>VWZN01014381.1:241849-255025 GCA_013396955.1 Regulus satrapa
ATTGTGGATATAAAATAGTGCAACCTACCAGTGACTGTACTGACGTGTTTCCATGATCTTTAATACAATTTTCAGGCCCATAAATTACTTATGGTAAATCTAAAAAGGATGTGTGAGCTTTTCTACTCAGAACAAATCCTTGACCTTTAAAACTATGGAGGAACTTTTTTTGCTATAGATAGCCGGTGTATAGGCTTTTGTAACGTACAACTTTCATGAAGAGAACAGAAGATGGAAAATTCGGCGTCTTTTTGAGGTTTTTGATCACCACAGATTCTACCATTTCACCCCCACATTCCACTATTAGACTTGGAGACATAACAGGTGCCAGTTGGTAGTTTTTCATGTTTCGCAACCCCCAGGCCAGAATCTGTAAAATAAAATCCAATATAAGCAAAAGTGGGAAGTGATATCCTTAATACAGTACTCAAAAAGTAGAAAAGAAGAAATGAAATCTTTTCAATAATAATGTGTCTGGCAAAATATTTCAAGGTTCTAGTTTTAGAAAATTAATAGAAACAGTGAAATTCACAAACACTTAGAAAAAAGAGTATTTCTCACTACGAATTTTTTTGTTGTTTTCTGTAAGTAAATACACAAACTTTCTATTTAGAGGATGAGAAGAGTTTAAAAGTAACTGTACCTCAACAGCAGTAAGTTGAACTACTGGTCTGATTCCTTGAGGGACCATGTAAAGCTTTGGTGCCCTTTGTGATGGAAGAATTGGAAGGTTGGTACCACCCTGTTAAGGCACAAACATGAGAATTAGTTTCTCTCATCTTTCTTAGATTAAATACCTTGCAAGTACTAAGACAGTTCTTCCCATAATGTCTCACCGTGAAAAAATATCTGCTGCATCTTATTGTATTACACATACATACAAAAAAGAAATATATACCTTGTCTCTCAAAATAAGTTCTGCAGCAAAAAGAATGTCTCCACTAGCTTTGCCATTATTTGTTACAGGATACCAGAGCAGTTTTGGTGTGATGTCGTCTTCTGGGATTAACTTGACCATGGGGGAACAAACACTTCTTCCAAGGAATTCATCTTTACCCTGCAACCAAAAATAGCAAAAATAACCATTAATGTACTGGGAACTAATATAAACAAATAAAAAAAGAAATAAGGGTAAAAAGATTTCACCTACCACTTGGTCACTGTCAAAAAGTTCAATAACAACATTAGGTGGGTTTTGGGCTACTGACTGTGGGTCCCCATAGATCTCAATTTCATTAAATATGAGAGTTTGGTCCCACGTAGGATTTAGAGTCGAATGAATGATCTCAGTTGTTTTGCTTTGATGGAGGAAAGAAACATGAGCATATGGATCTGAAATATCATACAAAGATTGAAAGCACAGAGTTACAGACAAACAAAACCACATCAAACCATAAGGCACACGAGCACATTTTTTATCAATTTTAGTATGGTTTTTTCCTATTGTTGTTACCACTTCTATAACCCATTCTGTGTATTAAAAAAATTAACTCATATACATAATTTACATTTAATAGAGCAATTTCCATTGGATTACTAAATCAATTTCTTTATACAAGGCTTGATTAACAGAGCAATAAATGAAAATGATAAAATATCTTGTAAAGTAGAAAGAGAAGTGGAAAACTAAAAGGAAACAATGTTCTAATCTTGTCTTAAATCTTGCCCATAGAAACTCTTTTTTGTTGTCTCCATTCATATATAACTATACAGCCTCATAAACAATAGAAAGAAAGAATTCAAATTCTGACTAGTTGCCAAACAACGAATTCTCCCAGACTATATTGTTCAGATCATGGTTAGGTTTCAAACATGCATATTTATAGCAACCTCTTCTCGTGAAACAGCTGAATGATTGAAGTGGCCTAAGCCCAGAATTTGGCAGGCCTTTAAATCCTCAAGAGCTCCATAGAAGGTATCCGATTATGCTCATCAATGTTTCCTGTACAAATTGCAATTAGTAAGGACTAAAGGCAATTTTAAAGGTAATCTTTAGGTCAGTTTCAATAGATTCTGACAGGGTACAAGATCAGAGTTTTACAAAATTTAGCTAATTCTTCAAACTAATTTTAGAAGAAAATAAAATGTAGATGAACTAGTTTATGCATGACAGCATCTGAGGTGCCTGTCCTGAATTACCCATATGCAATTTAGAGGCATTTGTAATTGTTTTTCTTGCATTGCTTTTAAGTGCTACATATTGAAATAAGATCAAATTCATTCAGGGAGCCATATGAAACCCTCCTAATTTCAGAAAATATCACTTAAACTTGTAAATCACTACATCTTCTGTAACAGAGGCAGTACACTTACTCAGTTACAGAAAGAAAAAGGAGGATGCAAACAGAAGGTAATGGAGAAAGAAAATTAATTTCAGCTTTGTCTTTTGCTGAACTTCTTTAAAGAAATTACAAAGTCATACTCTTACAGAATCGAAATTCAATTTGCTCTGTGACTTTCCAGTGAAATTTTGATTTGAATTAGCAAAACTTGAAAACTGGTTATTAGCCTGACTACAAAGATACCAGATGGACACAACACTGTTGGAATACCTAAGAGCTGGCAATAAACGTGTATAAACAAATAAAAGACATGCACAGTGTAGTTTTTAGCAAGTTCCTTTCCATAATGAATTAATATAAAACACTGAACACTGAGAGGCAGATGGTGACATAATAATGAAGAAACTATCCAGCTTACTTCATCCTTGCTTTTGTGCAAGCTTCCTGCAGGACAAAACTGCATGTAGGCTTTGGTTAGAAGGGGAACCCAAGGCAAAAGGAAGGGCCTGGTCATGGGAAATTCAGACCTCATCCAAAATCCAGTTCCCTCACTGAGAATTCACTGGCAGCAACTGGCACAGGACACACAGAGCACTCTGTTTGCAGCAGCCTCTGGGGCAGTAGGAACCAAATCAGATCATATCTAATAAAGCCAAGACTTTCTTTATGGCATAGTTTCAGTAACTGGGACCTACACAGAGACCTTCAGGAGTTAAGATACTCTACATCCAAATAAATCAAGCTACAAGTTCAAGGCAAAAATGCGTTTTCTGGGATTTTTCCATACCTGAAAAACTGTCTTTGTCTAAAGCCATGAGGTTTCTTGCCTGGTAGATGTAACAGCGAAGGTGGTAAGTATATACTCCTGTATCAAACAAATAAAACCAGTTCAACTGCATTATACAAACTTTTTTTTTGTGATGAAGATATTTTGAGTTTAAACAAATAAACAAACTGCCTAACACAATTTAACACAAGCATTGTAGTAACATTTTTGCTTTTCACATGATGAGCTTTTCACATGATGAGCTAGCACCTGAGAACATTTGTATCAACACGAAGCAGAAAGGAAAAAAAATATCAGTAATTCTATTTGGGCTTTTTTCACCATACAATCATTTAAAAATCCTTCTATTCAAAAACATCTGTTTAAAACAGTGGGATAATCTAGCTCATCCAAAGAGAATCAAGAACTGGGCACTCTTTGCTTAATTTTAGTACTCACTACAGCACTTCTAAGGTCCTGAGTGTTTCACACTTTTAGCTCTTAGCCTAGAAAGTTATACCAACTGCAACTCTGTCCCTTTGGAGTGGCCCAAACCCGGGGCCATGTGGGTCCTAAATTACTACAGCTTTTCTTCAAAAGATGTAACCCTTTCAGCCCTTGAAAAAATCTGAACCACTATATAGCCTCATTGGGCTGAAACCTCTGACCTCTGGCAAGAAGAAGTGCCATTTCCCTCCAGCTACTGTCATTACTAAAAAGAAACTTCAGTAATGTTCCCCAGGTTCTGAAATATTTAAGATTTAGACATCCATTCTCAGCAGGTGGATCAAATTCTGCAGAATTCAAATAAAGACAAATTCTAGTCAGAGTTCCTCCAAAAGGATGTTAAGTCCCAGAGTTGGCCTCTATTCCTGTTAACTAGCACTGGTGCCTCCCATCTCAACATCCCTACTTTTGTGATTCACATTACAGTGATAACAAAGAATTTTAAAACCATCCAGGTTGGCAAAGTTACAGTTTTGTTCACTTTGCCAAGTCAGCTACATGGTACAGCTTCCTCTGGGCCAGGCATTGTCTGATCCTCCCCTGACCTGGTTAAGTGACCTGCATCAATAAAAAAGTTAAATTCAACATTAAAACTCCTGTCCTCTGCAGGTTTTTAAAATATCTGTGTGACTGTGCTCTGAAATACTGAAATTGTTAAATGACTAACTGTAATTTTTCTTTAATAACAAATAGGGCCCAATCAAGGGTCTGATAGTAATTACTACAGAAGGCATATAAAGCTAGATGTAAACCACAAAGATTTATGACTCTGTTTGAGACCAAAAGGAAACAAGACAACTCTTTTGAGAAAGGAATTGTTAAAGAACCTACTGTCAAAATAGCAGGAAACCATTGGTGTATTGGCACCAAACACCGTTGTAGCTGACTCCTTGGTTGAACTCTTTCCTTCTCCATCATCAACACTATTGTCTGCTCCCTGAAATTGCATACAATACAGAGAGAAAAGTTATTGAGTATTTACAAACATAGAAGGAACTTGATAGAAATGGACTATGTGGGGGAATTCATGGCTTTCCATCTCTCTTCCAGCACAAGGAGAAATTTACTTTTGTGCGTAAATGTACTTTAAAAGATGTTTGCCTCATGTCCAGAGGTAATTTCCAATTGAAGCTCTGCAGAAATCATAAGCAGTCTTTTCATCTTACTTCCAGAATGTCTTATTTCTGGAGAGCACTAGCTACCAATTAGCTCATAGTGGAGGAAAGGTCACAGGTCTTCTGCACTGTGCTATGGCAGAGAACTGCTCTAAGGCTTTATCCCAGCACAAGCCCAGGAATTAACAGCTGTTAGTGAAACTGAAATAGGAATTCTGAAACTCGGAGCAACCAAATTAACCGGAGAAAGAAAATGCTATCAGGGAATATTTGGTCAACATTTGATGCCAAAAAGAGAAAGAAACCGAGAAAAAGAAGTGTGAAGCTTTGTTAATGCTTTACACTCAGAAATATTACATTTTTTATAGAAACAAAGGAGCCTCCTCACATTATTTGCTACAGTTTGTATTTTGGTAAATAGAGGCTATTTGTGAAGCTGTTTTAACCTCAAAACTTGAGGAATAACTATATTCTGCTCATCTATCTGTGTCATATGAAATTCTGGCTTCTTCAACACCTTATTTTCTTTTCTTGAGGATTTTTTTTTTGCTATCTTTTCTTGTGTTTGGTTGTTTCTACAAGGAAATTTTCATCAGGGGCAGCTTTTTCCAAGCTTGTTGTTTTTTGTGCTGTTGTTAAAACTTTTAAAGTACACACGTGAAAAGCTTGAGCTATCTTTCCACTTTACTTACAGGAGGCTCATCTAGTAATTTTTTTGAGCTAATCTTTTGAGCTAAAATTCACATAATACAAAAATAAAAGTAATTTGAAAAATAAAGTAATAAGTAAGATTTTAAAAATTTAAAACATAAATTATATGTAATGTGATACATAATATTGAATATGTAATAAAATACAAAAAATTAGTAATAATACAAGAATCTCTACTCCAACTTTAATGGTCCCTTTCCAACTAAATAATTTAAATATACACCGTATTAGCTTTTCTGTTATAGACTAGTTTAAAAATTAAGGGCTAAAATGCCTGATACATTTGCTTACTTGCACCTGTTATTGCAAATTAACAGGTGGATCTTTGAAAGATATTTTTGATGCTCTGTTCCTTACCAAAGCACCTTCAAGTTTAAAGATAGCTGCAGCACCGTGTGTCTCTGAGGGAGCCATTTTTCGTCTCCACCGTCTTCGGCGGAAAGTGTCAGAACTGCGTTGCTCCCAGTGAAATTTCCAGCCAATCAAGGAAGCATATTCCCATCCTTCTTGATCTTCATATGATGACCTTCCCTTGAAGATATAAGGTCTTGTTATCCACAGTGTTGTGTAACTGTAGTGAAAAAAACTGTTTCCTCTGGCAGGCCTAAAAACCCCCTCATAAACCAAAGCTAGAAACATCAATGTACAAAAAGATAAAGAACGAGAATATAATGAAAATTTAAAAGGTTGTTCTAGGTTCTTTGGTTGGTATTACATTTTTTCTTCATTTAGGTAATGACTAAATCTCATGCAGATTTAAAAAAAAACACAACCCGAAACCCTCAAACTGTTACAACTGCAAGTCCCTGGCTGGATCTCTCTCTTCTCTTACCCTTCCTGCTGTCACTCCTTCAGAGAGTTCCCTCCTACGTTTCCGCACCAGTCTCCGTCGTCGATGTGTGTGGTACATTTTCTCTGCAGCAACCCATGACTTGGGCTTCGTGTCCGGAGGAATAGTGATTCCATATTCCCACCCTGAGACAGAAATGGCGAGATGATGAATTTTCAGAAATACGGGCGAGATACAAAGAAGAAAAGCGTGGGGAATAGAGGGACTGTAGCTACAGAGGAAGAAGCTTTATCACACAGACTATTCAGCATTGCAGACCCTTACAGCCCAACAGCCAGGGGGCCACTCATGACTTTTCATAATGATGATGTTGTAATATGTGTGACAATAAAAATCTCAACATTAAACTGGATACGATACGTTTCAAGTTCTTTTCTTTGCATTTTTGTTTTCCCAGATGTTGATATTGCATTTTTACACTTCACTGCAGGAAAATCTAACCCTTACTTTAAAATAATAGGCAAGTGTTTTGTGCACTCCTCTGACTCCAGCAGCTTTTCATTTAAAGGAACACTAACCACATGAATTCTGATCATAAAACTTTAAGAACTGGTAAGTCTGTTACTGTATCTTTGGTCTATGTATAATTCAGTTGCCAAGCGTCTAAGACTCAAAATTTAATTTAAATTAATCTCATTAAAAACTTACTACAAACTCCTACCAGAAGTTCCAATTAAGACAGTACTCTAAATAAAGCTAAGGTTTTTTTCTACTCTAATAGCTAGCTTTTTTTTTTTTTTTAATGCAGAAGCAGTAACTATTTGAGAGTTTTCATCTGATTTATAACTAAACAAAGATTTCTTATAGTCTTGCAACATTTTGGGTTTTCCATTATCTGCCATGATCTTTCCTTTTTATAAAAATCAATTACTTTATTTTCAACCCATCAAACCAATGTCCTGTAAATACTGTTATGAAAAACTGACTACTTTTTCCTATTGCTGTAGAATCCAAAGTATGGCCTTGTGAGCTTGTTTAAATCACAACTTTCTGAGATTACAACAGTCTTAATTTATGGAAAGTAATAAGGATATTAGGATTTTCTAACCTGACCATGTTAATAATATATATATAATCTGAAAATCTCTGCCTAGCAGCACCTGACTCTTCACAGAAAGATTGGGAAGTTTTTTACATTTCAGAACTGTCTAATAACCAATGTTTCATTCTGGTCAGTCCTGCATGGCTCCCTTCCCACAAATTCAGTGCTGCTATTCTGCTCTCAGCAGTTCAGGAATCCTTCCTACACTTGTGTGGTGTGTGACCAACATAAACGGGCTCCCCACTTCCTTTAGTCCCCAGGCCTCCTGATTCACTTTGTAGCATTATTTGGTGACTCATCCCACGGCTAAAAGCTCACAGGTAAATTACCAGACAGATCCAAACCTGGCTTTGCCACATATTCTTGGCAATTACAAAGGTTTCAGGTCTCAGGCTTCTGACTTCTCTAAAAACCTCTCAATTGCTGCTGCTAATCCATTAAAACAGAAATAGAAACAGATGCAGACAGTAAACACTTTCTCAATGTCATATTATCTGATTCCTTAAGCAACTTTATTAAAATATTTCCTTGATATTTTTCCATAGGGCAACCAATATCACACCCAGAATATTGCTACAGTTTTGACATGTGTTCTCCTTCATGATGAACTACAGCAGATTGTCCTAATATCAGCAGATAAACAGTAAATCTTACCATGTTCATCTACTGCTCGATTTAAGTCGGATTTCCAAGCATCATCTTCCCACACCCATCCAAAAGGACATGTGAATTCACGCGGGGGTGGGGCTTTTTCTCCATTCTTTTATGAAAGGGAAATAGAACAGTTTTCTGCATTAGTAGGGTAAATACACTAAGCTTTGTATAACAAAACGTAGTACTTCTTCTCTTAAACCTTAACTTATCCCAGTGAAAATTTTGACTCTCACCACATCTGTGAAACTCTCCTCAGATGCTTTCCACTCCCCTCCAGGATAGCGACTCTCATTTTCATATACTTCATCAGTAAACTCAGTATGACCAGCATCAGCTTCAGTCAACAGACTGCATGTCCAAAAAAGATACAATAATAAATAAAACCCATTTTAGTTCAGTACAGAAAACATACAGAAACATAGTACAGAATGAGCACACACACAGGGGTATTCTGGATTGTCCAGCTATATGAAGGACACTTAGGAAAAAACACTGAAGAAACTCCAGTAGTAGTAAGCAATAAGAGGAACATTACTCATATATATGAGTGACTAGCAGGAATGTTTAACTGCTGTTTTATTCAGGATCTGCTTTCAATACATCCTCTTGGAAAAAGAAAAAACGTAAATTTAAGTGTAGGAGATGTAGACTGTGTATGAATTGTATGCATCTCTAAAGCACATGCATCTATGTATACACTAAAATTTGGCAATGTACTTAATTTTGTTTCCATTTATGCTGTTGACAAGGTAAGCAATCAGTTGGCTAATATTTTTCTAATTTGCATGTAAAAGAAATAGAAGAATGTTACATCAGATAAAAGCCTTTTGCTATCCCTTGGTGGTTCACTGTGGTTCAGAAAGCACCAAAGTGGGTTCCACACTGCCATTTGCTGGCCAAATCAAGCCACAGATCATCTCCCAGTTGAAGCAGCTACATGGCAAAAACATGCATTTCTACAGGATTTGATGCAATTTTTTCATGTAATCTTATTCATAAAAACTACTGATTTAATATAAACAAAACCCCATCCATTCATGCATATGACTGACAAAATTTTAAAATGGATCAAATAATAGCACATATTTTTCCCCACACAATTTTTCTGTAGCAACAGTTCTGTATCTTTTTCATCATCAGAACACAAGAACTTAAAATGGACCAAATATTTTCTTTTGGGAAGAAAAAAAATCTCCTTCTCATTCTGGCTTTTGTTTATGAAACAAATAATGTCCACAGTCTGGTTTGAAGTGTGGCAACACAGTCGGACTGGCACAACTCCAGAGCTGAAGACCTCTGGCAGGGCAAGACTGCACCTGTTAGAGCTGAGGAGGACACTTCACGAATTGGGTCAGCCAGGGGAGGAGCTGACACATGGCACCACAACCTTCTACTGAAAACAACGCCTGCCTTGGGTCAGTTTGAGAAATAACCTGTGTCTGTTGTTTAGTGATGGCAATGGAACTTTTCAAAATTTGATGAAATAAACACAAAAAACCCAAACCATCCAGTGTTTGTTAATGTTCGTGCAAATGCTGTAATGATGTTTGCTACAGCATGAAATGCAGATTTATACTGGATGCCAGGGTTAAGTTTCTATCCAGGGAAGATCCACCAATCTAAGGGTCTTCTCTGAAACTATCCCAGCAGGATCTGTAAATCTCACACAGACACATGTAAGCCTCATAGCAGCTTCCCAGGCATGAAATATTACTGTTAGCCCTTTTTAAAAGACAAAGCCCTGAGACCCAGAGAATATAAGCAATACAGCCACCATACCCATGGGGACTGCAAAACCATAAGGTAGTCCTTAGAAATGGATGCTTTCTTTCCATTGCCTGTTTTGTTTTACTTTTTAAAAAGGTAATGTTAGTTTTAACACTGTTAACTAGCTTTGACTATTGGCTGGTTTTTGCTGTCCTGGAACATTCAGCTTTAAATCCCTTTCTCATCCAAGAAAACAGAGAGGAGCTTTTACTCAACACCACAAGTGCCTTTATTCCTACCTGCATAAAATTAAAAAAATCTGACCTTCTTTCAGGATCAACCATCCATTCTCCTTCCCAGTCCCAGCCCTTTGGGGGTAGAAAGTATTCTCTTTTCAGTTTTATTTTTCCAGTAACATCGGAAAACTTGTGGCGACCAACAAGTCCTGAGGTACCCCACTTTCCAAAAAGGAGAGCCTGATTTTCATACTGTGGGGGAAGAAAGCAAAAATCCAATTATTATTTAGGAATAATAAACAGCTTTTATGAGGAAAAAAAAAAATGAAGCTATTTTAACTAAAACATGTTACTATAAATTTACTTCCTCTGAAATTAAATACCCTCTTTCCACATTGTTGTGCAACATCATCATCAATTTCCTTCTGTCATTTTCTTCTGTGTTGCCTGGTAAACAATTTTCTCAATGTAATGCCTCTCTACAACTACAGTAAAATTTTCTCAAAATTATAGATCTGTTAAATAAAATTCTGTTACATTATTCAAAGTTCCTTCTGTTCCCTAAATGCATGATTCTGTCACTTCTTCAGATCTCAAATCTCCTCCTATTTAAAATCTTTTCTAACATGTAGAAATGAATCAAAATCTAATCATAGTAGCTACCATGGGCATGATTCTGATATCAGCCTAGTCTATTTCCCCTCCTGGGATTATTTGTAGTTTATGTTTCTGCCCTTATTCCTGTAAAATTGTTGGATTACTGAACACCAACAAATGAGACATTCAATGGCCTCTTAAATTGTACACTTAAATAATGGCTTTGAACACCCTTTTGCTTTAAATGACTTAGTACAGCACTAAATACTTAAGCATAGGTGCAACAGTGACATCACTGTAAAAATGTCCTTTTATTATCTATTTTACTGATTCTGGATCGTATGCACCATTAGGTAATGGTGGCATATGAAACACACCTGTTATCATTAATATCCCAAACCTCTATTATATGCTGGGGGGCTATTTCAAGCATTTGTATTGTGAACTTGTTAACTCTTCTCATTGGAATGTTATCGTGTTATAGCAGTTTTTCAGCAACAGTGAATTTTCTGCTGCTACAAAAGAACCATTATTAAGCAAAACCACTTGTATTCAAGTATAATTTGTAGAAATGAAGAACCAATTTAAAAAAAAAAGGATTATTCACATGCCAAAATATAATAGCTTAGATCTCAATCTTAATTACACTGATAAAAATCTAAAATAAATGTATTTGAAATCACTGGAGTTAACCAGATTTGTACCTGACTAACCAGTTCAGAATCTGGTCTGCTGAAGTTCATCTGGCAGGCACAATGGACTCAATTATTAATTGCCTTGAATGGGTTCTACTTGTTTCCTTATAATAAACACTACTCTCTCCTGTCTGGCACGCAAAGAAATTCAAAAGAACTCCAACTGCATTGAATTCCCAACACCCACATCCAAGTTTAGAGTAAGAAAGCAATGATGGACGTACCATTTCTGCAAAAACACTGAATGTTCCCTCTGCAAAGCTATTAAACTTCTTTTCAACTGCACTGAGCCCCAGCCAAATGTTAATTCGCAACTCTGCAGGCATTTTGACATCTTTCGTCTTGTCCTGTGGGTACTGGCACACAAACAAAAATGTTATTCTTTGTTATGTTATGCAGGTATCATGGCTTCCAGTAAAAGATATATAATAACAAAGAGATATGAGTAGCAATACATACTTATTTATTCCTGTATTGTTTTTTCTCAAAAGCCAGTAATAGGTATTTCAGGAAAAAAACAGTCTTTAAATAATACCTGCCTAGGACATGTAAAAACCAAACACACTAACAGTAGTATAATCCCTGTTCCTGTGCATTCTTTCCCAGGTTTCATTCAGCAATGAGTTTTTAGTTTTGAGAATAACTTGAAACTTCAATGTTGGTATTTGAGTTTCTTGTTGGGACACTCTGGAAATGCAGAAGTTAGCAGGGACAGCTCAGTTTAAACAGAATCAATGAGTGTTTAAATAAAACCATGAAGATACAGGCTTGTCTGCATTGAGGCATTTGTGAATATAACTACTAGTGAAAGAACAAACTCTGTAAGTGCTATTGTTTTACTGTCAGATTGCTTTTTTTCTGGTTACATTTATTTCAATTGAATACAATGTCAACTGAGATGGAGAAACTCATAGGCATTCCCATGAGTAAGTTTTAGTTTAGAAAGACAGCTTCTAGGTGTAGACATGCTCTATTGCTTACAGAAAATCATGCAAAACTTTGAATGGGTTTATGGAAGTTCCCTGACTTACACTTATTATTCCCTCTAAAAGTTTCCACTCACGTCCAATCCCCAAATACCAACTCCAGTAACACTTTAAAATTTCTATCACAATTTTGAGCTCTTTTAGAAAAGCCTCAGAGATAGGGGCCAATACTGATTCTAACTGGTTTATGATAAACTCGACAAAAATTCTGTGATATTTTGAAGAAGCTATATGCAGTTGGCTTTTAATCTCTCCTGAGTTTGACACCTCATTGTTCATAGTTTGTTTGCATGTTTCACACTCATGTGAGATGGCATCTCAATTTAGGGAGTTAATTATTTCTTAAGGAGAAAAGAATAGTACCTTTAAGAAGATCGTTTGGGTCTTTCCACAGTATTTACCAGATGATTCAGGGCTTGTTGTGGAGTACAGCACCTGATGGGCAGGAACACGAGCATAGGCCAGTCTTTTCTCCCCTCGGATCATCCATATGATTACATCAGGCATACTGTTTTGTGGCTGAGGATTATTTGGGGGGAAAGGAGAGTTAAGAAGAGTAATTAACAGAACAATAAACTAATCGAGGACTTAGAAAAGAGAAACATAAATAGGGGTTTATCTCAAAGGATTCATCATTTAGAATCATGAATCATGACAAACTTATGATAAACAGAGGGAATTGTTTTGCAAGTAAACCAATATATAGCTCTGAAAGAATCATAAAAAATACCATTGAGATTTTTGGAAAGCAAAGTAAGTTCTATTAAAAAAAAATCCTCATACCTTTTATAAATCTTTCTAGAGATATTTTGTATCTTGATTCCATTATGGTGATGATAGTGACTGGATGCCATATGCTGATGCTTTGGACTGACCTGCTACGTATTAAAGGGCTTGTGATGCTTCCACACATTAAGGGTATGTCCTTGCAAGACTTTTAGCAGAAGGCAGAAACCACCTACTACCTTTTTGGAGTTCCGTGCCCACCTTTGTGAGCTAGCTGCAAGTCTGGTCAATTAACTGCTCCT
>VWZN01014381.1:255316-282301 GCA_013396955.1 Regulus satrapa
CTGAACCAGAAAAGTGACTTGCAACACTTGTAGAAAGGAAAGGACAGAACAGTCACTTAAACAGAATAGGGTCTAATCCATCAATCACATTCTCAGTGAGAACAGCTAACACCTGAGTTTTTGCTTAAGTAAATTGCAATTATAGAGGGGAACATGTTTACTTTCACAACATCTAAAATTACCATTCTATAGAGAGTGGATATTGCTTCATCAGCAGTGAACTTTACACCCATTTGTGTTAGACAGGTATTGCTAAACTTACCAGTACTGCTAAACCAATCACCACTATTGTGAAGCACTGACCTCTTCACTCAGTTGCAGCAGTCTATCCAACCAATCCTCAATTTCTGTCAGAGTGGCTTTCACATCAGTAGCTTCACTTCTCATCCTTGCTGCTGCTTCTCCGATCTGTTTGAGAGACTTGAGGCGCAGCTTTTCTATCTGAGTGTCAAGGACTGTAATATTAGATTTGCCTTCTATGATGGGAAATGGTTTACTGAAAAGAGAGTATTTGTTATGGTTAATAAGCTACATGATTTTATTTAGCTACACTCTAAATGCAGACTTACAAACACTGGCAATGGATGGAGTGCCATTATTTCCTGTGATTGAAAACCACTGGAACAGTGCTATTGCATCTATTTCTGCAGAGATTTTCACCTCACAAGATATTTATTGCAAGCAAGAGAAAGACTGTACTTATTTAACAAGCACCAAGGTAGAACACCTTGAGGTGTTTGCCACCAACCAAACCAAGGAAAATAAATGTATTTATTTATTCACAGCAAAAAATTATTGTCTCAAAATGTACATCTCAAAACTGAAATCACTGCCTTCAGACCACGATTAGGTTCTTTTCCTTCACTGGAACCTGTATATTCTCAGAATCTCAATATACAAATACTGTTTCTGGCTATGACTAGATGTATCTAACCCTCTGGCAAGAAAACATCAAAGAACTCTAAAAGAAATCTGTGACAGAGAACTTCTGAGTCAGCAGAGGGCAGAGTAACTATTCAATGGAACAAAGAAATTGCAGAATCCTGAGTTAGAAGGACTCTCAAGGACCATTGACCCATGCCTTTGCACAGAACAACCCCAAAAAATCACACCATGTGTCTGACAGTGCTGTCCTACTCTGTCAGAAAAATGAGAGGAGGTCTGAGTAAAAGGCAGCTTTTCAAAGACCAATTACTATACTCCCTCAACAGAGTTAAAATATCTTTAATATGGTATTTTACAAAAAGTTTTAAAATTTCCAAAGACACTGCCTAGTTTGAAAAGACCAACTCTTCTTTGACCTACATTTAATGACACACTATGAACTTCTAAGGGTTTTGATTCTGAAAAACCTTGATACTGACTATTGTGCCTTCTACTACTACAGTTAGTTCTACTAATCTCAATGAAAGGGCTGTCTGCCCTGGGAGCTACTTAGACATGAATCAAATGTACCAGACCAGAACCTTCAAAAAGTCACATCTTTACCTAAGTCACACTTCGGTTTAAGTAGTGCACTGAAAACTCTCCAACTTCTAACTCATTCAAACCTTAGCACAGCAAGGAAATCTCTTCTATGAATTCAACACAGGGAGCTGTTTCTTTGACAGAGGTTTTTCGAGTTTGCTGAAAAAAACCCCAAAAAGAGGATTGTATCCTCCGAGCAACATGAAGTTCATTTGGTGCTATATCTAAGTGCTCTTGCTCCATAACTGTTGAACAATATTTTATAAAATAATGTTCTGAATTAACAACAGTGCACATGTGTGTCAGGATGAAGAACTGACCTGAAGTTTCCACACTGACTAGATGGTTTCATTGACAATAGTTTGCCCTTCACATTTTACTTTCCTCGACTTTGTCAGTCCTTTCTCTCCGCTTTCTTTCAGATCACAGCATTCTATACAGTTATTAGTTTATATTTTTGTGTAAGCTTTCTATCATGTAATTCTTTGCTAGTATATATTGATCTCCACTGTTTGCTTTTCCTCTGCTTACTTTTATATTGGCTCTACAACTTGATTAATTTGTTCTCTCATTTCATGTTATTTGTTATTTCCTCTTATGGATAATAACTGTTCTGTACTTGTATAACTGTACTTTTCCTGTGCTGTTTTATCAGCTACTTGTTTACTCTCCTCATCTCAGTATCTCCTTTTTTAATGCCTCTTTCTCATACAATTTCTTCATCTCTATTTAGAATTTATTTGCTTTCAAAAGTCTAAATCCTGACTTCTGTGGTCTTCTCTGAACACCCCAATAAACAGATATATTGTCTAGAGGCTTATTTAACAATACAGTCTTTATGGCACATAATCCCTGCATACTTTTGACTTGTTTATTTTAGGCTTACCAGTAAAGAACTAGACTTTCTTCCTTCTTCAGTTTCAGAAAAAACATTGAAACACAGGTAAACCAAAGGTACGTGAGGAATTCTAAAGAAGGGTGAATGGAAGAAAGGCAGCAGAGAGCCCTAATATCCATTTCCAGAGCAATCTTCCCTCAGATATTTTCCAAGAGACACTGTTTTGTCTTATCAATGTCAGTAATAAAACTGTTCTGAGATAATGGAGAATTACACAACTAGATGGATTATTTGAATGGCAATATCCATGATGTTTTACTACTTTCAGACACTTCTGGAATTTCAGTTCTTAGTCAATTCATGGGATTAGTCAGTTTTATAGTCCTCAGAATTTGTTTTCTGACTTAGCAGAGACAATAACAAAGATTCTGACCAGGCCTGGAATGATAAAATAAGAGATAAAAAAGTTCTTTTACCTTATATCTTCTGTAAGTTCATCAATCAGCTTCAACCACATCTCAGCTAATCGGTTTTCAGACACTTTAGCCTGCATTCCTGATTTTAAAGTGGCTAAGTTGGATTGCTGAGGAATTTAAAAGAAAAGAATTTGCACTTACAAACTTCCACTGTGGTTTGTGGTCAGTAGGAGTTTCAAGATTTTGATCTTATTGATTCGTATGTGTAAAGGCCAAACCAAAAAGACTCATGTTTAAACTTAGTTTGTATTTAACAGGACTATTCTGATGTTTTCCCCCACTGTATTTAACAAAACATGCAAATAACAGACCAGAGACTTAACATGCTCCTAACCAACACTGAGGACTCCTCTTCCTGTGGGAATTCCCTGTGCATTCAAGCAGGAGAGTATTGAGCCTTGCTAAAATACAGGCCTATGATTAACTGTGCCATTTGTTTCGCCAAGCAGCTTTTAATTTTAACTAAGAAAAAAGGAGAGAAACTATCATAGAATTTCCATAATTTGCTCGAAGTGTCACTTTTTGATTATACCTCTAAATGAAAAAGAATAAAAATGAAAAGCCTATCAGAAAGATTTTAAATGTCTTACCAGTCTTTCAGCCATGTTCAGGATTACATTCACAGGGTCTAATCTATGACTTATGTCCTCCCAAAAAGAAGTCAGCGTCACAACTGGCTTTGTGTTTGCCCATGGCAAGTAGTAATAATAATTACCTGGTGTGAAACATTTGTATGTAAGACTTAAAATTCATGGCAGGAATACATACTGTACACTGTTGCTACATTGAAAAAATGTATGTACTACAGATCATTAAGAACATACAAGCTACTCTGAATTCACAAATGGATTTGTATTTTCGAGACATTATAGCATCTGTTGAATGATAAACATTTACTTCAAATTGTTTCAAATTGCTTCAAAATCTGAGAGATTTTAAAAAATAAATTTCCTGGTAATATATGCTTTCCCATAACATAGTGATGTAGATGGCACATTAATGTAACTTTATATTTGAAGTAAAATATTCAAATAATCATTTTCTAGATTAAGTCTGATTATTTCATTTAATACACAGGAAAAAAAAACTTACTCATTGCAGTTAAAAAAATTACAGCCAAAGTATGTTTTCCTATGATCTAGCTAACTTTTTCATTTCTAGGCTGAGAGATGTAGAGTTTAAAAACAAGCTATTATTTCATTCTAAATCAGAATATTCAAAGCGTGTTTTCCCTACTTAATTCTAGATACCTCTAAAATAATGTGATTTCTTTTCCTTGCAAAGTCTGTGCCTATCTAGCACACGGTCAAAAGACAACACTGAATTCTGTCAAAATTCCATTAACAACCTCAGTAGGCCCCGCAGCACCCATCCCATAAATGCAACCTCATCTCCAAAGCCGTGAAGAACCACACGCTCTTTCCCCTCTCATTCTCAGGAAGCGCTCAGCGCAATTTGGGCTGACTAGGAGCTACAAACAGCACTTCCAAAGGACAATTTCAGCTATTTCCTGCCCAAAGGGCAAAGCAGCGGGTCCCTACCGTCGAACACGGCGCGGCTGTACTGGGTGGTGGACGCCAGGGGCTTGCAGGTGCTGTCGAACTTGTTGCCGTAGTTGCCGATGCTCACCTCGAACTGGATGGGCTCGCCCGTGTCTTGCAGCATCGTGGCAGAGTGAAACACAGCAGCCAAGCAGAACTTCCGTCTGCGCTGGTATTTCTACCAAAACAGTTGTGTTTCAGAACAGGATCCACAGTTACAGACAACAATGGCAATTGCTACATGGAAATAATGACTTAAATATTTTTACTCTTTTCTGAGAAGAAATCAAAAAATATAACATATATATTACTCTATTTGATGTGATAAATGTTGCAGATTAACACTTCTTGCTACAAGGGCACACCATTTTTGTAGCTACTACTTCTCAGCCACCAGTAACCACCTCTCTTAACTTGGAGATTAAACTCGGTATGATTTTAGTGAGTTAAATCACTCTCTAGAAACAACCAGCCAAGGCATATATCCACTACCAACACTGACAATACAACAAGGATTTACCTCAACAACCAGTAAGTCATCATTAGGAATCATTTCTAATTTTTTATTAACAGGCTTGCTTTCAGATAATGTAGATAGTTCAACCAGAATTCTCCCTCTATAAGCCACTCCTTCTCCCTGTAAGATAAACAAATATCACATTGAATTGTATATATTTATCCTAAAGAAGTGTATACTTCTTTTAGCTGTACATGATATTGGCTTCATTGAAGTGTTCCCAAAACTGCAGAGGCATGGAGGTACACATTGGAACAAGTGAAATAAAGCAGTTTGCTTAATGATAGAAGTGAAAAACATATTTAGGCAAATAATGAAAGAAGAAATAGAAATGCATGCAAAGGCACTGTTAGTGAAAATCATCAAAATCACTGCTGCTCCTTCAAAAATACCTTTAAAACAAAACCAGATAGAAATGGAAAATACTATCATACTTCCTTATTAGACATAAATATAAAATATTATTCAAAAATAAAGAGCAAGAGGAGTGTAATGTGAAAAAAACCCCAAATGAAAATGAATTAATTAATCAATTAAAAAGAATTGGGTTAAAGAAACTTACCTTTCCAAAGTTTAATTCATCATATGGGTCTGGGAATCCAGTGTATTCTCTTGGACTTCCATAAAAGTTTAGGTAACAAGGCCCAAATGTGGGTAAAAAGCCAACTTCAGTTTCTCCAGAGTTTACTGACAGAAGATATTATTTCTTTGTTAATTACCATATTAAGCCAGAAAGAAACAAATAACATTATTATCAAACCCAAATGTTAGATATTAGTTAGGTATTAGTAATATAAGAACACTTTATTATCTGGATATACCATATGAATTTAAAGTAACTATACCACTAACTGTACTTGTACCTAGCTTCTTTCTTTGCTGTACAACACTTACACTAAATACTACTTCATGCAGAAAAAATACCACAGAATAAGAAGAATTGATGTCCCATTCCAAATATATGGTTTTAATTCATGTGCAAGGGTAATATGCTCTTATGCTAACAGAAAATATGTTTTCTAGAAAAAAAAGAAACTGAGTAAAACAACATTTGCGATCTCTTAAACGCACAGGCCAATGATCAAACTAAACAGCTCCAGAAAAGATGGATTCTCTAGCCGAAAAAAAAAGATGAGAAACAGGTCAAGCTTGCAACCAAAACTGCCTGGAGTGATCTGCAGCACAGAGAGGGATGCACTCGTTTCTCAGAGGAGAAGAAGGCTGAGGTAAGACAGGGACAGCAAAGGGCTAGGCCTTGCGTGGCTGTGCCACTACGGAGTGACATAAGGGGGTTGTAAAAGTCGATGTGATGTCTCACCGCAGCTTTCTGTCAACACAAAGTCACGTATAACCTGTGCAATATCAAAGAAAGATTTGCAGTTCTCTATTTTGCATTTGGCTACTTTCACACCCTTACCTCTGATCAGAAAAAGTTCAAAATTTGAATGAAAAATATCCACTGGAATAATGCCCAGTTGAAAAAAAAAATCTAAGACTGAACTTCTCACATCAGACCTCAGTATGACTAGGTTTAAGGCACAAATTAATGCATTCATTACCTACTGATGCAAATAAATTAAGAGAATACAAATTTAAACATATATAGACAATAACAACAAAAAACCCTCCCAAAACTGGAATAAAAATTAGTTGTTTTCTATTTTTTAAAATTTAAAATGCAATTGTTTACTTTTAGAAAGCTAATGATCATGTATAATAGAAAGTGACTCTGATAGATTATCTGAGCCTTTTATTTAATATTATTTTTTAAAGAAAGGAAGACAGTAAATGAGGTACCATGTGTATCAATGTTGATTACCTTTCAACTATACTTGTATTTATTTCTCACTACTTAAATATTTACCAGAAAGTCTTTCTAACCTGAATGTCAACCCAGACACTTATGGAAAAAGTCACCTCTCCAGGTAGTAACAGAATCAGATTTTATTTTCCAGATTTTGTTTATACAGCTTGCTAAGCATAAGCAAAACAGCCACTAATTATTTTAGGCTTCTGCAGGTGCAAAGACACCTGTGAGCTCATAGCTAAGTTAAAAATTTCAAGCCATTGTTACACTAAGCACTCTGTTATTGAAGCAGCCACATGCTCATCTCTAACACACAGCTTGAAGCACCAGCCAAACAGAAATGTTTTCAAACCAATTCCAGTGCCAAAACTGATTTATAGAGTTAGTTATGTTTGATACTCTTTACTCATAATGGTGAAATCTTTCAGACAACAATTATAAAAAATATTTTTAAGCTGATGGAGTATCTTAGGCAATACTCTTCAGTTTGGGCAATGGAACACAAAATCAGTGACAGGTGAAGATATAAACCTTCATATGATGAAGCCCCTGTTCCCGAAGATGAAAAATCTATATTATGAAAAGAGAAGTAGTTATATGACAAGTAACAATATCATTTTAAAAAATCCACACATCATAAAGCAATCTCTTTTTTAAATAAAGTTAAAAGCCTAAAAAAAAATAGAGTTCATATGGGCTAGAATTTTGCTTCTGGTTAATATAGGAAGGTATTACTCTTTCTGTACAAATTCCAAGGGGGAAAATAACCAGCATATACCTGACAAAATATCTTGTTTTGGTGCTTGTATTTCAGCTTTGTACGATTCTCTTTGACACAAAACACAAATTTATTTTAAAACTACTTTTAAAATCCTAAGAACATTTAAAAAACCCACTACATTTACATTTACTGAGGACTATAGCCTAGTTCAGTTTCACAATCCTTTAGAAGCCAGGACAGGCTTCAGGCACAGCAGTAAAGAGAAGAAAATAGAAATGGCAATTCCCAGAGAGAAACCAAACTGACTTGGTTTCCAGTTAATAAGTTCCAGGGCCTGAAGTGTAAATGCACTGACTCGGCTGCAGTTCACAATACACATCCATATGGGGAGCACAAGTGATCTCTCCAGAGCTGGATTTTCCCCAACAGCCCAACCCTCTGTCTTTGCTTTCCCACTGCCTTTTTCTCTTGCTTCTGGCTGTGCATGGGATATATAAAAAGAATGTTTGCATGAAGTCTTACTTCAGCCACAGTCCTTCTAAGAGGACTGCTTTATAAGCTCTTATGTGACTGAAAATACAGTTCCATCCAATTCTTGCCTCAAGTCAGTAGAGGATTGGAGCCAATAACTTTGTTTTTAAACACCTGATATAGCCACTAACTTAATGACAAATTGATCTCTCTCAGACAAGTACATATCTTACAGATTTTATAAATGCAGCAGAAAAAATGAGTAATTTAGATTCTTATTGCAACAACGGTGAAAATGTTTTTGAGACAGTGTCCTTCAAACTAGTGTAGATAGTCACATAAGTACATGTTTTGTCTGTTTAACCTTGAGCTTTACAATTCTGTATGGGTATCTAATATGCCAAGCTATGTTCATTAAAAAGATAGAACAATTTTTCTGGCACAGTTGTGTGAAAGATCTATAAAAACAGGTGATTATAAATATAGATCACAAAGAAAATGATCAATAATCACAAGATTATAATATAAATGTAACTGGATTTTAAAAATATTTTCCAAAATATTGGCACGAAAAGTAATTCTTATAATAATATTTCAAAGAAAAGTTTTATCACAAAGATATTTCCCAATGGGACCAATATGTTAGGCACCTCATATCCTGCCTAACTTGTTTCCTTGTAGTTAATCAGTTTTGGGTTTTAGCTGTATGAAATGCCATATCCAGTCATCCCTACTGATTGACGCACATCAATCGTCTGCAATCACAGCAGTGCAATCAAAATCAGAGTTACAGAACAGGAATACAGAGCACTCATGCAGTGAGATGCAGTGCCTGCTTCTAATCAGCCACTGATCAGAGCAGAGACCGAGCCAAGTTCCCCCAGCACTTGAAAGCAGCCTAGTGGTGCCCAGGAAATGAGGACGTGGTTCTGGACAGCTCCTTCAGGCTAACTACTCAGGAACATTCCACAGCTTTTAGGTTCTCTTCTCAGAGATAGAACAGATACTCTCAAAAGGCAGCAAAAGGAGTCTTGTTTACCAGAGTCCAAGAAGAAGTGGTTCTGAAGCAGTTACTCCAGATTGCCTTGAAATTAAATATCTTATTAAGCATCTAAGTATATTTGCATATCTTAGATATCTTAGACTGTGATATCACATAGTTTTCTGAACTTGAGAAAGTATTCACAAATAACTTGGTTTATTAATTTACACACACACACACACACACACACACACATATATATCTATATAAAATGGAAAACTAAATCATGGATTATGGCTGCTTCCACAATGATGTGGTTTAGTCATTAAAATTTTAATACTTTACTTTGAAAAGTCCCATAAAGTGTTTTCTAGGAGCACTCTTTTGAAAATTTCAGGAACAGACAATTCTGTTGCCAGGGAATTGAGAAACTACAAATAATTATATACTTTCTTAGAGCACTGATTGTTTCCATTCTGTGTAACAAGAGAAGATGGTGTGTTATACACTGCTCAAGCAATTACCTTCAATCTCTCCTCCAGAAGAAGCAATTTTTGAGAGACTTAAGTATGTTGTTCCAACTACATCATTTTTTGTAAGCCGATCCCTATAAAAAAGAAAAAAAAAAGAAAGATTTTAGTTTAAAATAATGCTGGTCATCACACACAGTGGCAAGCTACTAGTACACACATTTTCTGTGACCAGAAATGCTTCAATATTACTAACAAAACCAGTAATGACAAGTTACAAAAGTGGGCTGGAGACCATGAATAAGTCACCTGAATTTTACACTATCACTACACAGCGACAGTGCTCAGTTCTCACTGCACACAATTAAAAATTGTCACTAATCAGGTCTCTAGTAAAAAAAAACTATAAAGGTACTTAAACACTTGCTTAAATACTCCCATGCACTGTAAAAATACATTACATCTATAGAGTCAGACTTTTCTCTGCTTGTTATAATGTAGCTTCTTAAGTAATTTCATTAAAAGTTGCAACTCACCAGTCAACAACTGAAAGTTTTATTTTCTCACACATCGAGGGAAACTGAAAAAAAAAGGAATGAAAGTAAAATACTCATTACTTTTTTCACCTCTATAATGTCAATTCCCTGAGTTCCAAAAAATGGCTGTTTACTACAGAAACAAGGGTAAAAAACTGACCTTGATTTGAAGATAAATAATTTGATTCCATTCTGGATTAGCATTTTTCTCAATTATATTTGTGCAAACCTGCCAAGAATGAAATCAAATATACAAGACGTCAAAGATAAAACAGAAAAAAAAGGGAAAAATTAGAGGCAGCAGTCAATGAATCCTGGATTAATACTGCAATGAGCCACTGATGCTCAGTGAGTTTTCCACTGATAACCACTGTTAGAGTAATCTGCATATGCAGCATTAATGACTTCTAGAGGAAGATAAAATATTGAAACAGTGCTTAAACATGAGATTTGGGTTACCCTACTGTTATTTTCACTAGCTACAATTAAATGAAATTCTTAAAGTTTGTTATCTCCACAAGCAACAATTTAATGTGCTTTTATCACAGCAGAGAAATGAGATAAAGGAATTACTCCAGCTTTCTTTATGCTGATTTTAGGGTAAATGAAGAATTTATCATAGGAGAGAGGCTGCATTATTTGCTTGTCATGACTTCTAAAAATCTTCTGCACTGCTGGGTGTGGTACCTGACTATACAGCATATTAAATGACTGACAAAAACCTGACTAGTAATGAATAAAAGGTGTGTAATTGTGCTCCAGATTAAATTTGACATTCTAAGGTACACATTATTATTTAAATGTACAAATGCAGTTAATCTGTCCAGAAAGATATCTATCACCAATTACTAAGAGCAATCAGGAACAACTGGTGGGCAAGCAATCTGGCATGTGTCACTTCTAGCCTTTAGTCATACATTCCTTTCATTAGTCATCAGTTTTGCATCCCTTCTATTGTACCTTGAAGTTTGTAATTTCACAATAACTTTAATTTTTCTTTTTTAAAAATTTATTTCCATAACTCCAGTAAACTTAAAATTTCATGTTGGCTTATGAAATCTGTTCTCAGGACTACAATTAGAATACAAAGATTCAGATATTTACTAAATTACCTTTTTCCCAGCAAAAGAAACTTCTACAAACGGATCTACCAGGTTTTTCTTGTCTGCTTCTCCTCCAAATATTTCCTTGACAGTTTGTGCAAAAGCATCATCCACTGGAGAGGAGACAAAGATTAAATTACTACTACTACTACTATTATTATTAATACTATTATTATTTTATATTTCCCATTGCAATTTTACCAAAATCAACAAGCTCACTGATCTAGCCAGGGTAAAGTCTCACCTGATAAACAAAATTCTGAAGTGTTGCAGGTAAAAATTGAGAATTTTGGCATAGGAGGAATTTTAAGAATACAGATTTTTAAAATCTCATAAGAAGTGCTGATGTGCTCCTGAATTTAGAAGTACATTGTATTTGCAAAACATCATACATGTATTTGAAGACATTACTATTTGACAGAGATACAGGTGAGAAAATATGCTCTTAAGGGATAAAAAGTTAATATATTTTATTCTGAACAGCTAACACAAATAACTTTCTAATGGCAAACACCATGGAGAAGCTCCATACTTTGTGGAATGTCCTCAGCTCTGTAGATTTTGAGAAGAAAAGTGACCCATCGAAGTGCAATCCCAGCAGGTAATAAAAGATTGCTTTCCACATCATCAGCTTCATTATCTCTCTCCCTTTTTTCAACCTGTTGGGGGATACAGATGTCGACAAAAAAGACAAGGCAATGTACATAATTAGAATTAAGGTGATCAGCTAAACTTTGGTTGATTAAAGACTGTAGTCAGTTTCATGATGAATGAGACTGTATCAAATTATCAAGACACAAAAATTTAATTCTAGCTTAACTATTTTACTCTCAGTTTTATCTCTAAAGTACTCAGTTGCAAGGGCCCATTATAATCACGCTTTCAAAATCATCATCAGACAACAATAATTTTTGCACGTGTACAATGCCAACTTCATGCAAATTTCATACTCATCTCAAGAGAAGGCATTTACTACCATTAGAAAAGGCTTACAAGTCTGATAGAGCTTACCAGAACTTACTGCTTCCTCATTTAAAAATAAACACACCACAAATAACTAGACATAGCCTTGTGATTTCAAGAATCATGAGGATAGCAGGGAGGAACAGTTAATACAAAACTAAAAGGCAATCTGCCACGGTTCTGGGGACCACATTATATTTAACTAAGGAGTAACAGTATGCAAAAATATCAGACAGGAAGAAAAGCAGAACTTAAACTACAGGCAATGGTCAGGTAAGAAAAGCATTGCAAGAAAAAAATCACCTGTTTTCACCTTGACAGAACAGCAGACAGTGAAGGATTGGATTGTTAAAATTACCTACTGCTTTTATTGGCATCAAATTACTGACTCACAACTATTGAGGAGTCTGGTCTTCACCAGGAAGAACTTGGGGTTTTCTGGCACTCTTGTTTCTCTACGGGCTTGTCTGTTTTGTAGCAGTGGAGAGTCCTGGAACTGGTATCAGTATTACTCTGCCTGCTTAGCTGTGCTAAGGAGAATTACTATTAGCTTTCATGCCAACCAGGCTAACACATCCCAACTTCCAATAGGTGAAGGAGTAAACACAAATGGTAGAGGTTGCTTAACTGAGCACAATAACAAAATGAGCTTTGAGTTCACCACTTAGTACGGGATGCCCTTGAAACCATGAGTAAATTCTGTGTTACTTAGAAATACTGCTTCACAGAGCAAATTATACAGTATTAAAACAATGTTGGGGGAAAATAAATAAATACCTGTGGGATGGAGAGGGGAAGAAAAACATTTAAATTAAACTTACTGGTGGCTCATCTCCAGTTCCCAGGACAAACATGCTGACTTTCATATAGCCTTTGGCTCCTGAATTTGTATCTTCAGGATCACTCAGCAAGAGCCATTTTCTCATGACTGCATGGCCTGAAATAAAATAAACATCACCACTGGCCCCAGTAACATCCATTACAAAATGGCAGACATCATGTAAGCAGTGAGCCATTTCAAAAGTATGCTTTATCTTAAATTACCCTAATTATTTAACAAAAGAATCCTGTCCTAGACAGGTCTCAATAGTGCCATCCAAAACAAAAAAATCTGGTGTTAAACTATTTTGGCATACTAATCCAGGGACACAGTTATCAAATATTTTTGCTTTTTTTTTTTTTTCTTAATTTTAGTTCTTTGATAAAAAAGGGGTCCATGCTTCATTGCGAATTCACCAAAAAGAGTTGTATATAGTTGGATTTTTTTGGAAGTTAATACTTAAAGCAGCCAACTTAAATAACTTTACATTAAATTTGTTCTTTTACTTTAGAAATTCAATTAAATCTTTCAACTTGTAGTTTCAAGGAAAGAAGTTCTGAAGTAACCATTACTTACCAGGCTCATCATAAATGTAGCCAATGTCAATCTGAAATAAAGATCAAAGGCATTACCTCTGCAGAAATACCAAAACAGAAACATGGATGGGCAACTTGCCCCATGTTTTTCATGGGCAGTACTACACTGGTCTCTTGTCACAAACAGAAGACAGTTTTATATAGAATATCAGTAGAAGGAGAAAGACAAAATGCCTTACATTGAAAAATGAGGAATTTCAAATGGACAGAACAGCCAAGACGAAATTACAAGAAAAGACATATTAGAACTAACACATGTAATTATTTTATTCTTTTCTTGGATCCCCAGATTTTTCATTTACCAAAGACACAAGATGGGGCTGGTTTACTGCTCTTCGAATTCCTTATGCTCACTCATTATTTTATGCTTGGACAGGCTTTTCAAAACACGTCTCTTCCTTCTTCCTGCTCAACATCTCATCCTTCAGTTCCAGAAGTGAAACTTGTTTTGGTTTTTTTTAAATGACTAATTTCCTTTCCTTTATTAAGGATATGACCGTTTCTTTCCCCCGAGTGTCAAATCTGGGCAAGATTGCCTCATTCATTGTATCTGATTTTAAACATGTTCAGGAATGTAAGTATGTTTGCTCAGGGCAGTTGGGGCTAGTATTCTTTGCAGGTAAAGTCTGAAAGGGTGATTTTCTAGACAGAATTACCCTTGTGGTTTCCTGTTGGAATGTGTGCTTGCAGGAACAGAAGCAGCTGAGTGATGTGCAGTCACCTGCTTAGTGAATAATCAATCCCCAACAGAGCAATACTCCACTGACTGAATCACTACAAACCACATAGAAAATAAGCAGTGAGAAGCAAAAAGCAACCAGTTTTGTGGCATAAAGTGCTTCATTTAGAAAAGAGTGCTCTTCCCTCTTTGCATATTTTTTGTAAAAAGCTGGTCTAGAAATCTACTGAATGTATGCAGTACCAAATAAGCAAGCAGAAAAGGCAGCCAGCACTGACACTGGAAGTGTTGCAACAGTGGATCCCATCAGTAGCCATTACAATTGCCATGGGAATTCTTGACAGGCAGATGTCTGCTTGCCAGAGCTGATCATGACAAATGCAAAATAAAGACCATCCCACTAATATCACCAGAGCCACAGAAACAACTTTAACTAAGTGAATTTTTACTTAGCTTTACCTCTCCACATCATTTGAGAATCTTTATGCCACCATACATATCACTATTCTGGCTGTTAGCTACCTAATAAAATTATCTCTTCAAACACTACCTCATATCAAATAATCACCTGACCACAAAAGAAGCAAAGTTTACCTGGATGCGAATCAGAGAACTTGGTTCATAAACCACACTAATTTCTTTAATAATAGTCTTCTAAAAAACCTGCTTACTAGTACTTTGAGCAAATGGTCTCTAGCTTGAGAAGGAAGCATCATCAGGTAATTCTTTAGCCCCATGGAAAAGAAGTACAAATGTAAACATTTAAAACCAGCGCTTAGAATTTTTCTCCTATTTTATTTCATTTAGTCCAGGTATGGAGCTTACTTCATACCCACCTTAAATTCGCCCATTAGACAGTCTGCTCGGAGAGAGTGAGAATCATACACCTAAAAAGACAGAGGAGCATGAAACAGGAGTGTTCCTAAACAACCTGATGAAACGGTCAGAGGATGCTACAGGTACCCAGCAGCCTTGTTTTTCTTACCCGAATGCTAACTGTTTCATCAAGCAGCTCTAAAGGAGTCATGTGGATGTTGTAGAAAAATATCTGTCAAAGTAAAAACAAACAAAACCAGCCTGTCTTAAAACAATAAACACATAATTACTTGAACATAAAATGCAAAAGCATTATTTTAAGAGGCGTGTGAAGCATGCCTTATATAGTACTTTTACCCCGCCTCCTTGCTGGACATATTATGTGGTAACTTAGTGCAGAATGAAAAACTGAATTTAGTAAATTGACTCAGTAAAACACAGACAAGACAGTCACAACTTCCATTAGAACAAACACTGTCAGTATAACTGTGTTACAAACTTCCAGCTTTGCTCTGCACTTAATATTTTTCTCAGGGGAACAACATCAGAAACAATGAAGTTCACTTGCCAGAACATTAAATCCTGGACTAATCATCTCTGTTGCAGTTTTCAAAGATGCCTTATTTAGAGTTAGTGACTGATTGTAATGATCTGAATTTTTGAAATTTCAAGGCCATAGTAATAAATCTGATACTCTGATAGCATGAAGATATATATACACTGTTTCTTAGCTTGTTTTCATAATGGATCATGCTTCACTAAGCTTGGTCCTTGATCCCAGCTATATTGCAGTCAGTATTTTATACAAAAAATTGGAAGGGTATGTAAACATGGTCATTCCTATTCCGGTTTTAGACTACTATGGATATTGAGACTGCCAAGAAATTGTTTCAATATAAGGTGCAACTGACTTTCTGCCCTCCCTATTTTTTCCATGACTTCATATATCTTGACTGCTACCTCCACCTTAGCTCAAATTTCAAAGTTTTATAAATTCCTTGGTCTTGCCTGTGTGTTAAACATGTTTGCCATGCAGTTCCAAAATCTTCTGAATTTTCCACACGTGTCCAGATAATGAGTTATCCTCAGCATTTTCTCAATTACACTTTAGCTTTGCAATGTTAGTCTTTCAGCTATGGGATCATTCTTGTGTCCCTTAAGTGGCTTTGAATTCTCTCCTGTATTTCAGTGTGTTTGGTGTACAGACCCCCTTGCCTGGACAGAGAAATCTAGTTGTGCTTTTACAGATCAAGGGAATCAAGGCAGTGACATTTCCAGATTCCATGGCAGTCCTACAGCATTGCACTGAGCACTTGTCTGCACACACCAGAGGTCTACAATGGTTTCTAATTAATTTTTTCTGTGATTTTTATAACCTGCACACAGCTATTCAAAGTGATTCTGTCACACAGCCAGCTGCACCAAAGAAAATCTGTCTCATATGAAGTTTGACTTCCTTCTAGATAGTTTTATCTGCTAAGACTGTCAGTGACAGAGATGTGTTTACTGGTGTGAATTCATAAAGAAAGGGACTTGGAATGGCATCATGCATGTTAGCCATAATTGCCCATAAATATTAATAAATTCTTGTTAAATGATCATAATGAAAGCTGTATTAACTATTTTTCTACATTTGTTAGTCTCAATACTTCAGCTAGAGTGTTCTTACACCACTTACTTCATCAAAAAATGGGTTATTTCCTCTTTTGATTCTTGTCCGGTGTGTCTGACCACAAACATGAACTTTGACTACTGGCTTTATGTTATTTCCAGGCAACTGACGACCTTCAATGATTCTAACACGAATCTGAAGAAAAAAAAAAAAATCAAATATTTGTACTAATTCATTCTCTATATTATCTGTGATCCTGATCACAACAATTCCTTATTATACCACCAAAAATTTTAGCCAACACCTGAAATGGCTGACAGATATTAACCTGACTCTGCAAGCTTTAATAGGATGGTAACTAATTTTAAAAAGAACTTAGAGTTAATTATTTCACTAGCCTTTACCATTTATTTTGAAAGCTGCTACAGTAGTTTGAATTCTATACAACTACACAGCAAATAAGGTTCACTCCTATTTCAGTCAGAACTGTAAAAAATCAGACATCTCAGTAACAGGAAGATTGGAGGAATAATTTTGAAGTACTGGCTTTCAAATGAAGGGGCTAATTACCTCTGTGGTGCATTAGATAAGCTGACAATAAGTTATGCTCAGACTGTGTAAAAGGAGCAGAGTTATGCTCAGCAGGAAAAGGGAATATACAATATTTTATAAACCTAGTACCTGAAAATCTTGTGGTTTGTTCGAGAGGATTCTCCGTGTTTTCTTTCCTTTGGTGATGCGCTTGGCCAGCTGGGCTTCCTTTGTGCCACTTGGAACTGTTGGTGTGATACCACTAACGGGCCCATCCAACCCATCCTCGTAACCTCCATCATCTTCTCCATCTCATACAGCAAAAAACCAGAGCAATCAATAAATAAGTAGCAGAACTTGCTGTTAAAGTTACAGGAGTAAGAGTCTGGTATCCAAGAGTTCCACTAAAATTCTATTATTAGCTCACATCAACAACGCTTTTGCCAACTACATTCTTCCAACTCGTTTTGAAAGCTAGTCATTTTAGCCTGCTTAAGAACAAGTTTATATCCTAACCAAACTAACTCTAGGTCAGTCTCTCTTCTGGATGCAGAGTGTCTAATACAATTCCCATACACTTTTTTAGTCAACTGACTGAAGCAAAGTTGACCTGTAATCATCCCCCGATCAATTCACAATTCACCACAAGGGATTAATTTTATTCCAGTTGAATAAACATTGCTATTGAATGAATCTTGCTGTTTCTCATCAACAAGACTAGGCTACAGCACAGCATTGGTTTCTAGTTCAGAATCTTGAATGCATGAATACATTTAGGGTCTGCCAACCAAAATAAAACTGAATCCTTCTCCACAACATTTAAGAGTGGAGTAAGTTTTTTAGGAAGCCTCTGACAATTCTGGAATCAGCATACCTTTGTGGAAGACAGTTCTACAACCACATGACATTACAATACTGACTCACACTCTAAGATTCCAGTATTACAAAATAAGCCATAAATATCTAGACCACAAAAATGGTCACTCCCTTGTGTCTCCAGCTTTTCTTAACTGGACAGTGACTATAGTCAAATTTAGAGGAAGAATGAGCTGTGTCTCTAGAGGCTGGCGTTAACAAAATGCATATTAACTTTATGAATTACAGGCTGATGATCACTCTGCACAACCAAGTCCTTCATGGTCCTTGTAAGAGACGTATAAAACCAGGGAGACTGACATACCATGCATTTTATAAGCAGAAGACCTCACCCACCTCGCTAACATCTCTCAAAACACATTTGCCTAATCTACATAATCCATGCTTTATCTACATTATCCATGTAGATAACTCTTTACATACCCTAGCACTTAATTTTTAATTTCTGAAATTGAGCTGTAGCTATCTCAGGAAAAGCGATTTCATTTCATGGGGGAATGGTATTTTCAATAACTAAGATGAGTTTGATAATTCACACTGAAATAATTTTCATGCAGTTTCTGGATACTAGGTAAAAACCTGCCATTTTTTATTTTATCTGTATATTAAAATTGAAATAAAAATTAAAAACTATCAAATAATCTCATAAATGTGAATTTGCATTTTTACCCTTCAATTCCAAATTTATATAAAATTATTTTGAAATAATACCTTTTATGTTTACATTACTTAACCTTTCATTCTCCAAGAACACCTCTGACAGAAGTCAGTGCAATCAAAATTTCTTCCAAGAAGACTCCTGATTTCAATTTTTTCCTTCTTATGTTATTATCTATCACCAAATAATGGTCAAAGTGATTTACTTCTCCTCAAACACAAAGTATTTAACAAACTTCCTTCTTTCTGCACAAACACAGCCTTGATATTAGGCTTATTATTTTCCAATCAACTGCAAAAGCTTATTATTTCACAGTTCTTTTAAGAGCCTGGAAAACCAGATGTCAAAAACACTCTCAGAAAAGCCTGGCTAATATGACATACAGAGAGACCAAAGAACATTCCCTACTGATCACAGTATTTCATTGGCTACTCAAACATCAACCCAGTAGGAAACAGTGTCTTCCAAACCTTAATTGTTCTAAAAGAGCTTCAACTATTCAATAAATTTTTTTCACAAAGCTCCCTGACATTGAAAGTAATAGACGCACTTCTCTGCTTTTTGGTCAGCCCTAGAACTGCAGCAGATAATTGCTTTTTAAATGAACATTTCTTTCCTAAGCAAAAGCTATTCTGAAAGGTTTTTAGGCAAATAGAGAACATGAACAAAAATCCACTTTCTGTCAGGAAATATGAATTTTTTCCTTAACTTGTGAATCATCCTTAATTTCTTTAAAAGCACTATCTGGCAGTCTTGACATGCTTGCTTCTGGTGAAGAGCACTGCTGAATCACTTTCTCACCTTACCTTAAACAGCTCCAAGAGCTTTTAATAATAATATTCTGAGAAAAGACTGAAATACCTTCCTGTGCAGTCCCTCCCGGATCAGTTGGATTCCCTGGTCCAGCTGGTGGCTCATATCCTACTACCAAATCAATTGTTGCCTATAGAGAAATAGTTTTTTATGTAGCCCACAGTACTTACAACAGCTGATCTAAAGCAGTAAGTCGTTCTAACACGGTGCATGAACAGTTAACTATTCATGGGCACAACAGTTTTATAAAGTTTAAGCTATTAGTAAATTAATAAACGATTATTAAGCTACATATATATACAAACAATAAAGATTACATAATTTGCAGCTAATGAACTAGATTCTAAAACAATATCTAAAAAAATGGAGTCTCTGTGTTTATATTTGGAAAACCTGCCACTATACAAGCATGTAAGATGGTCTACAAATGTTAATTTTAGTTCCATAACATTCATGCCAGACAAGGTGAGATCCTAAATTTGCAGACAGAAAAACAAAGGTAGACTCTATCTCATCAATAACTTAACAAGTCTGAACCATAAGTAAAATTTCCTATCTGGTTTTCTAATTGCTTTTTCATATCTCCATCCTGGAAGAAAAAAACGTATGTCATTTTCCATTCTAATTATAGAATTGTCTTTTCTGTGCTTGACTGTGCTTTTGGATTATTGAACAAACCGTTATTATTCCTAGTTGCCAGGGTAACATGAGCAGTCAGCAGAAAAAGCCCAACCCTGTGACCAACTAATCATGATGACTGCAGCTGATGAGAGGCTGAACTTACACTTCAAGTCTCTCCTTATTGAAGTGTACTAGAATGCAGCACCAAGTGCCTTAACTGCTACACTGCACAAACACAGTAAGGTCCCAGGTTCCAAAACCTACTTAATTAATAACTAAGTTAATAACCATTTAAATCTAAACATGTGCTAAATCAAGTTAGGCAAGTTCTTGTGTAACTTTCTGAAGGGAGCTGGCAGTGAACCTGTACATGACCATGTGCTTTCCAGAATCAGGGCTAGGACACAGGTGCCTGTTACAAAGCACAGGGCAAAAAAGGTGCATATGGAACTTGGAAAATGCACTTTTCAACATCAGGCTGATTCCCATGAGTACTCTGTGGTCCATAATATTTATAATACATATATACAAATACATAACATCTACAGAGAAAACAACATTGTATAGACATATACAAATATATGGCTGGTTATAAACTTCCTCTGTCTGGAGCTTTTGCTAGAAATTTCCAAGAATTAAACTGTCATTAGCCCTGTTGCTGGAGCATTTTGATCAATAATACAGTAAAATAAGAAAATGTAAGTCACTCACTCCAGTTTCTTGTCCCCTTTCATTCAGCAGAGGTATGAGTTTGAAGGGAAAAGATCTGCTTTGGTTGCCTACAAGATCTTTAAGTGCTACAGATGCACTGCCAATTAATCTGAAATAAAATAAGAGTCATCATTAGAATGCAAGTACAGATCAAAGAGGTTCCCGTTTTTCTTTTGCTAGCATGTTAGTCAAAGAAGTAACTCCAGCCATGACTTGAAAACTCAAAGCACAACAAAAGACCATTGCAAACGTCATGTAATGGTTGTGGACATCTAATTTTTAATTGCTATTTCATTACACAAATATGTTGGTGCTCTTTATGGCAGCCACAGCTTTAACCTCCAAGAGGTTAAAAAATAAAATTATTTTTCATGTAGTTTTGAAAATAACCTTCTGTATAACTTTCATCAGCCATGTAACTTATTTCCACCACTGAATTCTCATTGGTAAACTAAAGAATATAATTTTTTTCCCTACACAGATTTGAAAACTCTCAGGTGAGAAGTAGTGAATATAAACTAGGTATAACAGCTGTTGTACTACACAGAGACACAAAACCAGACACATCCACGCCTTTGTAATGAAAACAGGGAAAACAGAACAAATGCAATCGACATGCTTACTAGAGAATTACAAAATTAATCTTCTTGCCCATACTCTGCATTTAACGGTTCAAGAGAGGTCTACCAAAGGAAGGCTTCAAAGGGATCTGACATGTGATAGACTCTTCTGAGCTACTGCTGCCTACTTTGGGACTGCATCTGTCACTCCCACCCTCTCTCAGAAGGATGAAAATTGCATGTTCTTTGAACCCGAGAGACTTCTTGTAGGCAAGACACTTTGTTAGTGTGGTACTGGTCTCTTGATACCTGGCACTGAATTTCATTCCCATGGTATGTAGTAGCAGTTTACTCCCATACTGAAGTGGATTACTGGAATATCTGAGGTTTTTTTTCCAATTAAAAAACCCCCCAAGATAATTTTGCCCTGTAAATATTTCAAATAAAACGTGTTACAAATAAAATACCAGCTCTGGTGCCAACGTGGAAAAAAGATTTGTACACAGGGAACCTAACTGAGGTCCCCTAAAGTTACAGAACTTTTTCATGGAGCAGCTAAGGATGCAAGGGTATTTTTTTACATGGATCAAGAGCACTATTATAGCTACTCTTGCATATTGTATCATGAGAACATAAATTAATATTTTGCAAAGTACATTGGGATACCTAAGCATGTTCCTGCAAATATAACTTCCAGGTATTACACATCACAGCTTCTGTTTAGCTGCAGAAACTTATATATTTCAAGGTGCCATCGAAGGGAAAAACCCAACAAGATTACCCATAAGCAGCTAGGCCAAATCTGATTCTAGAGAAAGAAAATATTTCCCTATGCACATTTGTAGAAAATTTATGTGGACTTGACCTTTTGATTTGATATGAGCTGGAGTGACTTAACTTCAAAAACATCATCAATTCAGAAGCCACCCAAAGTAATCTCAAACCATCAGGATGAACATTTCAGCAACCACACCCTCCTATCTGGTGACATTAACTCAAGAATTGCTGTTCACCTGTAGAGCTTTTGAAATTTTCCAGTGTACATTTCCATTTCTACATCCTCATCTGCCCTGTACAAATGACAAGTGCACACATTTGAATGCATAGTAACCATTTTTGAAACAGTGATCACCTTCAGCAGACTGAAGAGGGAATCAGTTACATGGACTTCTTGCTTGCAACCAGCTGCCTCTATATATTGCCTCCATATCTGTATACATTTATTTCCCCCTCCTTTAGCAGGCTGGGCAACAACAGTCTCCAGTCTTTTTCCACTCTAACAAGACTGAGAAATTTAATATTCAATCTATAAACTATCTTAGAATTTAGCCAAATTCTAAGCTTTGAGCACCATTCTGCCTTTCCCAAAGTTATCCTGTTCACTGGATTTGGGATGTTTCACCCCTCCCTTATCAGAACCACAGAACTGATGAGATTGGAAGGAATCACTCAGGACTATCTAGTCCAGTGCCTCTGCTCAAGCTTAGTCAGCTAGAATAAGTTACCTATGACTATGTGCAGTCTGGTTTTGATCATAAGCTACTCAAATACAAGTAATATATTCCAAAGGAATGCCTCAAAGTCATCCTTAGCTCTCAGCTTTGTCACTTGTCTTCATGTCTTAGAGAAAGCCTTTTTCTGACATGCTTCTCTCAGGTCTCTAATCTTTGGGCTAAGTCAGCTGTGTCAGATCTCAGATGCTGTTGGGAGATCACATCCATCACCAGTTCATTGATGTTCAGTGCTTTGCTGCAAGGTCTGCTCCTGTACTTCCCTCAGACAGGTGACTAGATCCCCAGTTCTCTGCACGGCTACTGTGAAGTTGTTGGGTTCCTCTGCACTTTGAATACTTTTTACCTTTAGGCAGGATTGTATGTGATCTCCATCTGAAGCCATGACTTACAAGATGACAAGGAGTCCTTTCCTTCCAGCACAGCTGAATAGACTTTCTGCCACCTGTTCATCATCAAAGGACACTGATCTTTGCTGGACCTATTTCAGCCTTCTTCCTCTTGCCTGAGCAGATCAACATTTGCCCATTTAATTCCAGATCACACTAGTCTCCACACCATCAACTGGGATATTTTCTGCTACTGGAATAGCTTATTGCATCCTCTGACCTTTTGTTCATCAGCTGTTTTAGTAGAAGACCAAAGCAAATTCGTACTGTTTCTTAAATGTTTAAGTACCTTTTTGGCCATCCCTAAGACTTCCACAGGTATAATGCCCAAGCAGTTTGGTCTCTTAAACTTTCCCAGCTTTCCCAGCAGGAGTAAAGCAAAATCCTGTCCCTCCACTAGCAGTTTAAACATTCTGGTCTACCACTGGAAAAACCAGCAAAAACAAATGCAAAGTCCCTATTTGGAAGCTGATTTTGAACCTTACCAGGCCTATGACACTTTCCCCACAGTGATCAAAGGAAACTACCTAGTTTATAAGCATGAAATCAATTAACTACTGATGACCAGCTGCTAAACACCGAGTTGCACTTGTGCCAAAGCTAATTAATCCGTTAGTGCTATGGTTAGCACTTCCTGTTAGCTGCCTAAATAATCAAGTGAAGTGAAACCTCCCACCCTTGTCTGGATCAGGAACTGCAAACTCTCAGTACCAACCATTTTATTATTCTTCTTGGTTTGAAGATAGCAATCTATCCTAAATTCTTTAGTCTATCATGTCCTCTAGCTGCTTACATGCTACTTCTACTGGAAGCCCCAAGGTTTAAATTACTCAAGAGTCAAGAATTTAAATTATTTTCATCTATTTTTAAGGGTTTATTTTGGCAGAGGTTTATATTTTTGATTCTCATCAGCAAACTTGACTGTATGCTGCAGTTATAATTACAATAGTCAGCCTTTCTTTCTCAGTGTATATATTTCATTACAGAGTATGCTACAAGACCCAGTACCCACCTTCTGTGTTTAATTATTTTTAATTAAGAAAAACCTCTATTTTATCTTTACTTATTTGATAATACTCTTTGCAAGAACAAACTTTAGAAGAGAAACAAAACAAGGATAGTGTTTTGAACAAGGAAGAAAATCCCCAAACTGTCTAGATCTTGTACACAGTGGATGCAAGGAAATCCTGCAACTATGTACAGTCCCACTGATGTGGAAAAGAATCCACACAAAAGGGTACAGCTGGAGGAGGATGTAAACTATCTGGAAATTATTTAACTATGAGAAATCCTTAGTAATGATTAAATAATGTGCTGCACTGCTCATTTGTGGCTGCATTTTTCTGTTAGAGCTAAGGGTGTGTCCAATCTGTTTTTCCTGTCCCTCTAGGTTACTAACAACACAAAGGGCACAGGGAAACACTGAATTCCAGCTCATTCTCTCAACTTCACAGGGACAATTGACATTACTGGGGGGTTTTGGGGACTTTATTAACAGCATAAAGACTTGTGTTCTGAGAATTTGAAATCTTTCTACTAACAGTATTAGATGTAATAGAAAACAGATGTGTTCTCTTTTCAAACATTTTTATGCTGGAAAATCTAAGCATGAATCATACGAGTCCTCTGGTTTATTCCTATGATGTTCTTCCATATACAGTGGTTTGCTTTATTTATATTTTCCAATTATTTTGACCTTTCAGCATGAAGAGCACTCATTAACTTATCTGCAAAAGTTTTAGCGGTCCTGGATATGAAACAGTAAGTTTTCTCTCCAGGAAAACAAAGATATCCAAATGTTCTTTCAGGCTTAATTTACAGAAACATGCCAAAGCAATGAGTTCAGTGCCTTGGCACAGTGTAAAAGCAGAATAACATCCACTGTACTCCTCCCCCTGAATTTTTAAAAACAGACTGGATGAACAGATATATCAGCTTTTAGGAGCTGGAAGAAATCATGTCTTCTGTTGCAATCTTTTTCTCTGTTGCTCCAGAGGGTACTACAGGTTCTGTAGTCACCTCTTGGGCACAGCAACAGACGGGTGCCTGGAACTAGTCAGGACAAAGAGCACAGGGAACAGCAGAGTGAGTATTGGCCAGCATGAGTGAGCAGCCAGAGAGGGAAAGAACTCTCTGGGCTGAGAAACACTCTGCTCTGCTTCTGGCCTCCCCTGCAGCACAGACATCAGCAGAAGGTTTCACAAAAGTCGTCACTACCTCAAATGTAACTACAGCAATCCCCACTGCTTATTCTCCTCCAGAAGAAAGAAAATAAAGCCAAAGGTGTAGGTGCTTTCCATTGCTCCTTCTCAGGGAACACAGACCCTTAGACATATTCTTTACACTCAAAAAGTAAATCTAAATTCAATCTAGATTTTAAAATAAAATATATAAGAACATGAATTTCTGAAGGGAAGGTTGTTGATTTCAATTCAAATCCCACTTAGCTTAAACACCTAATTCACCTCCCAAGTTAATGAGTCTACTTGTGAATTTTAGAAGTAAACACTGGGTTTCTTAAACTGTCACTAGAACAGCTCTGAGCAGTAAGGACCTTAGATAGGCACTGTGCTCCACTTTTCCTGAACCAGCATGCAGACAAACCATGGGAGTGTTATTTGCACACTCTTCCACTGAGCACTGTTTTGAAATGCTGCAGCACTTCAGAGATATGTCTAACTATAGACTTTTTCTTAAGTATTAGAAGAGGATACTGTGAAAAAGTAGCAAATCTATGATAGGGAAGTCCTAAATCTCTCTCCAACTCAGTGAATAGAATCAGTAACTCTACAGAAATGCAGGTTATGCATATATGCAATTGGTAGGTGAGACACTTATTCCATATTCCCTCTTTTCATGTATTCTTTCATCTAAATGTGCACGTTCATAAGTACCAAATCTCTTCTGTTGCTACAGTGCTTTGTGTCTTTAAAAGGTCTACAAGATGCTGTTTCCTATTACCATGTTCCAATCAGGATGCCTGCTGATGTGTTTTTCACATCTCACTGCCTTAATCCTGTTTCCCTGCCAATATCCCTTCCAAACACATCACACATGGCAAATGTTATTGAGGATCTATTTTCAAGGAGCATTATTTGAAGGTGCTACCCTGGCTTTCATACCAACAACTTTCTGTGCACAAAACTAAGCAAAACAAACAGGCATTTGCATATGAAGGGGGTTAAGAGTAAATACAATTTGAAGAAAACCAACCACAAACTGCTTAACGTTGAACCCACGTACATAGTGCAACATTTTAGGTGCTTCAGATAATCCCTTCCCTTTATTTTCTGATGCATTATAAAGTCCATTAGAAAATTCTGATTACTGATAAGCTTTTCTATCTCAAGTTTCGAGATCTCCCTAAAGTCAGAGGCATGCAATATATTCCTGCCTAGCTGAGCTGCAGGAATCTCAGGAATGAGAGACCTGAGGGCTTGATTCACGGTGATTTTACAAGAGAGATGTTAGAGTATTGTAAAAGCCAGAATCCACATGTTGGGAGGAGGCAGAAAGTAGTAAAGAAAAGCTAACAATGGAATTGGGCTACTATGAGTAAACATGAATGTTTGCCTAACACACATGAAATCTGCCATTAAAAAAAAAAAAAAAAGACATACTCATACTTCCTTTCAGAATAGCAACAGAGAACACTACTTCCACTTCACATTGAGAGAAAAGAGAGGGCACAGCAAACAGCACCTATCAGTTCCATTTTCCCCCTGTACTTCTGTATTGAAAGTTGTGTTAAATACTGGGGTAGGAGGGGGAAGGGAGAAGGAATAAAGGAACATACTTGTTCTGCCCAATTGTTTCAAAATCCTTCACAACGATTGTTAGGGAAGATGAATTATCCAGAGCAATTCCTTTCAAGTCAAATTCAACAATCTGGACAAAAAA
>VWZN01014381.1:290628-367277 GCA_013396955.1 Regulus satrapa
GGGCCGGCCGGAGAGCCCGGAAGTGACGGCGCGGAGCCGCGGGATTCAAACTCCCGGAAGCGGCGCGGGCCGGACGGAGCCGCCGAGCCGGGCCGGGCCCCGCACCGGGACTCGCGGCCCGCGCTCGACTCCGGCTGGCCGAAGCTTTGCCCTGCCCGCTGGAAGGGATCGCTGTTCCGTGGCGCGCCGTTTGGTTTGTACGGGCGCCTAAAGATGAACGCCAAGACGGCCATCGATCGGATTATCGGCAAGGGGGGCCTGAAGTCGGGCAGCTCCAGAGCTGACAGTGCGCTCGAGAAGGGCAAGCAGGAGGGCGCTGCCCCGCGGCAATCCGCGGGCGAAGGCAGAGGGACGGAGGCGGAGAGGAGCGGGCTCCTCCAGGTGAGCCGGGCTCTCCCCAGCCAGCGCGGACACGGCCCTCGGCAGCAGGAGCCCAGCCTCGCCTCTCCAAACTTGTTTTAGCTGTGTTAGACAGCTTAGACAAACTCCCAGTTTCCCACTTTCGTTCTCGGGTATTTTTCCGTGACAGCCGAGCGAATAAAATCGCGCTCATCTGACGGGGCTGGTGAATACAAAGTGCTCTTAATAGGTTAGCCCATTAAGATCTGTCCTCACGTAGGACACGTCTCAGAGAAGCATTTGAAGCGCTTCCTGCAAAGAACTTCACATTTGCGAACATCTTGATTAAGAGCATGTCAAAAAGTGCCGAGTGTTTGTTTGAATTGAACTGTCGTGCTCTCACTCAGCTGTAGGTAAATGAAACTGTAATCGGGTCCTTCCGTTATTCTTCCATTGCAGCTAAAGAGCAGAAACTGAGACACTGAAGGGATTGAAGCATCTTGTATGTCTGTGTGACTGTTCCACTCCAGGTAAACCTGTGGCTGCAGAGAGAGGCTCAAGACTTAAGAGCTGACCTAGCCACAGGCTGTCAAGCTTCCCAGAAGGACAGGGAAACCAGACTCTAGAAATTCTAAAGATACAACTAATGTAGACTAGGTATATTAACATTTCTAGGCCCCTTTCTTTAACAAAAGGGCTTGTCATGTGTCTGTGCCACAATCTCAATTGATAAATCCTAAGCCAAGGATGAGCTATGGCCAGGCAGCTCATGCACAGATGACTGTCTGCTTTGAGTTAAAAGTATTTTTCTCAGCTAATTAAAGGCTAAGAGACAACTTTGAAAGTGAGCATCATAGAATCATAAGGTCATAGAATGGGTTGGGTAGGAAGAGACCAAAAGATCACCTAATTCTAACCACCCTGCCATGGGCAGGGACACCCTTCCACTGGACCCTGCTGCTCAGATCATCTCAAACTACTGCAAACTTGCTAATGTATTTGATGCGTAGACTAACACTCTTTTTAATTCTGTTTCATTTAGAAAATACTTTCCCTTGAGAAAGAAAAAGAAAAATACAACCATCTTCTTGGAGAGAAGGACAGAGAAATCCAAAACCTGAAAGACAAGCTTAGGTCAAAAACCAAGAATAGTGAAGTCGTCTTACTACGAAATCAACTAGAGGAAAAAAAAAAGGAAGCAGAAAGGAGAGAACAGTTACTTTGTTCTCTATCAGAAGAAATTAATCGGTTAAAATGCAATTTATCTGCAGTCATGGCAAAGTGCTCTGATCTTGAGAACAAAGCCAGTAGTACTTCTCAGGCATCCCAGGTAAGCACTGAAGAAATACTGCAACTGCAGATTTGAATTTGTTCCCACTAAACACCAATACCTATTAAAAACAACATTTAAAAAAAAAGCTGTTAAAAACATCACTATACCTGTTATAAAACAGAATGGTTGTAAAATTTTCTTACAAGCTGTGTTGCTTAGGCAGGCACTGTGCCCTTCTCAGATTTGTGTGCTCAGTGATAAGACAGAGTGAGAATGCAGCCATGATAAGAGACGTGGGGCACTAATAAAGACAACTCATCTAATTCAGCTTCAGTCATGAGAGTATCTTTCCTCTCTCTGCACTTATGAATCTCCATTTGTGTCTCAGTTGTTAAAACTAATTGTCTTTACTTTCTATGGTGTCGCACATGGTAAATTCTTCAATGTGACACAGGATAGGACAGGAAAAATGAGTTTCTCCTCTCACATGAAGTGGTCAGTAGGTATGGTGCCAATCCTTGGCAGTGTTTACAAGTCCATTAACGATTCTACAGTTGTTTTTCTACCCCTGCCCTGTTCTAATGTACTTTGGAAAATGCAGTATTTCTATGAGGGGCCCAGGGAAGTTGTTTAGGCACAGGTGCCTAAAAATAGGTTGCTGTAAGTCTTCCTCTTCCAGCTTTCGACCTGCAGATGGTGCTGGTTCCCTGCACTCTACATGGGAGTTGAGCAATTTCTAGAAATTCTGCTATAGGTAAATTCTTAACAGAACATCTTCATCTACTACTTTTGAATGATAACACGTGTACTTCTAATAATGCAGTTCATTAAGAAATACCACTTAAAATGCAACATATTTATTTTTACATTTTAAGACGTTTTGAACTTCATTAGAGGTGTTAAAATATATATTAAGTCAACAGATTTTCATTAGATTTTTGTCAGTAAACCACCAAAATATGTATTGCTTTAAAACCACAGTCTTTGTTTAAATTTTTAACTGTTTTATCAACAGAGGACAATGATGTTTTGACTGGATGTCTTGAATAACTTGAAAACGAGTCTAGCAATGCTGCTTGAAACTGCTAGGTGGCATATGAGCTCTGAAATGGAAACAACAGTTTTATGCCACAATTTTGGGAAAGTTTTTACTGAGGCAGGACTCTGATGTTCAGAAAAACAAGTTCGGTGTCTCTAAATGCTATTTTTATTAGAAGTGTTTAAGTTTAACAATTAAATTCAAAGTTCTGTATTTTTCAGCTATACATTCTATTATTAATCATGTTCCAAGATCCTTAGAAAAATATTGGAAAAAGCGTAGTTTGGGTGGCAATCTATTTTTTTTTTCCTCATCTGACTTATGCACAGTCTCATACCCGCTTTGTGTCATGCAGAGAAGATACGTGTCAGAGTGGGAGGAATATGGCTGTGTAACTGCTCCTCAGTTCTAGATGGGTCTCAAGAACTCTCCTCCTCTGTGTCCATAAGTCATCCTCACAAGTCAAGTCCTGTATGCCTGGGTCATTGTCAAATGTATGAGGATACAAGAATAGAAGAATTTAGCTCTCCTCGTGTATTTAAATAATACTCTTAAATATCTTCATTTTCCAAAAGCTCTTTGTGAAACACCCTTCAGGACTTCCAAGACAGCAGTTCAGCAGAAAATACAATATGGTTTCCTTAGGAAATGTTTTAATGTAACTATGAGTTGCGGACTTATGGAATCAATTCCACATAAATCTTTGCCCCGTATTTTGCCGAAGAGTATATTTTAAATATATGGAATGGCTTTCTGCATTACTTGTATCCTTAAAAAAAACCCCAGTAATCAACTGTAAAGATCTTTAAACACACAAAGCACATCTGTTTTAATTTTTAAATTCATCTGTTTTAGTTATTAAAATATTCTTATGCTATTTATGTTAGATAAATAGTTTTCCAGGAGTGGCTTTGCTGTTTCAGCCACCTCTTTTAAACAACACTAACAAGTTGCTCTTTGTCAGCAGGAAGCTGCAACAAACAGCACTGAAGTGGAAAGACAATTGAAAGATGTAAGTTTCCTGTAAATTTCAAGCACATACCATCTGTATTGAGATGCAGAAGAATGCAAATTATCATGGTGTACATTTTTGGGGTAGTATGTGACCTCAGAGGATATGTTTCTCTCTAAAATATAATCCTTAAAATTATTTGTGACAAGGTAATAATTTAAATTTTAAAACCCAAAAACTTGAAAAAGAAAAAGTTAAGGGTTCCATCATCTTTGAAAAACCTTGCTTGGAACATCAGAACAAAGTGGCTGCTGACAAATCAGGAGCTTCTAGAAACCTGACACTGCCTGGGAATAACAGGGGGAGTTGGATCAGGAATCTCCTGAGGTCCCTTCCAAGCTGAATAACTCTATAAGCCAAGGAGCTAAAAAATCCATGTCCTTGTTCTTACAAACTAAATTGCAATGTTACAGTTTTATTTTATTCGATTTTCAAGGTCTGTTATATTTTATTTTATATTAGAGATTGAAAAGTTAATTCTTCATCATCTAGGCATGTAGTTAATTAAGTAATTTTCCTGTTGCTGCAGTTTTAACGTATGCTCAGCATCCTGAATTAACTTTCCAAATGCAGATGGGTTGATTTATTATTTATTGTACAGGTTACTACAATTTACAGCAGACTTAACTACCTTGTTTTTAAACTGTCTAATATATAACTAATAATATTTCAAAGACATAAGACAAATACTTTTAAAAGGTGATTAATTACTGGAGACTTTTTTGTTGTTCTTCTGTTTCATTTTATGAAGGCTCTTGAGAAAAACCAGCAGTGGCTACTGTATGACCAGCAACGGGAAGCCTATGTCAGGGGATTGCTTGGAAGGATCTTTGAACTTGAACAGAAGGCAGAAATAGTTAGTCAGCAAGAATCTAAATTAAATTCAGAAGGTATCAACTTTATTTTTTACACCCCCCCCCCACAAGTGACCCAAACAATAACTATGTATAGAATACATTTTCTGAAAACCAGTTATACCACACTTAAAATCACTACTTTGTTCTCAACACTTTGGCTGCTTAATGGTAAAACTGGGTTAAATAATATTTCTCTGCTTCCTGCTGTCTATCTATGTTACCTGACCAGCAGTACTTCCTGTTCTTATCCACTTCAAAGACGGTTTTTACCAGCCTTGACACTCTATTAGCAACCTCTCTGTTTGTGGAAAGTGTCGAGGCAAATAGATGTACATCTCCCATCCTTCAAAGTACACTTTCAGTCACCATAATGGAAGCATTAAGGATTTGTTAGCTAGGTGTGGATCAGATTTTTTTAAATTTACTTTTTTCAAAATAAACACTGTAAAAATGACTCAAGATTGCCACGTTCCTTACGCACGTGAACAGTTGTTACAGGGCAGAAGGCCTGTGAGAGGTGTTGGCACCTCTCCAAAGCACTGTTTCACAATAAGGATCTGGCCACCTGCAGCTCGTTTCCTTGCTGTGCTGTCCCTCAATAAGGCACACCCTCTCAGTATTAATAAAATTAAAACCATACTGAACAGAAGAACCAGAAGGCATTGACTTGCTTTTCTTAATACCAAATTATTAATTTCATACCTGCTGCAACTGACCTGAAAGGTAAATTAACTAAACAGAACTAGCATCCTGTGGAGTAAGAGCATACTCACACACTTGCCATTAGTAATTCATGGGCAGTGGCTTGGTTTCTGCATTGCTGTTTGACTCTTTCTGGAAACTAGGGAAAGATCATCATAATCTTGTTTGAGTGCTGTTCAGAAATCTGTGAACAGTATTTTTAAAGGGAGGCAGACTCAGCTCACCAGGAAGTGTGCCCCAGAATTACTGCAGTCAAAGCTTTGCCACAAGAACAGGCAGGAGACTGGAAGTCAGGGTGGAAGAGAGTTCCTCTCTTCAAGCAGCTAGGCAGTACCAGAAATCCAAGTGTTTAAGACCCTTGCTATGCAAATTTAAAGTACATATGAAAGTTTTCTCCGGGGAAAAACCTGGCCAATCTCTGAGGATGTCACTGCCCTATGAAGGAGTATTGCTAATGAGAAGGTAGGGCTTAGCTCATAGCTGAGGGAAGGGAGAACAGTCAAGCAGGAAAGTCTCCATAGTAAATTACATTTTGAGGAGTTAGGGCAAGTCTTCAACAGGAAAAGTATCAAAGTCACAAAACTTACAGTGCCAAAAATCAGCAAAGCCCAAGAAATTTTGTATCTCTTGTTCTCCTAGATATATTTTGTATTGCTCCTGGATTTTTGCAGTCTGCCTCTTAATTTTTAAGACTACTACTTGGGTCAACAAGCAGGAATTTTCTAACCCTGGTTTAAGGAATAGTTGCTACCCAAGAAGCAAGCATTTTTAATCAAAAGAGCTATTTAGAAGTAAATTATGACATACTATCTGGAAAAGATGGTCTGCAAAAGACAGTGGAAGGTCTGGCTTTGGTCAACAAGGCTGAAGTAGAATCTATCACACCCCCAAGGGCATCTCTGGGGAGGGAGTAATGCCAGCAGCTTTGGCTAAAGAGCCTGAAAGTGGAAGTAGGAATCCAGTGTCTTTGGGTCAGATTCCTGTGTGTCAGTACAATGCATGAGGCCTTAGAAGAACTGTGTTTTCCAGTAAGTATATTGACTTACTGGAGACTTAATGAATTCTAAATACTGAAACCTGTTTCAACCAAAGTTTAGTTCTAATCTGAGCTGTGCAATAGCCTACTATGTCAATTTCTATTAATAAGCTTTAAAATGCTGTTAAAGATTTGGTGCTCTGATTTTTAAGTGGGTTTTTTTTTTCACATTACTAACTCAATTATTTCTGACTCATTAAGGTCATCTAGAAGAGGAAAAGCAAGAATACTATCAGCAGCTGTTACCAACTGCTAGGAGCGATCCTGAGACTGAAAAACGCACTGTAACCCAGCTGAGAGCTGAACTTAATGAACTAAAAAAGACATATGAAGAAACACAGGAGGAAATGATGTGTTTAAATGCCTTACTGCAGACACAACGGGTTGCTGAAATGAAGACTCAGGAAAATGAAAATAAAATTAAAGAGAAAGCACAAAAACTAAAACAAGAAAATGAAACTATCAAAGAACAGCTTAGAGAAGAAAAAGAAAAGTCTGAAGATCTTTTATGTCAGGTAAGTGGATGGGTTTGGAGGTTTGAGAGATCAGTAGTAAAGAAACGAGAGATGAAAATTCATAGTTAATCAGAATGGATCATCCCTCTCTCTGTTAACTGTTCTTCACATAGATCTAGACTCATGTCCTTGTGGTTAAAACCGAATTGTTTAAACAAAAAACTTCTTTCTTCATTTATTTCTCTGGTCTTAAGGGACGCAAAGGAGAAGGGAGGAAATATTGAATTGATTCTAATATCATTCATACTTGAGATAATACTAAATAAGAACAAGAGAGCTAAAAATTAATTTCATCATGTGCTCCTAACTATGGAATGCCACCAATATTTGCTGTCACCTGGCAGCTAAAATACAATATTTGAAATAAAAGAATAAAATTTACTAGACAACAAAGTAGGCCAAAATCAGAACAGTTCTCTACGGACAGGCTGATTCTCACTGGTTAATAATGATTAAAAGAATTTTTTTTTGAAGCTGCATAACAGCATTATCATGAAAGTTGATACATGCTGAAAGCATATTTCAATGTATGCATTTACTTAATTATTATATTATAGTACTTTCTGACCGTTAAACTTGTTATCTTCTATTAAAAAAAAAGTGCATTGTTTGTTTTTATTAACATTGTATCATGTTAGTGCAAACAGGTTTTGTTGAGTGTATTTTTATCAGCATCCTGGCAATCACCTAGGAGGCATCAGTTTTTGGTTTCTTTTTTTTAACAATAACATTATCCTTCTCAGGGCAATAATAGTTTTTCACTAGGGTTTTCCTTGGGGAAGTAATGATTGGAATTGAGTTTGGTTCCATAGCAGGCATAAATTTTCTCTTGGCATTTAAATGTAAGAGTTTGCTTCCATCCCATTATAAATGAATTATTTTTAAGCTTATTAACTACTATATATGGAAAATGTTTGTTACAAGTGTTCATCTGCCTTGTAGGTGCAACTTCTTCGTAAATCATTGCTCAGACAGGAGGCAGAACACACCAGAATAGCTTTGCTGGAACAACAGGTACACAATTATGTGATAAAGTGCTGATATTTAATCTGTGTTAGGCACAAAGTCTTTCTAGACTAACGTCACATTTAAGAGTGATTAGTATATTAAATAATGCTAGGCATGAATATTCAACTGTGCATAATCTCTTGATGCTTTAAAAAATTTTGACACATCTGTCAGGAGGGAAAATCTCTAACCCTATACTGATAAGAGGGTATGATAAATCTGATGCTATTTTCTCCACAATTTCAAGTTCAACAGATAACACCTCAGAAAAGGCACAGAAAGCATCCAAAAACTAATCACCTAATTAAAGTTTTAAATCTATTTTTAATATAGTTATAGAAACAATTGCATTGCCATATTTTCTATTTTCTTTATTTGAAATTGAAACCCTCCAACCTCTAAAATAACTTTAAACTGCACTTCTGCTAAGGGAGATTTTAATAACTGGGCATGTGTGACTTTCACTGCAATGAAAGCAACAGCAATTTTAAATTTTCCTTTAAATTTCCCATCAGATCTTACTTTAAGATGCTATTGCAGAGAAAAACTGACTAAATATATAAACGGGAAACATTCCTCCTTATTTGTGCTAACTTTGGCTTTCATTTTTCACTTTGTTGGGGTGCCAGATCCAGATATGCACCACAGACTTAGAGAATGGAAAGCTTGACCGCCAGAACTTGAAGCAGGAGTTAAACCATGTTCTCAAGGAGCTGCGCAAGGCCAAGGAGAAAATAACCCGTCTGGAACCTCTGGTACGTACTGAGGAACTTGCAGGTGGATTTAGTCAGGGATTTTGTATCAACATACATCTTCTTGCTTTGGGTTCTTATTTCAAGCATTGAGTAAGTGTTCCTCCATCCTTTATGTGTTTCCCCAAGGTGCAGAGCCCTGTGCCAGGCAGGCAGGCGCTGCTTTTCTCTCCAGCCAGCATGGAGCAGGAGCACTGCAGCAGGAGCTCCAGAACAGTCAGGGTGCTGAGCAGGGAACACTCTGTATTTTGTATCGCAGTGTGTGACCCAGGTTTGTCTGTTGCACCGTGACAAAGCTGCAATGTGCTTCCACTCAGACTCGTTGCTGTGAGCAGGGCACAGTCCTTAGTGCTGTAATACACCCAAGGCTTGTGTGCCACCAAGCCTTTAATGTATTTTCCTACAAGTATTTGATCAGTGTGTGCATGCCCCAGTCTTACAGCGAAGCTCCTCCTTTTCCAGAAACTCCAGGAATCTGGCCATATGGAATCACAAGATTTGCAAGCTGCATTTGACAAGAAGCTGACCACGTATGACAGGAGTCCTTCCCTGAAACATTCCAGCTGCCTCGATGAAAGTTTTCTCGAGTGTCCCAAATGTAAAGTGCCGTATCCAACAAGCCAGCATAGAGAATTACTTGCGCACCTTGACTTCTGTACAGCTTAAGCTCCAAATGGACTTGCTATCTTTGCTTCAGAAATGCTGCAAATATGCTTGGCAAAAGATCTTTTAAAGGTTTTTTCTTTCAGTTGTACAAACAACTGCTGATTTTATAACACAGTTCCCACAAAAACAGTATTAACATTATTATTTGGTCTCAGTATTTTACCTCACATTTTTGCAAAACAGCCTACTGCATTTTCTAGTTGCAAACATAAATATTTTTAGAATTCGGAATATTTTAAATAGTGAACTACTGACTCTTTTTTTTTGTTTTGTTTTGCACTATTAAACATAAGAATAGTAAAAGCACAATTACTGTGTCAGACTGTATTTTAGTTTTGGCATGCCCAGTTCTTGGTTGTTGAATCCTGATGATTGTGCTTGTACCTTAACTGACAAAAGATTTTTGGCCCTCATAGGTGCACTATATATAAGTATTTATTTATACATGGTATATGTGTGTATATATATATATGTAGTGTGTATAGTATATACATACACGTGTTGTCTATCATATATATGTGGAATATATCAACATCTTGATACATTAAAAACTCAGGAGGGCCGTGTTACATCTTTGCTGCTTAAGATTGATGTTCAAAACATCAATCTTAAAGTAGCTGATTATCCTGAACCACCATTGGGGTAACTGAAATGCTGACCAAGGTTTAATCTCAGAAAAAAACAACTTCCTAGCAAACATAAACTTCTTTGGTGCCACAGGAAGTTTATATTTCAGACAATGTCAGAGGCTGTTTTTGAAACTTGGATATAGAACTACGCTGAATTAAACTTGTTTTGCTTCTGTATTTTAGAGTTCAAGTTGGGAAATGTCAGTTATTCAACCCTAGATTTGACAAATGTCCCAAAGAGCAGTTTTTAGCAAATTGCTCTAGTGCATTTGAAGTGTCAGTGTATTAATACAAAACACAAGTTAATGACAAATTCTAGCAACAAATTAAAAACTGGAAAAAAAAAATCCCTAATGGATTTGCAATTGCAATGTTGTTTTTCTCTAGCACCTACTGTAAACTTGAATGTGTTGTGAGCATTTTGTTCCTTGCATACGTAATGAAATCCCAACAAGTTCCTTCTGTGGAAATTATTAAAATGGAGAAATTTTACAAAGATGCGCTAGTTAAGAATAAATGTGGGCATTTTACAAGTTTGTGGTTTGCTGAGGACACACAAGTACCCAAGGTGTATCTTTCTCTGGCCTGCTGATTCTGATTGCTAGGTGGTATCAGCTTTCTCTGTCGTGCTTTGCTGCAAAACTGCGCGTTTACTCCATAATGTTCACCTTAATCACTGACGGTTAAACCTTATTCTTAAATATAAATGTGTTTTCCAAGTTATTGAAAATAACTAATAGTATCAAGTGATGTTATTCTCCATTAAATCCTGTATTCGTGAGACAGAAAATATTAAAAGGTATTATCTTTATATCTGAAATATCTCTGCCAGATTTATTGTATTAGCCACTCTCTGTCCACTTTTCAATTTCACTGACTATGTCTCAGGCTAATCTTTGTATCTGATAATTTGCTCAAGTGCTAGCAACAGCTTTTCTGACCAAAGATATGAGAAACTAATGAGTAAAACCGAAACTGTGCTTCACAATCTCATGGTTTTCCCATGAGGGAAATTGTCTTAATTTCATTTATTTTAAAAAATCTTTTCATTAAGGATAATAACTATACTTTTCATTGCAGCCTAATAATTGTAATGTGTAATTAAACTACTTTTGAAAGTTTAAGTTTGTCTTTTAACAATGCCTTAATCAGCTAGTATTCTATTCCCAGCTGCATACTCAGCAGTTCCTGCAAAAGGCAATCTTGATCTTTCATGTATTATAAATGAAGTAGGTTTGCCTACTACAGGTCAGCACTCCTCAGTAGTTCTGAGACTTTTTAAAATTAGCGTGTTTTTTTCCACATTAGAAACTGGTACTGTAGGAGACTCAGAAAGTTCATAATGTGGTAATGTTTAAAAAGTTTTGTGCATTCCACCTTTTCTGAACTCCACCAATAGATTTAGATTTACCTGATAAATATTACACCTAAGCACAAAAAAAACCCCTTGCTGATAAATTTATATGGGTCATTATTGTAGTATATGTTGCAAAATACCAAAATGCCATTCCAGTGACGTAAAACACTTTAAAAGCAGACCCGCAAATATTACTGTTGTCACCTACACATAATTAAAACCAATTGTTAAACTCCAAGTTCATTAAGTTCAGGTGAGTACATCTCTTGAGCATGAGGGGATTGTGACAAGTTTGTAAATCCTTCAGACATTCACCACAGCTTTTGCTTTGATGTCTCTGCATCAAAGCTCATTAGCAGGTAAGCAAGTAACTTTCTGCACACCTAAAAGGTGAGCAAAGGTCCAGTGGCACTTTAATATCTGAATCTGCAAAAAACTCACTCAGGCTCTCAGCTCCTTGCTAAGAGTGTTCTACCAGACCCTAAAATGTCCAAACAAACCACTCTGATACTCAGAATTCACCAATAAACTCCCTATATCCATGGCCCAGATGTGTAATATAGTTTCTAAAACTGTTAAGACACAACCTCATTTAGTTATAAGTTTAGTTGGAGCTGAGTCACTCTGGTCAAGTTGGTTAACACACAGCAAAACAGGGGAAGTCTACGTTACATGGATTATGTTCTTAATTTGCACTTAATTTGGATTCAGAGAGAAATCCCTTCCTCACTGCAAGTCACAATGCTGATGTTGGCAAAACTTCTGGTGGTCTTGACAACTAAAAGCTGACCCAGTTTTTATTAGAAAGCACATCAAACATTACTGTTATGTATTGCCAATGTATTATTGGCAGCTCTGCTTTTGGCTGAGGCCAGTAATGCTGCTGCTACAGCTTGAAACTGCAGCGCCACTGGCCCTTATCCCAGGAAGCAAACCAGCTTCTAATGGGTACTGAGCACAGCAAAATGAGACTTCCCAGAAGAAACAGGGATTAGTTTTTGACATGGAGTGTCAAAAGTGCTTCATAAGTGAAGCATCTAGCTATTTTCAGTGGACACTGGAATGTGTGAGCTTGCTACTTATTATATGTAAACAAAGAGATGCATTTATATTTGCACTAAAAGTTTAAAACTGACCCTCACACATCGGTGCAAGCGCTTCAGCTCACTGTTATGAAAGTATAAAATGGATGAGCAGTTAGAAAACGTCCTAGAAACCAAAATAAGTCAAAACAGACTTGTATTTGAAACATAGCTTACAATGGTATAACATCTAAGCACAGGATTCATAGTATCTAGAAGCAGAACAGCTGCAGGGTGATGTGTAAGAGCAAAAGTGAAAACAGAAAGTTAACCTTGATTGAAACTTACGGTAAAAATCTTATTGTGCAGACATGAGTCATCTACAAGCTTGCAACCTCTCTTGTAAAGACAAGGAGACAACATTTCTAATGAAATGAATTTACATCACTTAGCAAACATTAAATGTGCAATACATCTGTTACAGAAGTCAGTGCTATTTACCCAGTGTGATACAGGTACACAAAAATACACCCAAGGACTTATAACACCAATCTACCTTTGAGAAGATGCATAAATAAGGGAAAAACCTTTACTAGATCATGTCCAAATGGAACAAGAACTCCCATCTCCCAGAGTTACCTACCCAAGTGGTCCCTCTCTCTAGGAATATTTCTTTATGCTCAAGTTATAAATAAACTGATCGATCCCCATCTGTCACGACAGTTTATGGTTACCAGGGGAACAATCTGAAAAGCAGAGCTTGATTAATGGTATTGGGTAACACAGCCCTTATCTGAAACAGAGAAGACCAAACCTTGGGCTTTCATTAGGGATGAAGAAAACACCCATGAAAAAAGAAACAAGATTTTTTTTTCCTGCTAGATTAGGCAAACCAGTTCCACAGAGGTCTCTGCAGCTTTCATTTAACTTAGAGCAATGAAATCTGAGCTGACTCCATGTTTGACTCTGAGCATAAAAGCAAACATAGTTTAAAAAAATTATATAGGTTAAGCAATTATAATAGGTTTCCAGGCATTCTGTTAATTACTTCCTTGTCATAAGCACGTGGTGCACATACCACACTCAGCATCCACCTATTACAGTGAAGCCAGAGTAGCTCTATGGAGGTTACAACTCCTCTCTTCCTCAGACTTCATCTTGTGATGGTTGCTATGATTAGACCTACCCAACAGCAAATACAACTTTTGTGCTTCATGGGAGGGAAAAGAAAGTTACTCTTTTAGATAACGGGTCCATTAGACCCAGCAGTAATCAGACCATTTTTGCTCCTGCAAGGAGCCCCCACTTGTTCGATCAAACCTGATGGAAACCAGCATGTTTCTTCACACCTCTGCTCTATCCTCACACACAGGTTTTGTACCCAGTCAGTGTGAAGTTCACTCACTAACAGCATACTAAAAGCAGCATTTTACTGTGGTTCTCCTGAGCAAACAACAGGTTTCTGCCAAGTCAGGTGCTCACTCACACCCAAGGACCAAAGCTAAAGGAGGTCCTTTCTAAAGAAGATCAAAGATCTACCCAGACACTTCCCATGCATCATCTCATTTTCAAAACTTCTTCTCTGGCATTCCTTTCCTCCCTGACTAAAAGTATCTTAATTTCTTCAATAATGCAGCTTTGGGTGTTTCACTCCCTATTTCCTTTCTCCCAGTCTGTTCCAAATACGTTTACTTTTACCCTGAATTGACAGTTTCTAATTCAACTTTCCGCTAGTCAAAGGGACTAAAGATTGTTTTAATAATAGAATTGTACTTATTTGTGCTACCATTTCCAGCTGGCCCTACCTCCGCTCCCCTGTCCTCTTAATGCCTTCCTGGTTTTCACATAGATACAACCAGACTGTTAACAATAGCTCTTTCCCAAATCCTGCTATTATTTAGAGCTGACCACACCACTGCTACTGCCAGCTGCCCAGAACTTTGGGACTAGTCTGTCAGCTTGTAAAAAGTCCCAGACCGGTGAGGTTGTGGCAACTGGAAGGTGCTGCTATATTTCAAGATTCACTAATAATTTTAAAGAATCAGCTCATAGCAACACAAACATAAATTGTGGCTAGATATGCCAAGCATTGATCATAAATACTAATAAAAAATCAGTAGGTCTTTTAAATTTACTGAAACTTTTGTAATACAGGTGCATATTTTTTCTCCCATTGAATGATGTAGCATAAATTATCTATATAAAGGCACCTGCCAGTCACTTGTGTTACTGAAAAAAAGCCCCAACCTCTGCAAGTTTTCTTATTGTCTTCGCTTCAGTTCATAGCCCATCCCACTTATCAGCAAGTGTGCCCACATTTCATACAGTCAGCAGGAGTCAGCAGGAGCATTTCGTCCACCTGGTTAGGGTGCCCTCCAAACTCCTTGTTTGATAAGATGACGTATAGATAGTTAGAACCACTTAAAGTTCAGGAGAAAACATGCTAATTGAAACGAATGCAAATTCTGCACAGGCAAAGACGTGGGAAGCTGTCCAGGAAAGATGTCACTCTTGTCATCCCTCATTAGGAGATTGCCCCTTCAAAGGACCGAGTTTCTGGAATCCCCACTAATCTGGAATCCCCGCTAATGCCGTTGCGTAAATGGTTGGTGGCAGGGTCACACCCAGGGTACTGCAGAAGCACTGCCTGTCACCTGCTCCCCGTGGCACCCCGGTTTGGAATAATTCTCACCTCATCAAAAGATGTAGGTCCACACTCTGAGCCTGTGAGTGCACCCTTGAGCGCCTGCACTGGCACTCAGCCAAATGAATTCACCCAGGGCTGTCTAAAGCTATATAACTGTTTACATACTTTATGAAAACATTTTATCTTGCTTTATGAGACATTATCTGCCTGTCTGTGACAATTTACATGCTTCAGTCCCAGACAATTTCTAAATCATTTAGAATGAAGAGCCTAAGTGGAAAGCCCTAGTTTTGCTTACAATCTGAGCAACTGCTTTTAGTAATTGAAAGTTTAGAGAAAATAAGGTATTTCCTAGGCTTGTCTTACTTTGACAGGCTTTTCTAGCAAGAACAACTCATAACACAGGTGAGATTCTAGATCAATTTTGTAAACAGATTGCCAAAATCATGTCAGTGACACTTCTCCACAGTTAGGACAAGCAATGGTGAAGACACAAGTCTGCTGTTTCCGAATGCCACTGTCAATACAGGAGGCAATAGTTCGATAGGTACTTTTTTTTTTTTAACCCTATATTAATCTGGTCATCCCAGGCTCCTGAGGAGAGCTCTCACAGTGGTGTGGCAGCCACCCATGTTTCTAAGCCACGCACACCCCACTGGATGGGAGCAGACTGGGTGGCCTCCCAAGGGTCACTGGCTCCCCAGAGGCCTGCCTGGAGAGCCGAGCAGCCCAGGGCCGGCACTCGATGAGGTGGCTGGGCCTGGGCACGGAGATGCCAGGGTGCCGGCCCACACCCTGCCCAGGGAGGTGTGGGGCAGCCCCTCACTGCCGCCCCACGCGCTGCAGCCTCGCCTTTGTGTGAGCTGCACTGTGTTTACTCTCCCACTTCCTTGTTCCACTCCAGCGCCAGGGCCATAAACTGCCCGTCTGGCACGGCTGAGCCCTTGGGAGCAGGGGCAGGAGGAAGAGGAGGCACGGGGATGGCGGTCATCGCCTGGCTCCGTGCTGGGAGGGCACCCCAGGTGCCGCCGTGGTGGTTGGGAGCGCAGCTCTTCCCCTAGGGCTGGTGCCACCATCCACGGTGGGTCTCATGCGCGCTGGCCACCCTCATGCCGGTGTCCAGGGGCACGCCAGGAGGGAACAGGACCTATTTCCCCTTCTTCTCGGACTTCAGGGGCCACAATGTGACGGCCCTGCGTATCGGCGAGTCGTCTGCCCTGGCCTTCGTCTTCCTGCTGTCGTTGGCGGGAAACATCTGGGGCATCTGCCTGCTGGTGAGGCGGCACCGCCGGCTCTCTGCCCCCAACTCCCTCGTCCTCAACCTCTTCTGCGCCGACCTGCTCTTCATCACCGCCATGCCCTTCATCGCCGTCGTGCGCTGGACCGAGTCCTGGGTGCTGGGCAACGTCGTCTGCCACCTTCTCTTCTACGTGGTGAGCCTGAGCGCCACCGTCATCATCCTCTCCCTGTCGGCCGTCAGCCTGGAGCGCGTCGTCAGCATCGCCCGGCTGCGCCACGCCGCCTTCCGCCGCCGCAAGGTGCTGGCCGCCGCTTTGCTCCTCATCTGGGGNCCGGAGGAGCGGCCGGGGCTGCCCAGGGCCGCCCCCACCCCGGCCGCTGTCCGGTTAGACGGGAAAGGCGCATGGGCTGGGGCTCTCTTTGCGTTCCTCGGCGCGGCTCAGAGATCCCCTTTTCAGCTCGCTTCTCCTTTCCGAGCGATCAGCGTCTTGGGAGAGCTGCCCTTGCACCCGCAGCCCCCTCTGTACAAAATGGCCATGCACAGATTTTCTGCCGAATATTTTGAAAAGCCCACCCAAAGTGACGCTTGAATAAATGATCAAGTTTAGGGTCTGTAGGTTTCAATTTTAAATTCGCCATTACCATTTGATATTAAATTAATGTGAGTATTCCAGCTGTGGCCATATTTATTTGTAATTGTAATTTGTAATTGCATGGGCTTTTAAAACCATCAAGCAATATATTACTTGACTGCTTTGTCTAAGTAGCAAGTTTTCCCCGTCTTGGATTCATCTTGGTTTAGCCATTTATTTTCCATAAGCATAGAAAGAGATAAGGACAATGCTGTACTGAAAATAACAATACAGTATTATTTTCATCTTCATTTTTTATAACTAGGACATTAAAATCTGCACCCTGGATTGGCCCAGCACTGCAGGAGAAGCAGTCTGGGATACAACCTTTGCCATTGTTTTCTTTCTGATACCAGGATTCGTCATTGTCATCAGTTACTCCAAAATCTTACAGGTATGTTTCTCCTTTAAATTCTATTGTAAAACAAAGGGAAATAAACAGTAACTCACTAGGTATCAGCATATTGTCACTGAATACAAATACACGTAAAGGAAACAAGCATTACTTGTTCGATAAATTATAAGCATGTGATATAAAATGAAGCATTTCAACCTGTACGTAGCAGGCTGTACATTTCAATTAAGAATGTGCTTCAACAGCACATTACCAGAGGCCCAATGCATGGTTTGTCCTCTTACATATAGTATTAAATACAGTTCTTTGTTTATGTGCTTTCATATTTAAAGACTGTCAATCTCCTAAATGCTGAAAGAGTCAAGCTTTTAAAATAACTAAAAACTAGATTTTGCTTTCCTTGAGCCAAAACTCCAGTCATGAGGGATTTGTAAGAAAGCAGAGAAAGGCACGACTAAACCCACTTTTTGATCTACTGGCTTTCTGCATGTGTTTTTAGTACACAGACATCATTAATTCATCCTCCACAATTTCAAATATTGTAAACAAAACCTGTAAATTAAACCCTCTGCTTCCACTTTCTTTCTACATGTATGATGTTTAACGTATATGCTGAAATAGAAGCTGAGATACCCAGCACCACAGAGTTTTAATCTCTAGTCTAGAAAGCCTTATATTAGCACCTAAATTCCTTTTAAATTATCCAAAACCAGAGTGAGAACGATCTAGAAATCTTCAAACCAAGCACTTCAAACTAGTCACTGCAATGCCTGGTTTCTAGTGATTGCCCACGAGATCCTTGATTCCTTTATCAGGCAATTAAACTTCTCTTAATGTGTATGAGAAATTTATAGGTTTTGGAAAGGAACCTCAACATGCATGGATTATTGAGCAAGGAGTCAACTGATGAAATGCTGAGCACCAAGGGGCTGTGGATGCAAAAACCACCGTTGGATGTAGGTGTAAAATGAACCTAGGACCTAGAATCTGGTCTCCACACATCCTCGCTTATTAATCAAACTTAAACTTGTAGTAAAAGTCATCAGCCTGTAGGTTCTATACTGTCTGTTAGCTCACTGTAACTCTGAGGTAGATACATTAAGTGAACCTCTTCTAGTGAAGTAAAGCACTTGCAAGCACATACTGCTGTAGGCAAAGAGTAACTCAGTGCAGAGTGTGAGTCCTTTGAAAGAACTGCAGGATACTGCAGGCCAAGGAAGGGCACACTTCTTGGCCAGAGGCCAGGACAGGAATGGTGTTTGTCATGTCCTTGCAGACTCCAGATTACAGGTAAATTTATGAAACAAAATGGCACATAGGGAGCTAGAAACCAAAAGCAGTGTTTGTAATACTGGATTACAAGACATCCCTTTGCTGCTCTGCTCCTGTTTCTTTTCTAACTTGCTAACGGAGATGCTAAAACACATTACCATTTCCCCTGAAATGAAGAAGGCTTGAGGCCCACAGCAGAATATAACTGAATCTTCTTTCTCTCCAGGAAGCAACCAGAATTGAGCTGGAGAATGTCTCAGTCCCCGAGTCATCCCCAAGAGCAGACTGACTCTCACTTTGTGAGAATGCTCCATTCTGCCAGTGCACACATAGTGTGAGGCTCGGTATTACTGGAAGCAGTGCCAAGCAGTCATGTGTTCATATTACAACACTGCTGCTGCTGCTGAGGATGATGAGGATGATGACTGACTACAGACATAAGACCTGAATTTTTTTAACAAATGTACACTACTATGAATGCATACTTCACAATTTCCTCCGAAACTCAGTATTATTTTTACATAACACTCCCCAGAACCCTGGCAAAAATGATAGATTAGAAGCCACGATTTGTAATTTATTTGGTTTTTCCATTGTTCTGCCTCTCAGGCAAGATTTTATCAGAGGCTAGAGCTAGGGAAGATGTCTGTGTTCTGGAAGTTGCATGCTTATATATATCTGCCTTCTAAGTTCCTGTTTGTCCAAATGTGGTCCAGATGCCCAGAGTAGGTATCTATACTGGGCAGACCAAAAAGGGATCCACAACATACCACTGCCACCTGGTTTCTCTGGAACACTTTCTTAAGATGCAGTTCTGTCTTATTCACCACAGTCCTGGTGATTCTTGCATTCTTAGTTCTAGACTGTGCAGCTCCTGCAGAAAAGACAGAAGGCATTTATATGGGACAGATAAAAACGTGTCTGATACATTCTGTATCAGTTTTGAACAGTGGAGACTGAGAAGTGCACACAACCCAGTTTTCCTACTTTTATATTAGAAGTGGATGTTAGTCCTTTGCCCTTTGTTGCCCTGGTAAACTTTCATGTTTACCAGGATAGGTTAGGCATTCTCTGAGAATGACTCTCAGTTTGGACTGCTTGGAGGAGTTAACCTAGTTTCTGGATTCCAGCTGGTACAGCAGAAGATCATTAAGTTTTACATGCTCAGGACATTGGAATTCTCTGCTCTTTTTAAATCAGGGAAGCAGCTAGTGATACTGTCCCCTTCTCAGCCTCAGAAGCTGCTAAAAAACCCATTTTTGGTTCATGGATTTTTATTTATACACTTACATTCTACTGAAATATTTAGAAGAAGTCTAGATTCTTAATGAGTATTTATCTCTGTGACAGATTCAGAAAACTGCAGACAGAATGACAAATTACTGTCTCTCTAAACATTTTCATCCTTACCTGTACCAGGAAGTTAAAAAGTGTTGCTAATCTTAGTGTTATCCTTCTGTAGTTTCTGCTAAAGGGAAAAGTGGCAGGAGGAGTCTTAACTTTTGCCTCTCCTACGTAGACAGCTAATTGATCAAGGCTTTTGAAAACACCCTTCCTTATACATGCAGGGGATAAAGTGGCATCTCAGTTATTTAGCACAAATCTTTGTTTGCTGGATATTTCAGTTTTATTTTAGTTGCGTGCGTGTATTTTATTTGCAGATGTATGAATGTAACAAACTCAATTGTTCCGTGCTAAATTCAGGGAAGACAGAGATGTAGAGCAGGGGATTTAGTTTCCTGCAAGCCACTGAGTTCAGTATTCTACCTAATGACAGATGATGCATACCCATGAACACTAGATTTCCAAGCTACCCAATGGGTTTCTTTAGATAGAACAAATTAGGTCATGATTTGAATTTAATGGGATTTCATGAGTAATTAAGACTGTTTTTATGCTGAAAAGTATTTGTGACTGGTAGAGAGCCATGAAAAGAACAACTGCTTTGCCTAATATTGAGATTAGTTCACAGCTGAGAAGAAAAAGAATTGCTAGTGAAGTGAGAAAATTTGAAATTGAAAAAGTACAAATAAAAAAAAAAGTACAAATGAATTCTGCAATGCATTTTCTTTTGTAGTCACTTTTCAAAAGAGTGTCAAGATTTTTAATACTAGAAATGTGTTTCAGTGAAAGTTATTTCTTCTCTTTTACTGCAGATTACAAAAGCATCAAGAAGAAGTTTAAATGCTGGTTTAGCCTACTCAGAACATCATCAGATTCGTGTTTCCCAGCAAGACTACAAACTGTTCCGAGCCCTTTTTCTCTTGATGATCTCTTTCTTCGTTATGTGGAGCCCTATAATAGTAATTTTTTTTTTAATTTTAGTTCAGAACTTTAAAAAAGATTCAAATATTTTGCCATCAGTTTTCTTCTGGACAGCGTTATTCACTTTTGCCAATTCTGCTGTCAATCCAATTCTGTACAATGTTGCCCATTTCAGACGTAAATGTCAGGAAATTCTCTGTTGTACAGGGAACCCTGAAAGGCATGGAGCAGGTACAGAAACCACTGCAAGAAAAAGTAACCGTGAACAGCCACATTTGTCTTTCATTACCAGATAATTATTTAAAGTCTGAGCTGTACCATGCTTTGGATTTTCTCTCTGCTATCCCAGGTCACATAGGTCATTGTGTTATAGTGTTACATGCCAGAGGAGAAAGAAAAAAAAAAACCCCTAAATATTTATTTTTGATTCCTGCAGGTAAAATTCTCTTTACTTCAATCCTTTGTCTCAGTAAGATTTGTACAATTTAATCCAATGGATTGATTTCTCCTCTTAAACAAAAATTCTCCTCTGAAATAAATAGAAATATGACCGTGAACTTGGTGAATGTAAAATAATTTAATTAAGTACTTTAAACTTTCTAGTGAAAATGTTCATCCTCAGAAATTACCTGCTTTTTTAAAATCCAGTTTTTTAAAGGGAACTTGATTAAACACTTTAATAACTGACTGTCTGAACGTAGGTTTGAGCAGACTAACTGAAACAGGTAATGAACGTGTGGTATCACCAAGTAAATTAGCATTTTGGTTCCATCTCAGATTAAAAGTATGGACTTAATACATGTGAATTTACAAGTAAAGAATAAATAAATAAATTGTTGTCATGTGTAAAATAGTTCTTTTTAAAAGATGCATATTTTTATGTCTTGTCATATAATAAAGTTAATAAGTGATATATAGGGTCATTGAAATTCCTTTTTCTTTTCTAAATGATTTCCAATATTTTATAGAGAAAATATAATGTTCGATTTGAAAATAAAATGCATATACTTGGAGGTTTATGATAAACACTCTTTTAGTCAGAAATTGAAACCACTAAAAAAAGGCAAGATTAAATTCTTAACTATCACCATGTGTCATCAGTTGCAAACAGTGCTCTAAGGATAACAGGCTACTAATGAAACCAATGTCTACATGGGTACAGATTTGCATACACTTTGCATCCCCTGTAATCCAAGTTTATTCAAATGTTTCATTGGTTTATTAACAAGGCGAGCTACACAGCTCAGATAAATACATTGAAAATCTAAATGAAGCCATTTAAAGCATTTTCCAGAGAACACATGATCAGTGTGTTAACTTTACATCCGTGGTGCTGCTACATGGTTTCATTCCGTGGGGTTGGATCTCCTTAAGAGCAAAATCCTGAAACACACAAAAAACACAGTTGTGTTCGTCAAACACTACACAAAATTTAGTTACACGAACTTCCACCACATTTAAAACACATACATATCTGATTCCTTTAATATGCTCTTGAGTCCAGCAGTCTGTTACTTGCAATAATAATGCCTTTTGCCTTACTTTGCACTTTATAACTCCAAGGAATTTTCAACTCAGAGTAAAACAGGACTTTATCCAATCTGTTACACCTCTCCTGAGCATTTTAATACTTTTGCAGAGAAGGTACTGGGCAGATCAGTGATAAAAGAGTAACTTACAGTGATAAAAGTGTCTTTATTTTCACAAGTTTCTAATTATATGCCTAAAAAGAATTAATTGAATAATGTCTTTCTACAAAATAAAAATCTCTTGACCCCCAAAACTTCTAATGGCAACAGTAAATTAGCAGAAGGAATGTCACTCTTTATTTCAGAATTTTTACTTCAGCAGATGCTAACAGCAGATGCAGCTTTCAGCTCTAATGACACTGTATTTACAAGTACTCTAACTTAATATTGACACTGACATTACACAGCTTTAAGTTACTTGAGCTGTTACTTTTAGACTCTAAGTGTATCATAGCTTGAGCTGTATTTGAGAAGGAGCTACCATCATAAGTGCAGTGTATTTATAGCAGAAAACTTTCATTTCCTAGGCTTCTCTTTTGCCTTGAACAGATAGTACAGATTAGAAAAAAAAAAAAATAAATCAAGGTAAGTTTTGTACATCTATTAGTGAGGGGGCACACTCATGCACACATGCAAGCACAGACACTTAATTAGCTTCAAGACATAGGCAGAGTGTGCACAATTAGCAACAGATACCAGACTGTTCTTTCAGCATTTACTAACATCAGTCAGAAATTTATCACAGTAACAATGGGATGCAGATCAGTGCACACAATTGAAGTTGGTTTGTTTTGGTAATAATTCTGGAGCTCTTAAGAGCAGAATTAAAACTAGAGTAGTAAAGCTTCAAATCCACACATAAGGAATTTGGCAAATTTTGTAAGAGTTTCTGATACGAAGCTTCCAAGAACTTTATTTTTTCACTTTAGCTCACGATCATTCCCTCTGTCCCAAATGTGATTGCTTTGCAGGAACTTTGGCTTGATGATACTGGAGAATTCAGAATCTAATAATAGGGTCCTGATCAATAAAGGGGAAAATGCAAATTACTGGCTTTTAGTTTAATTTATACTTTGGTTCTGGGCTTATAAATGCTGGCATAATCCTTAATAAAAAGTAGCTAGGCTCCTATTTTTCATGTGCAAACTCTGGGACTCACACAATCATATCAAACACTGCACTCAACACTTACGATCTGAGTACAAATTAGGATAGCAAACAGAACGGTGTGACTTGTTAGATCAGGTACTTGATATCTATAACAAACTAGAGGAAGCATGATCAACTTCTAAATTATCTTAGATTTATCTTAGAACATCCCTAAACATCTATTTGGCTTTCTCATTTTCAGTTTTTATTCTTGCTGGACTTCATTTGAAAAGCAGGGGATGCAGAATTCAGAACAGAACAGTATAATAAATTTATATAATGACATTGTTTCTTTTCTGTCCTACCATTTATGCAATCATACAAATCATTCACAGAAGTTGATTCCATTTGCATTTATGATGTCTCTTCTTGACTGTTCTAAATCTCAACTGACTTATGTTGTCTCCAAATTCTCGTTCAAGACAAGTTTTTTTCATTGTTGTCAGGCACTTTTCCTGGGTCACTGATCAGTACTGTAAACACCACCTACTTTAGCAGGGTAGATGGCAGCCTGTTCTTCAAGGCACCCTGTTATCAGCATACTACTTTACAACACAGCGATATATTACTCTGTGTTTATGGATCAGATGAACAGATAACAGAGCCACAACAGCTGACTTTGCTCATCTGTTCTGACTTTCTTTATAAGACACAAAAGTTCCTTCAGTCGATCCCAGTTTGTTCTAGCATGTCGTCGAGAAAAGCCTTTAATCTTGATTTACAGATTTCAGTGATGAAGAACATACAACAGCTCTTGGTAAACTGTTCCAAAGGTTAATGACCTTTGGAGTTAAACATATGGCTGTTTATTTCTGCTTTGAATGTGTCCAGTTTAAAGTTCCATCCATTTAAATGTATTATTTCTGTGTTTGCAAGTCCTTCTCTATCCAATTCCTATTGCTTGTGTGGACAAGCACAGACTTTGCTCAGGTCAGCCTTTAACCTCTTTCTAATGAGAAAAGATTAAGATCTTTGAAGCACTCACTAGAGGACACATTTTACAAACTTTCAAACATTTTCTCTGCTCTTCTTTGAAACGTCTAATTCATCCTCAGTACTTATTCCAGTTATGCCTGTCACCAAATGTAACATAGCAATTAGACCTATGCCAAGCACAACAATCTCACGTGAGTCTTGGTTTACACTTCCAAGAACCGTATTAACTCTTTTGCACACATCATTACCTCGGGAGTTCCCATTCAGCTGATTCACCAGTAGATAGATAGCATATAGATAGACAGCATGTCTTCCAGGATGTGAGGGGCAGGGAGGGGGTAGGGAGAGCTAATACTATTTTGTTTGTTCTAAATATTTTGATTTTTCTCCTTCACGCTTTACAATTCCCCACTCTGGGTGTAATTCTTATCAGTAAAGTAAGTACATGTTGGTTTCTTCTAGATTATTACCATTTATACTTGAGCATAAGTGAGCTAATTCCTTGTGCTGTAAGCTCAGCCTGACTATATGACTCAGGATAGCATCATGCTTCCAGTATGAGGGCTCTCTTCCACAGCTCTTTGTGAAACAGTTGGCATGAGGACTTGTGAGAAAGGGTCTTCTATAAGCTATCCTTTCCAAGACTTCTATTTTCCTTAAAAGCCTTTCTGAAGAATTTCTCAATTAAGTATTTGAATAAAGGCAAAGAGATCTGATAAAAGCTGCCCAATTACTTTTTACCGTAGCTATGAAGTTTATCCTTACCATGTTTACTCACACTACATTGATTTAATTGTTTTACAACTTCCTCTAATTACTGTTTCAGCTGATCTGATATGCTGCATGAAAAACTATGCACCTCAGCTCTCCTTCAGATAAGGGAAGTAAAAGTTGGAAATTACTTACTACAAGATCCCTTTCTCAAAAGACAATGTTACAGCCACTCAATAAAAGGCTTTATGCATTTGATATCTAATGAGCAAGAGAATCCCAGTGCTTTAGCCATTGAACCCTAAAATAAAATTCTTCAGAAAAAAGACGTCCTCACCGTTATGAGCGATAACTCTGTATTTTCTGTCCAAACAGAGATCTATCTGCCTTTGCCTGACAATTTTCAGTGCATCTGGAGGCAATCCCTTGGGGTCCCGGGAGAACACAAAGGAGTAGCTGTCAGCACAAGTGCCATCTGCATTTAGTTTGCGGCAGGAGTAATGAAGAGCGTATGTATCGTAATCTGTGTCCACTACCCAGTGATCGTCATCTGGAAGAAACCACAGCACAGAGGGAAAAGTGTCAGGGACACCAGTGAAATCTAGTAAGTCAGAACAGACTGCTGCCATTACCCTGTAAAAAAAATACTAAGATGAAGATCGGTACAAATTATAACAGATTAGTTTTTCATTTATTCCTGTGTCTAGTATTTAATTCCACGTTTAGTTTTTAAAAGAAAATAAAGACAGACATGCTAGGCCTGCTCAAGATGACTCAAACCCATAAATATTTTCCTACCAGGGATGTTACTTAGACTGCATTTTTAAGGAAAAAAGTTATCATGCAGTTTTTATGTGTATTAGAAGTGTATTTGCTACAAGTTCTACCATAAACCCTCTTCTTAAAACGCAGTTACAACTTCAGAGAATCCTTAACTATTTTATTATGTAACCTGACAAAAACCTGGTCACATAGACACTCTGTTCTAACAGAAATGAGGTGGTTCCTGTGTTTGCAGTGAAACCTGACATATCTGTGCCTTGTCCTGGAGCCAAAGATTCTCCCTTGCAGTACATCTGCACTGGGGAAGGGAACACTCTGTAGTCTTCCCCTTCTCTCCTGTAGGGGGACACCAGACTTTTCAGAAGGGCAGAGTTTGGGGTCAGCCAGCAATCTGAAAAAAGCATGACTCAGCAACATACTGTGAGAAGACCTGGGAACTATTTAAGGAAAATTGGCATCCAAAACACGCTTTGTAACTGTGTCTTTGGACGAAATGGAGCTCCTGTCAGTTCCAAATTCTAAAAGTTCCTGCTTCTCTTGGAAACAATCCAAGGAAATGTCTTGAGCTACAAAGTGTCCGAACCTCTACTTGGCTCAAGGAACTGATTTTGCATAGGGTGTGAGAGATGACATAAAATTATGAATATATTAATATATACATACAACCATATTTGTCTCTGAAAACAGATAAGTCTCTGCATTTTCAGACACAACTCCAAACAAAATAGCATTTCCTAAATCCTCTTCCCTGCTTGGCCAGCTCTGACATCAGGTTGCAGAGAGAAAAGAAGCATCTGGTGACTGAGTTCTGAACTAAAACAAGTCTTAAAACACTTCATCTGCCTTTCATTTCTTTCCAAACAGTGGCCTTCAATTATATTGTTGGGTAACAAACAAAATAAATAAAAAGATATACAAGGGCCAGGTCTTCACTTGTTTAAAGAAAGCCAACCAGCTGTTCCATATAAAAAGTAGTGATTACCTTGTTCACATTAAGCCTTACAGTATGATAGTTATTATGTCTTTTAAGTATGTTTAAGAAATTCAACAGTACTTTTTCCTTCCCCAGCATGGATATACAACACAACTAGTCTTTCAAGTAGTTCTGCATCTTCTGTAGTTAAGTACTCACTTCCTTTCTGCAGAAAAGAGGCGACACCCCAGTACTTCATCTTGAACTTGGCAGGATCCTCTGTGTCGGTGAAGGAGCCAATCATGTCAGCACAGACATCCCAGTTACTGCAGCCAGAGACAAAGAAAATATCACATTCCAATCTAAGAGCACAGGTTCAGAGTGACTAGCACAGGGATAGCAGGTAGGACTGGAGCAGTAGCTTAGCGAAATGGAACAAGAGGAGAATGGCAAACAGCTTACTTGAAGAGTCTGACTCTGCCCTTTGCAGTGGCAGTCATTTGTCCATTCTCATCTACGTTGAACTGGGCTACCACGTTGTCCTGCAGAAACAGGCCCTCGGGATCTTTTTTAGCCATAGCATACCAGGTGCCACTGTACTGCAAGGAAATGAGAAAGGCTGCAGTTAAACCCAGAACAATGGAAATGTTACAACCAGACAGTACAGAATAGGGGAGGTGACAGAGGGAAGAGCATGCATACCTTTGACACCATGCCTCAAAGATGTATCTAAGAACATATCTACCTAAGAGCATAAACCCATCAATACATGCTAGTTCAGTCATAACTCATGGAAATACAGACTTTTTTTTTTTTTTCCTTTTCCATCTTATCTGTATCTGCAGCTGTCCAGTATAAGGAATACAAAATTTAGTGAAGAAAGGAATAACAACTGGCAGATCTTGATAGATCTATGTATGATCATTTTCCTTGCAGTGGTGTCTGAAAACACCAGAGTATTAATTTTTCATAGAAACAACCAAGTCAATACACTTCTGCTTATACCCTACAGTTTGAGGCCAGTCTGCTAAAATTCATATTCTGCAGTATTCCTTTACCAGGTGCATAGGATCCAGAATCTGTGGATTCTGGAACACTTCAGCTGTTTCGCAGTATTACGGTCTGTGGCTTTGAAATGTGACCACACTGGTGCTACTGGTGAATGCCAAATTTTGTGTCCTAGAAAGAGCTACGCAAGACATCACAGATCCAGGAGAGTAAAGAAGGTTTACCCTGGTCTTGTCGAAGTTCTCCTTGACTTTGAAGCTGCTTACTCGGCAGTCCCGCTCTGCAGTGCTGCTGCCCAGCAAGGCCAGTGACAGCAGCAGCAGCCAGGGCAGAGCTCTCTCTGTGTGGGCCATCCTGTCCCTGCAGCAAACAGAGAATAGCATCAGAAACAGGCTCTGTCACACAAGTGAAGGGAGGAAGGCTGATATAGGTCGCCGGGATGTCATGCAGCTTTCCCTGATGCATTTGCAGGCAAGGCACCCGGTTGTCCCCAGCCCACAGCAGCAGAGTCCCTTACAGGCAGTGTCAGTCCCTGGAGCCTCTTGAGAGCCCGAGTGGTGGCGGTGGTGGCAGTGCCCAGACAGGGAATGCTTTATGTACTGCCGTGGCTTTCGCAACCTGCTGAGCCACAGAGCCAGCCTTGGAGAGGGCAGCGGGGAGGCGGCTTGATGGATGCTGCGGGCTGGGGCCCCTTCCTAACAGCCTCTTGCGTAACACCGTGGGCTCAGGTGGTCTTTGACCCTGATCTGCAGCCAAGCAGGCGCTAGGAACAAATGCCTTTCTTTGTTTTTCCCAACTCAAAAGCAGAGCTCACACCTGGGGCAAGGTGTGTGCACATGTGTGGGGAGAGCAAATGGAATGAGAGGCATCCCACCTTTGCATGGGGGAGAGTGAACTGCCTCCACCTCCTCTGTGATTTTACATGCTGCAGTCCAAAATCCATCTTACCCAATATGTTCAACCCAGTTACAAGGTGCAGACTTGTTTCCTCCACCTCCTCCCCGAAGTCCTTTCCTCTTTTATCTTGATAAACAGCGGCAAACATAATGCTTGCAAGTTTCTGCTCATGTTTCTGAAAGCCTGGTCATGCCAGAACCTCTTTCAGGTTCTCATGACTGATTCCCTCTTGCTTCCAAAAGGCTTTCTTGGGTGCTAAATCATCTCCTGAGCAGCTCCCAGCAAGAGGAACGGGGGCCCTGCAGATCCTCAGGATGGTGAAAGAGCCCTTTAATGTGGTAGCAGGACTTAAGTGTGGCCTGCAAATACCCAAGTGCATGTACACACCACACCTGGCCACATTGACATCTGATTAATTTTAAATTAGATATTCCATAATTTTGATTCTGTTTTTGGCAAACTGTTTTCAGTTATATAAACCATTATTTTCTCCTGTCCAGGCAAGTTTTGCTGCCTCTCAGTCAATATTTGTTCTCTAGTTTCAACATCTTTAGGAAGCATTAGAGAAAATCTGTTAATTATTTTCTAGGCATGTAACCAGAGCAGGATAGGAATGATTGTTACCAAGAGAACTAATTCACCTACTTTTTTTCACCTCCCATTTTTTTTAAAGAGTAAAGGCAGAAGCCTGTTATTTGAAAGGCTAGTATTCATTATTTTAAAAATCAAGTACAAACATACTTTAAATATGAAGATACCAACATAGTAGAAAAAGATGCCTCAATAATAGCCAATGTATAGCTTTAACCAATTTATTCAGCATGGCCTTTCCCAGAAGTTTACTTAATATTACTTTCATACATTCATAAAAATATTAGGCTTCTTACTCTTGCTGTCCTTTACAATCTCTTACATATAATGCAAACGATCTGATTGATTTATATTCCTTTTTTGCTTTATGCTGGAGGCTTTTTGCACAGTGGGTATGTTTTGTTCCCTTTCTCAAACATCTGTTGCTCAGGCTGTTCCATGTCTGCCTTTGATTTCCTGGAGAACATCAGGCACTAAAAATTTTTAATATTAAGCTTCTATTCATACTAAAGAACATATTTAACACAGGGAACTAGAAGGCTGTATGTGTATTAATTGTCCCAAAACCTACATACAAAGTGGTAGCTTTGCAATAAGTCAACATATCCATTTTTAAGCTGAGGTTTTCAAATTTGCTAAATCCTACAAAGACTGAAGAGAAAAAGTAAATTCTATTCTTCTAATGACTTTTGGAATCTTGCTCTATTCTGGCAGTGGTAATACCAGTGGTATATATACATTTTTATAAAACCTTTACAATGCACTCACTGGTCTTAATATATGAATTCATCATATGAACAAGATCAAAATCAACATGAATTTTCTTTGTTCAGTGTTTCACATGACTGATAGCAATAAGATGGATTATAGCTTAATTCATAAGCTTTGAATCTATTACTTCCTTTAATACCAAAGAAAACATTTTTTAAATTATTCTCTGCCAATTTGTGAAATATTATAATTTCTCCTAAGTTTGTCCTGTTCAAAAATCTGCATACTGCTTTATATTACCAGAGAGGTTCCTGCAGGATCAAGTCTATTCCTATGAAGTTTTTCCAATAGCATAATTGTCTATGAAGTTTTCAAAGGAGTCTACAGTCACTCATCCACAGAAGTCAGAACCTGCTGAGATTTGACCACTTCTGAAAATCTAGGTCAGTGTTTCTGTTATACATAGCTGCTGTTGTCAGAAGATTTGCAGACAGGAAATGAAACCAGGTGTCAATTTACTTAGAAAATTTACTTCTAAGTTTTAATGAGATTGTTCTAAACGTATGCAGGAGATATTATAGTCTCCTAAATTAATCTGATGTAATGAATCTAAATCAGAAACATGTAATTTTGTATAAGCCATGGCACAGCATTTCTTTAATTGTGTACCTCTACTGATCTCTGCATTATTTGGCAACTCATATCTGGTGGAGGTGCCTGACAGACTTAGTAATTATAACTTCCACTCATTCAGGTCCTCAAGTCTGGGATATCTACAGACGCTAGACAACGCCCAAGGAACCTCTTCTTTTGGTGTGTTATCACTGGGAATTTGGGGCAGTGCAGCTGGAGTGGAATCACACCAGTATTTCCCGGACAGATTTTGACAAGTGTGGAAGAGAAGCTGGGCAAGTCAGAGTGACATGAAGGTTACACAGGGAGTTGGGCTCTCTGTCTCCTTTGCATTATCTCTCCCTCCAGTCCTGCCTAGCAGGGACACAGCCTACACTGATGAAGTCCTTTCAGAGTTGCAGATGAAGCACTTCCTTGGTTCAGTGGGACAAAGTTTTTAGGGAAAAAGGCTACTCAGCTGTTGGCTACGTCTAGACGAGGGAGGAGGAATGTTGGGGGAGGGATGGAAGGTTTCTGACAGAGGAGCATCGCTATGGCAATTCAAGGGTGAATTCTCCCCCAGCCCTGAGAGATTCAGCAGGGCCAGCAGAACTGTGTAAACCAATAAACAGTGTAAACTTTGTCTCAGTTAAATATCATTTGGATTGATTGGGCTCTGGGTTTGCTTGAGAAATGATGTCAGCCAGTGATCCTCATCCAGACCTGGATATTCACCTCGCAGATTTATACTTCTCATGCAAATGGGAAGGAACTTGGGCCAGGATTTCCATTGAATCTGAGAGGAATATGCATAGATCAAATCAACGATTTCCAAGGATTTCTAGGTTCTGGGAAAGCTCAGATAATTATATTTAAAAGAATTATTAAAAGATTGAGAAATTATTTAAATATTGATAAGTTTCATACATGACTTTTGATACCTCAGGCTGGCAGTGTATTATGAATATTACGGAATTTTTTAAAAAGTCACTGTATATTTTTTGAAACTATATTTTTAAAAAAAGGGAAATAAGGTCTTCTACCTTTGAATTTTGTCAAGAGGGCCAAAAAGGAGCTAACTTCTAGCAGTGATCATGTGACGATTATTTTCTACATTAATAGCATGTCAAATTCTGCAATATTCTTAATTAGGCACAGTGAGGTACAGCAAGGAAAATATGGAAGGAAATGGCTGGAAAAAACTTTCTTTGTAGGAATTATTTTATCTTTATTTATGACTTTTTAAACAAAGAAAGAAATGAGTCAAATTACTATTTAAAACATTTTTAACACTGCAACTTTCAAGCTTTGCATATTAAAATAACTTTTTTGGGTTGGTTGGTTGGTTTTTGTTTTATGTTTTTTGTTTTGTTCACAAGAATATGTTGAGCTCTTAGGAGAGAGTTAACTCAAAATCTTCTAGTAAGAAATGGTTCATCAGTTTCCAGCCATGCTATACATAGATTGAAAGACTTTTTGCTGTCTCTAGATTGTTTATTTATAGAATGCCATGCACAAACATGGGTATCCATGAAACTCTCAGAGGCAGATTTGCAGACAAATGAATGGCCACTGTGTGCACAGAGCAGGGGATGCAAATGCAGCCAGTGCCCTGTGAAACCAGACTCCTATCAACAACAAATGGCGTGAGCTGAGCCAAGGAGCTCCGTGTACTTTGTAAGGGCCAAGAGTGTGCACTGTCGCCATCACAACTGTTCCTCTTGGTGGCAGTCTGAGTACAGAGGGCAAGGACAGAACGGAATAGAAAAGATTGCCCTTTGCTCCATGCCAACCTGTCTACTACCTGTTTTTGTAATTTTATGACGTGAGATTTTGTTTAGGGAGTAAATTTACACTGAACTCTTTACAAACAGTATTTACTAACAAAACTAGTTTAAAATGGTACCTCTATTTTCTTTAGCAAGTTTTTCTGAGGACTGTGATTCTGAATTGAAGTTTTTCTCTTGGCATATTACTAAAATGAAAATAATTTGAAACAAAAGTCTAAAGTTCTCCAACAGGCTGGCCAGTGAGGTGAGAAGAGCTCTAAATTATAAATGATGGAAGACACAGACAGGATGAAGTGAGTTCAACAACGAACCACAAAGATCACAAAGCAGTAGGAGACTCTGACAGAAATAGAGGCTGAGAGACCTGGGGCTCTTCAACCCAAAAAGGTTTGAGGGGATCCTAACAGCAAACGTACCTGACAGGAGGGCATGAAGAAGACAGTCAGACCCTTCTCAGCAGTGCTGAATAACACTCAATAGTAAAAACTTGTCAAGTAACCTAAAATCACCAGGGAGTAAATGTGAGAATGGCTGACATTAAAAGGCTGCTGCCTTTTGCCTTAGTCTGTATAATAAAATTCATGCCAAGCTATGAAGCTATGACCATGCTTTTGGTCAAGGCTGCAGCGCATCTGCAACCCAGGTTAAGCCCTTCACACTAGACCAGCCATTTACTTCAGGAAATCTCTCCCAGAGTCTATAATCTCTGTTGATTACTAATTTCATTATTTCCCCAGAGCTAATAATTGGTAGTTTTAAGATAACATAAACATTTGCAGCTCTATGAAAAAAAGCAGTTAACTTACTATATTCAGTGTTTAGGTTTTTAAAATTAGTTTTGTAAGACAAGGGATAGAGAATTATTGTAACAGAAACATGCAATTAAGGATGTTTGTAAGGGCTCCCAGAAGATTCCAAGTCAGTGACACCAAAACATTTTAGTGCCAAAACCTGGCTATGTTAAGGTTACACAATACCTGTTGTAAAAACCTACAGAATCCATTCTCACAATCCATCCATTTAGGAAAAAAAAAAAAAGCAGCCAAGCAACTCTGAATATTAATTTCTTGGATTCTAGATGTGAATCTCCAATGTCCAGACAGTGACCATGACATTAAGCACGTCAAAAGTCATGCAATGGAAATAAGCACATTTGAGCTGTGTTTTAAAAAAAAAAAATTAACTGAATAAACCACATAAACTGCTATCAGGATGGGCAGAGACATTCAGATACAAACACTGAGCTGAACTGGGAAACCTCATAAATGCCTTTGACATTTACGTGCTGCTTGAATCTATTTAAATAACCACGTCTGTCAGTTATCCTTCTTAGGAGTTTCCATGTATCACAAGGGCTCAGGAATGGTCTACTACTAAGAACTACTCCAAAAATAGTTTGATTTCTGTAGGTACTATGAACGTCAAAGGCAAACGACATCACACGTATTAAAATCACAAAGCACACATACTTCTGAGAACCTCTAAAATTAAATTAAGTTTAAATACAGATGTGAATTAGCTTTAATGAAGATAAAATGCTAATATTGTGGGGGAAAAAGGAGAGTTACGGAGATAGAACAAAAAATAAATGTCATATTCCAGGAGAGAAACTTGAAAATTAATTTCAAAAAGAACCTCTATTGGTTTCTGTTATTTCTTTCCACATCTTATAGATATTGACAGCGCAAGAATGAAATTTTCAAGATTGAATCTAAATTAAGGAAAATACAAGAAGAATTACTTTATGATATAAGAATTATTGTGGGACAGTGCAGTTATATCTGAAATATTTGACTACAAAGAAAATGTATCACCTTACAGTAGTACCTATTTTAAAAAATATCTTTATTTGTTATCTCTAAGTACAAATAGTGTAGTTTATCCTTTGTAAAAACAGATGAGCATGAGGTAGATTTGGTAAAAGCATGGTAAGCATTTCAAGAGATCTTGCACACAGAGATTATAATTATAATAAAATGATAGCAAATTTTTTAGTTTACAAAAATGTAAACTCCCAACCTCTCTGCCCCCCAAGAAAATGGTGTCTCTTGGTCTGGTTGCCTGTATTCACTTACTCTCCCTCCAGAGAGAGACATGCCCCTCTATTTCACTGAATTAATGTGATCACAATATAAAGAATTGATATTTAAACTGATTTATCACATGTGATAAAGACGGATGTGTAAGTCTTACATAGAAGTTAAATTTTTTAGAATGCTTTAGCTGGGCATGAGATCCTCTATAGGTGCCTTCTATTGCCAAGAAGCTACTGCATGAAATGTTCCAAAGTCAGTAAAAAAAAATATGACTGAACACAATGAACACATAATGCAAAAAAATGTTACTATTCCTTCACATGATTTCATTGAGTCTCTTCAACATCCTCTTCTTTTAAAGCACAGAATGAAAAACAATGAGCTAGAAATTAGCAAGACGACAAGAAATAATTTAACTCAATGTAGCTACAATATCAAATTGTTTTCAAGTCTCTACTGCTTTCATACGTATCGAGCAAATATTGAAACTACTAATATTGAAAATGAGTAAGAATAAATGTGCCTTTCTTCTGCTGTTTTCTTGCAAACGCCTTGTGCATACAATGTGTGGCTGTGCTGCCACAAGTTCCCATCGCTGGGTCACCTGTGAAGAAGATGCTGCAAACTCACACACCCACCAGGGAGGGGCCTGTCCCCCGGGCTGCTGGGGGCAGCAACCCCGTCAGAGAAAAGGAGCCAGGCCAAAATGCATTTGTAATGTGCTGATTTTCATGCGCTTTTAAAAATCTCTAGAGCATCTGCAGTCTGGCAAAAATTACATAGTGTTATACAAAAAATCCATAGTGGCATACATAGTGTTTCATATCATGGTCAGAGGGAAAAGTAATGTTAGGTGTCACTGAGTATCTATCAGTGACCTGTTTTCCATGCTCCAGAGTATCTGTGTCAGTTGCCCATGTTGATTCTTTGAGATCTCTTGATAAAACCAAATGTCATCACACTGTGGCTTCTGGCAGATAGATGATGTTGCACTTTGGCAATACTCTTTTCAAATTAAGAATGGCCAAAGGCTGTATGTTTTATTTTCTTACATCAAGAATCTCTCATTGCTTCTGATCTATGTGGAGGCCATAAACAGAAGTAAGATTAATTGTGTGGCAGTTCTCCTGCTGTGCTGGAATTCTGATCTGTTTCAGTGAACACACCATTTGCTGTCATAGTTGTTTACATAAATTCAGCCTTCTCACTCACCTAGCTTCGGAATGTTTGCCCCTCAAATTCAACACATTTTCCACCATTCCTTTTCCATTCATGTGTGTAACATTGAACTTCTAATGGCAGGAAACTTTAAACATGTATAACCATATCTCTGTATATAGATACATGGTTACCTATGGTATATCTATGACCAGACTCAAGGTTCCCTCTTTGCCTAATATTTTTCAGTTATTATCCCTTTTGTGGTATTTAATAGAGCAGACATCTCCAACTTTTTCTAAAGAAAGTGTAGACTCTGGGTATTTATGTTTATTAAAAAAAAAAAAATTACTGTTTCCTCAACTCAGTTTGAATTTAGTTTTCTGATTTTATTCTTTCTTTTGGCTCTCTCTTTTTGAAGAAAAAACCCCAAAGAATATGTCATATTTGGCTGTGCTAAGTCAAATTCTAATTCTTTTATTCCATCTTCACCTAGGCAAATAATTTGAGCACTTGAGCAAGCTCAGACTTCTGTAAGGTCTTAAGGATTTTGGCCATTTCATTCATGTATAGCTTCATAATTATTTACTTTTAGTAATCCAATTTCTATCATCTCCTGACTATTTCAAGGAAAACGAAGTTCAAGCATTTAAAAGATTTCTGCATAACATGCTGTTTCCCTGCCCTTAAGTGCCTCTCACAAATACACGTGTGTACATCTGTGCACGTGTATTATGTGGGGTAAGTATCTGGGTGGAATTTCTCATATGAAGTTCCCATAGGAACTTCTGTGTGCACAGTACAGTGTATATACTGTGACTGAAGGAGATAACATATAGGTATATGTATCTACACAGCAGACAATTTTATAAAAATTAATTGGTTAGTTTAAAATGCTGAAATGATTCCCTGAGGATTTATGAGCTAAGAATGCTCAGGGGTTTAGTGTCCTGACATCTCTTTAATTAGCGGTCTCCAAGATCTCACACTAAGAAGATGCTAAGCCAGTGCCTTCTGTCATATCTCAGGAGTATCAGAAGGCTTGGAAGCCACAGAGGAAGATGAATGTATTATGTCTGTGAGCTATGCAATATGTACAAAGTACATTTTTCTTACTAGTAACAGGTTAGGACTTCTTGATACAATTCCTGCTTTGATGGTAATGCAGTTCTAAAAGAAATCCTAAGAAAAATCCAGCAAAAATGGGAGAGGCAAGTAAAGATGCTGTTGAAAAATACTTGGAGAACAATCCCCAGTTTGCCAAGGAGTATTTCGACCGAAAAATGAGACCAGAAGTGGTGGGAAGTATGTTTAACGTGAATCCTGGAGATGTGAAGGAAGGAATCAGCTTCAAAGACATGTCCCGCCTGGAGGAGTGTAACATAATTTTTGAGTTGGTAACAGAAATTCAGGATGAGGCATGTGTTATGGAAAAGATTGTGCACAAGACCCTGCAGAGGCTGGCACAGCTGCTGGCAGCTGATCGGTGTAGTATGTTCATTTGTCGTTCCCGAAATGGTATTCCAGAGGTAGCCTCCAGGATTCTTGATATCACTCCAACTTCCAGCTATGAGCAGAATTTGGTGAAACCAGAAAATGAGACTGTTTTCCCTCTGGACATCGGGATAGTGGGATGGGTTGCTCATACCAAGAAGTTTTTTAATATACCTGATGTGACAAAGGTAAGTGACTTCTCTTGGGGAATGGGGTTCAGTGCATTCGCTTATTCAGCTTCCTGCCCAGGGCTTGAGGTTAAAAGTGGCTCTTCAGAAAAGTCTCTGAAAGAAACTCAGACCAACAACATGAGAAAAGCATCAGCAGAGATGGCTTAAAATTGAACAGAACCACATCATGTATCCTAGTTAAGTGTTTTCAGCGTCCCTGTAGTAGTTATAATGTCAATTACTCTAATAATGAAGGAGAATATTAGGTTAACAGAGCTCATTGGATACCTGAGTTTCTGCTGAACAAGGCAGGCTTGTGTTCTGTTTTCCAGTTTGGGCTTGCAAGTGTTCTCTGTTATCACTCCATGCTGCCACGCGTGTATCTCTGAATCATTTAATTTGCAGCTTTGGTAATGAAGATGTCTCCTTATCAGTAAGTGAATGAGGACAGAGGAAGATGACATCAGCATACATGTTCAGCTTCATGTCAGTGTTTGATTTTAAATGGGTTTGATTTTGAGCATGTCTGGATCCAGAGTTTTTGTTCAAAACAATCTATAGAAGAAAATTATTGAGTCAGAGCTGTTCTGATATTTTTGAAGTTCCTGTTGAATCTGCCTGCACCTTCTTTCTTTAAGGTGCTGATAAGAATTTATTTATTATTAATTCATTTTATTTAAATATTTATGGCTCTTATTTATTAGAAATGTGACTTAAAATGATGAGTGACCTAACAAAAGTGAAACATGCATGTATGAGGTCTGCTTTAGAAACTGCTCTGAAATACACAGGGAAATGTAAACACGCTTTGAGTTTTAGGATTTCTTTAAAAATAACTAACCTTGTATCATCAAATGCTGGCATCTTCATTTCTTTTTAGTCCTATGTTGAAAATCTGAACATAATCAGACGGTGCTAAGATAATTATCAAGATGACAACCTGGATTCTCAGTATTTCCTATCCGGTCAATTTAAAATTCCAGAATATTTTAGAGATAGAAACCACTAGTGTCCTAAATTCCATGTGAATAATCAAAATATTTATGCTCTGCAATTATGTTTTTCAGGAGGTAAACAAAAATATATTTTATCATGCTAAAAGTTAGAAAGGACTATTTTTAAAGCTCAGAAATAAATGAATATTTATATATATGAAAAGCACATTCCTATATACAGTAAACTGCCTCAGATGTAAGTAGGAATTACAAGGGCAAACAGAAGACTGATGGAAACTAACAATCAGTTCATTTTCAACTGATCGTTAATATCCTTTCTTCAATGGCTGCTGTTCTGACAAGAAGTGTCTGATTTACTGCCTCTTACCACCACGTGGGGGGGAGATTGGAGGATAATCTGTCCAAGTTCATAAGACTGATTACACGAGAAAAGATCAGGAGGATCAAGAAAGATGTGCCTCCTATCAGACACTGCACTGCTTCTTAATATCCTTATGTGAGAGGTGCCCAGAGCAGGGCTAAGCAAATATCTCTTTTTCTGTGTTTGCAGTAGGATTTGTTAAAAATTTTGTGAGAAATGTTATTGATATATGCTTAAGTAAAAGAACTTTTCTGTCCATTTGATCCTGTTAGGTGTTTTGTGCTCATAAATTAATGTATGTCAGCTGAGTATCTGTTATCATTCAATGATTCTAAGGTAATCTTTACTTAGGCACCCATTTGCTCTCTTAGGATTACTGAGGTCTATGCCATTAGGCACACATTTAAAAATGCAATTCAACTGTGGTCCCATTACTCTACGTCTGGTAACTAAGTATCACCAGAATATTGACAGTTTATTAGATAACTGCAAAGTCCCAGAGACTTCTCTCGGGCCAAGGTTTGATATTTTAAAACAACCCTAAAAAACCTCAAAAATGTCAGCATTTTCATTCTTTGTGAACAAAAAGTCAATGTCCAAGTCCACACCTGTGCCACAAGCAGAGCTCCCAATTATGTCACCAGAATCTTTATCTCCATAGCAAACCCAGAACTGCAGCTTGTGTTAGTAACGTTTAAAGCATATAATTAGTCCATGGCAGCAGAAATACACTGCCACTGAAGTCGTTACTGCATTTTAGAAAGGATAGTTAGTTTTCAGTTCACTAAATACACGCTTCAGTCAAGAAAGATTGTCTGCTACCCAAATTCTGAACAAAAAATGACGGGAAGAATTAAGCCAGGGAAGAATTTTGCCCCTAGTGCCTTGTCAGAATACAAAATGCACAATGATTACTTCTAGTTGGCTATAGTACTTAAAAAATGTTATGTCTAGCCACTTTTTACTGTTGACACAGTCCATATCCAAACAGCTTAGTGTTTTTTAAGTCTTAAGTACATGACAACATTGACAAATGCATGGTGTGACATTTTCGTGCTTCAATCATTAAGCCTTTATAACAAAAGTAAATGCAATAAAATATCACAACAGCAATAAATCATTGAAAAAATAAAAATTACTCCACTTTCAGTGCCTGGTAACCAGTTATTTAGGGATTATCTCCTTCTTCTAACTCGAAAGGTACCAATAAACGTGAGGAAGCTCCTCATCCTGACTAATGCTCCAGAAAAGAAAAGCGGAGGAAAAGATACAGACCTTCGATAATTAACTTAGTAGTCAGTCTCCTCCCCACAAGATTATGGACCTGTTGACTGTGAGAGCTAATAGCATTTAATCCAGGATTTAATAGCTGTGAGAAACAGGAGGCCAGGCAGGACCATTACCCTAATCATTTGTCTCACATTATTCACAGGGTCTAGCAGAGTATGTGCCTCAAATATTACAAAGTAACATAATAGGTTGCAAAAAAATTTGATATGTCCATTAATATTCTTTTAACAGTAACTGATAACACAGACAACATTATAAAGGAGAGTACAATTACCTTACATTTTTCTCCAAGGCATTATTTCCAAATAAAACTAAGAACTAAAAAATAGTTCTACAAGGACTATGCCTTTTTTGGGGAATCAAAATCTCACATTCACAGCTTGTAAGAACCAATAATAAAGACTTTATGTATTTGCTTTAATCCATAACCTATTTAAATTATTGCACTGTTCCTTTCAATTCAAAGGTATTTGAAGACAAGGATTTAATTACTGACTGGAAACTCAAGAAATAATATTCTTTGTTTTAGTTAAGCATAAAATAATAACGAAGGTGAAAAAATGCTTCAAAATAAGTGAAGGCTTTATATTAGATCTATAAAGGGGCTGAAATATTTTCATATTGAAATAACCAGCCCTCATTTTTAGAGGTCTTGCACTGGAATTCTCAAACCCAGTGAAGTGAAGAAACAAGAGACCATGGAAGATTCCAACTCAGATGAAGCAGCCAGAAGAGCAGTTGTTGTGGCACCTAATTTAACCACTGGAAACCTATGGTCAAATCAAGTTAAACATATCTTCAAGCATTGGTGTCATCCCTTTGTAAGCTGATCCAGCTTCAGAACAGCTGTTCTACACTTTAACCCAAGAATGGGAGAGACTTTAATTCCAGGCCTGTCTAAACTGACAGGAGTTTCAGATTAGTGTGGATGTTCTGCTCGCCAGACTCCAGGCTGTCTGAGGTAGCTTTTTTTGCATGGGAAGAATATGCACTGTAAATGTTAATGCCTGCTCCTCCATTTAATCTTATCTTGACAATAAACACCAGACTGTCAGAACCTCATACTCAACAAATATTAACTGGAATAATGGAAACAAGTTCCAATATTCTATAATGGCAAAGATTTAGTCAACTTACCAGAAAATATTTTAACACAGGAACAAATTTATATTAATTGTGAATTCCACAATTAATAGAAAGAAAAGAAAGAAAAGAAAGAATAGAAGAAAACTCCAATTCCTTTCTTCATTTACTATTAGAAGGGGAAAGTTTCCAAAATGGAAGAAAAAAAGTACATTAAAAATTTAAATTAAAATTAAAATCTCCCTTGCATCTAATTTTCTTGTTCCATATGAAAAAAAAGCACTTAATAGAATACAAATCCAATTCCAAGAAGTTGCAAAATAATCACTACATATGGCAAATAATAAGCAGGCATTTCAGTGACATAACTGAAAAGTTTAACCCCCAAGTGCTGTTAGATATATGTTAATTTCTCCTTGATTCAATTTCAGAACTTTAGCTAGTAAATTACATCTTAAAATGAAATTTACATCTCTGATAATATGTAATCTTTGGAGTGTGGCTTAAGAAAGGGCCAGGTAGATGGTAGTAAGTGCTTTTTATTTTCTATTCATACTCGATTATATCATTATGAAACAAAAACTTTTTTGAGTTGAAATTAGGCTAAGTAGAAATAAGAGACGAAACATTATAGCACATTACTATCGCCTACCAAGTGGTTAAAATTTTGAGAAATCTGAGCCAATGCAAGACAATCAGTGAAAGAACAGAATACCAGGAAGAGAAGAAAACACTGTAGAACTACCAGGAAGAAAACCAGAAAGACGTGGCGATAACATGAAGAAATACCTGCAGTCTGAGCTCATCTATCCAACACAGAACCTCCCACTCACTAGGAGCAAAATAGTCATAACTGCAAGGGGTCACAGTAACCCCTTCTTCCTCTGTGCTTTACAAGGGGAAAAAGGTGGGGGAGAACAGGCAGCTGCTCTCTTGGCCCTAGCACCTCACCTGCAGGATTAAGTCTTATCCCTTGATGTGCTGGATAAGGGAGGACTTGCGTTGGAAGTGTGGACTTCAACCACAAGCAGCACTGCAGGGAGAAGTGGCTGGAAAGCTGCCTGGCAGAAAAGGACCTGGGGGACCTGATCAACAGGAGCTGAACATGAGCCAGCGGTGCCCAGGTGGGCAAGAAGGCCAAGGGCATCCTGGCTTGGATCAGAACAGTGTGGCCAGCAGGTCTGGGGCAGAGATTGCTGCCCTGTGCCAAGCACTGCTGAGGTTACATGTCAAATCCCGTGTCCTGTTGTGGGCCCCGCACCACAGGAAACAGATTGAGGTACTGGAGCATCTCCAGAGCAGGGTGACAAGGCTCAAGGAGGATCTAGAACACAAGTCCTATGAGGAGTGGCTGAAACAGCTGGGGGTGTTGAGCCTGGAGAAAAGCAGGCTCCGCAGGGCCTTATCAGTGTCTACAAATCCCCAAAAGGTGGGGGTCAGCCTCTTCTCATGACTAATAAATAACAGGATAAGAGGAAGTGGCCTCAAGTTGTGCCACGAGAGGTTGAGACTGGATATTAGGAAACATTCCTCCATCAAAAAGGTTGTGCTAGCTGGTCGTGCTAGCTAAGTTGCTGGTGCTGGCTCCCTACAAATCCAGGATATGTTGCATATCTTAGGGCCTATTTAAAGAGCTGATCATTGTATAGTAATGGTTTCGTATCTCAGCATTAAATGGAGATCGTAGGAAATGTCTGCAAATGTACTACAGTTAGGGAATTAGTAACAGATTTCTTTTCCATAATTTCTCCTTTAAAGCCTATTTTATGATTTAACTGAGGGCTGAAAGTTCAAAACATTGCTCTAAAAGATACTTTGATTCATAAGATCAGGCTCAAGTAGATTGAGTGTCCACATTGATGTAGTCATGGAAGCACCAAGATGTTCTTCTGGCACTGGTTCTGCAGACCACACTTCTTGCTTATTTGTCTATGAACATGATTTCTTAGATATTGTGAAAAGTGATTTTCTTAAGAAAAGAAAGAGCTTATGTTCCCAAGAGAAAATATTTTTAAAACTTTGTTGGAAATAAAAGCTTCAAAACTCCGAGAAATTATATATAAAATATTCAGTAATGAAAAGCCTAAATCTAAGCACAATGTTTTGCTTGCATATGTAAATCATGTGAGACAGGAGTCTTTGTATGTGCTGTGGGAATGCTGCTAATGCATTAAAAGGTATTTTTATCTATTTCACACTATCTAGGCACAGGATTGGTTGTGGTTACTGAACTTTTTGTTTATTAACGGAGACTTGTATGAAAATGTTTCTATCCTTTGCAAAAATTGCATGACCAAAGTGCTTCTTCTGAACACTTCTGATTGCCACTGCTTGTACCTTCATTGGAGTTATCAAGCAAAGTAAGATACAGCAGCTGAATCCTGCTGATCCAGCTCCTTTGGTGTCCACAGATCCCTTTTAAGTGTTCAGAAATCCATGAGTGTCTGGAATGCTTATTTATTCCTTCCCAGCAGAGCACAGTACCCTAAACCCGGGAACCTGGGCCTCACCGGGATGCTTGGTGCTCTTGGTGACACAGAGGCACTGCAAAACAGGGTCAAGTCACCTGTCTAATTTACTGGGTTTTCAATGGATAACACAGGCAGAAGCACAAAACCTGAAGCTCAATGCCACACCCAAATCCAGAACGGCTCTGTCAGAAGTCCCACAGAAAACAGAATAGTTCCATGTAATAACATACTTGTTTAGCAGAGTGAAGGACAGTATTTGATTCCTACACAGAAGAGGCAGATTGCTGTCATTTTCTCTGTGTCTGTTAAAGGAGATACTCCTATACCTTTCTCTGAGAAAAACAGAAAATAAGAACTCAGGGAGCTTGTTGGAAACAAAGAAAGCATCCCCTTTTTACATGGACTATATATTCAGAAGTGGCTTCACTTTCCAGGGACCTAAATAGAGCCTGATACATTGAATGACATTTATGGGGATGACACAGGCTGTCCTTAAGGGAATCAGTTTTTTGTAAGAGAGCCCAGGGCATAAATACAATATTTAAAAGTTATTTCCAGACATTTAATTTGTTTCACTGAAATGCAGCCCTAGAAGGAAATATAAAATGCAAACGTAAAAGATGGACTGCCTAAAGATTATGAAAAACAAGGAAAAAGCCCAAGCCCTAATATTTTGAAGTCTGTCTTTCTTGTTAGAGTTGTAGATGCCATATATTCAACGTACACTAGAAACAATTGCTAGAGGGAAGACAGGCAAAAGGAAATTAAGAGGAAAAATCTCAATATTAAACAAACAATTTTAGTTCTGGCATTTCCACGCACTGTCATGCTTGATTTCATGACCTGGAAAATGCTTGTTTGTTTGGGGTTCTCTTTAAGTACCTTTATGTACAATTTATGAAAGCTGAAGTTCCATTTTGTGTCATCCTGCAACTTCTCCAGCCTATCAGCAAGGAAGACACCTTGGGATGCAGCACGCAGATCTCAGCTGCTGAAGCTAATGCAATAATGAACAGCAGCAATGTTTGCCAGCTCTGGGGACAGACGTGCAGCATAAGTGGGTCGAGTGCTCACTTCTGAATAAGTTTGAGTTCTGACATGTTAGCAGTGAAATGGGAGGGGATGGGAAAGGCTCCATGAAGACAGAGTTTGCCTATTTTAGCTGCTTAGTAGAACCATAGCATTTCTCAGTACGCACATATCAACAGATTTGAAACCTCCAACTCTTAACTCACCTCATTCAGGTGTATTTTCTTAATAACATAACAAAACATAACAGCCCTTGACAAGCAGATTTCCCTGAAAATGTTTAAATTCCCTTTTTTAAATTAAATTAAAGAAAGCACTAAAGCCTTTAAAGAAAACACCAAGAATTTCTTGGATATGAGGAAATAAAACAGTTCATGCTTCTCCATGAAGCATGAACTAGTTTCTCAGTATTTTTACATTAAAAATTTTAAATACTAGCTTTTGCTAATCCTCCTCAGCATTTGGTTTTGAGGATGAAAATGTAAATATGGAGTAAGGGGTTGTGGCTCATTCATTAGTCACATGGCCTTATTCCCACAGGATCACACACTCAACAAAAGCAGCTCTGGTCCTATATCCTCTATGCTATACCTATATCCTCTATGCTATACCTATATCCCTTCCTTTCACCAAAAGAACCTCTAGAGCTGGGAGCAACAGGGATGGGAGTGTGTCAGACAGGCAGGAATAAGAAACAGGTCAACCAGATGAATACTTACTGGGGACGCTTCTCTGCCATCAGTATTTTCATACAGGACAGGAGGTACTTTCACATATTGTATGAGGGAAATACATAATGAATTTTTTTTACCTGAATAAATAATAATAAATATTATTAACATAGCTATGAAGTAACTCTCTAAAATGCAAGCCATATATATTAGATTCACGGGTAGTCACAAGGTCATATTATTATTTCACTTATTCTATATTTCCCACATTTTTAATTCCTCAGCATTAAAATAAAGGCCTGCACAGAACTTGATCTTCATAATGATCTTCATAAACAATGCCTCAGTTAAGCTTAGAAGTACATATAAATCTGCAAGATCGAGTTAGTGATTATACTGGGGTTTTTTTTAAGTATAAACCTACTGTGCTGTGAAACAGCGCTCACAGCTTTGCAAACATCAGAATGAAATGATCATTTGCTTTTGGCATGGTAATTGTTGTGCATTTAACTTGTGATTTTTTTTTTTCTTTCCCTTTTCTTTCAGAACAATCATTTTTCTGACTTTATGGACAAAAAAACTGGTTATAAAACAGTCAATATGTTGGCAACTGCAATTACACAGGGTAAAGAGGTGCTTGCTGTTGTGATGGCACTCAATAAATTAAATGCCCCTGAGTTCTCAAAAGAGGATGAAGAGGTAAGATGCCACACAATAATATAGCTTTTCATCCAACAAGTAGTTTGAGTGACTCTGTATCTTAATTTAATATTTTTGTTTTATTTTTTTGTCATTTTTAGGTATTTAAAAAATACCTCAACTTTATATCTTTGATGCTAAGAAATAATCATACGTCGTATCTCTACAATATTGAATCACGAAAAAGCCAGGTATACAAGCATTTTTTAATAAAAAAATCTTCCTTTTTCTCTGAAACTTATCATTCTCACTATTTTATAATCTTGAAATCTTATTGTAAGATAGTAAGGATAAAATCTGGTTATTCTTTTAAAATTTTTTAACAGTGATGCACCTTATATTTTCATTCTGGAAAGCCTAGGATCCATATGTTTATGTTTTCTTACTGTTCTGAACATTATCCTCTTTCTCTTTTGTTGTAAATAGGTGCTTTTGTGGTCTGCCAACAAAGTGTTTGAAGAGCTAACAGATATAGAACGACAGTTTCATAAAGCATTGTATACTATTCGAATGTACTTGAATTGTGAAAGATACTCTGTTGGTCTGCTGGACATGACTAAAGAGAAGGTAACAACTATTTTTCCTACTTGCTAGAAACTCCTAAGGTGAAGTCTCCAAGACAAGGTTACAATGCTCTCTAACTCTTTGGGATAATTTATATACAATCTAACAATGTTACTAAGATTACGTGCCAAATATGAGCATGGCAAAGGATATAACCAAAATAAACATAAAGGCCAATTCTGAAATAATTTCTCATAGTTCCATGTAAGAAAGGGTAGAGGTGCAGGTCTGATTATTTCTTTAGAAATATCTGCCTGCTAGAAGAATAATTAAGCTGTACAACTATTTAGGGATAAGATTAGCCTGGAGTTTGCTGGCACGTATTTCTTGTCTGGAATATAATTACTGGTGTTTTCTGAATATTATCTGAGCTATGACTATAGTAAACTACATAGAAACAAAAATCAAGTTGTAATACACAGATGTGATGCTATCTATGAACACAGAAGTGATTTTTGTTTTTCCTTTTTCCCTGTGTATAATTTTCTTAGGAATTCTATGATTAGTGGCCAATCCGGCTGGGGGAGGCAGAGCCTTACAAAGGCCCCAAGACACCTGATGGACGAGTGAGGATATTAATTTTTCTTTTACTGAATCTTAGATTTGACATTGAAGTTGGACAAATCACCTAGATGTTTTTAATTTTTATATATTTTTATTTAGGAAGTCAACTTTTATAAGATTATTGACTACATATTACATGGACAAGAAGAAATCAAAGTCATTCCGTGAGTATTCATTAGAAGCTTGTGAATGTGTGCTAATTAGATATTGCTGGGATAGAATAGCATGTCTACATTGTAGAAATAAATTAATTTCCTTGTCTCTCAAAAGGTCACCTCCAGCAGATCACTGGTGTCTTGTCAGTGGATTGCCAACATATGTTGCTGAAAATGGTCTTGTAAGTTCATAGCACAATTAAAAACTAGCATTTTAAATCATGCAGTTGTTCTCATTGAACAAAAAAGCCCCCAAACCTCCCCATGACCAAAATCCTCTACAAAAACCAGGATGCTTCCAGTGCCTTTGGTTCCCAGTGAAATCATTTGAATCAGTATTTTGGATGGAGACAAGGCCTCAGCACAAATAGAGAAAGCAGCAGGATAATTTCCCTCAGACTGTGGTGTTATCAGAGGCATAATGTGTGTGTCTGATGTCACTTTCCAGGTGTGCTGAATGTCACCAAAAAAGTAAGAAAATCATCACATGCAAGCTTTTAATTTTTTCTTAATTTCCTCTATCTTCTTGCATAGATGTAATGCAAAGTAGTTCAAAGTTAGGATGTATGACAGCTATGAGTAAGTGGCATTTTTACCAGAGCCCTTAGTACTCAATCATTTCTTTCTAGAAACCCCAAGCCATTTCAAACTGGAAGTGATTTTCTTAACCATTATGCTTTTGTACTGTGAGACACTGAGGGACTTTGCTGCCAGCATTCCAAAATGATGTCTGTTAGAATAACTACATCTAATTTAAGAGGAATGGTTTTAGTTTCTGTAGCTAGCTAGGATGCTCACTATTGTTAGCTTAGAATATAAATATTCCTTTAAAAAATATTAGACCAAGTTCTGATGCACATTATATTCCACTGAAACAATGTGTCATTTTCTTTATACTGTAGATTTGTAACATGATGAATGCACCAGCAGATGAATACTTCACATTTCAGGTAAATTCAGTAATGTTAATAATTATAAATACTGTAGAAAAATATTCTAGTGCTTGCCACTAATTGGTTTTACAGTTGATTGTAAAAATAATTTCTCATTTGATTATGATGTACAAACAAAATACTTTTGCTACATTGCTTTTGTCCATATCTGCATTATTACTTTCAAAGAAATACACATTTCCTGGTTTTTTTGGTTTTCCTACAGAAAGGACCAGTAGATGAATCTGGATGGGTTATCAAAAACGTCTTGTCATTGCCTATTGTCAACAAAAAAGAAGAAATTGTGGGAGTTGCAACGTTTTACAATAGGAAAGACGGAAAGCCTTTTGACGAGTATGATGAACAGATCACTGAAGTAAGCATAATAGGATTAGAGGGTTTGAGGAGCTACATAACGCTAAAAGAAATCACAGCAAAAAGTCTTTTTTGTATGTCAAAAACTTTTCAAATGGGCTATATTAACATCTAGCCAAGTGTCTTATCTTCTTCACAAAGCAGTTTCTTAAGAATCTGAGATTTTACCTCCCTTTATAAAACTGAAAATTTTTGAGCGATCATTTAAATTCCAGTGATGAGCAAAAGTTGTTTCTAATTTTCCTTTTACTCCTTTGACTTTTTAATGATGGTCAGCGTGTCCTAAGTCGCGGTGGGTGAGCAGGTGTGGCGTGCTGCTGGCCAGTGGATGCCAAGCCTGTGACCATGGGAGCTCACAGAGCGCTCCTAATCGCATGCGCTCAGGCAAGATAAGATGCTACACAATGTGCCCAAGTCCACCCACCTGACTTAAGCTTCATAAGCCTCAAAGTCCTGTATATAAAATGGGAATATTAATTACTAGGCTGAGCCAAATGTCATGAGAAGCTGTGGGTGCTAACAGAACTGGCTGAAGGAAGATAAAAGCCTCTAACAAGCAGAGTAGTGCCTTGCCTTTCAAAGGGCACTAACAGAAATGGGACTTTAAGAGAACTAAGTTGAAATTGTGAGGTTCATTCTGTTGTCATGGCATCATCTCTGCTTACTTTATTTGTTGCAGACTCTCACACAGTTCCTGGGGTGGTCTGTTTTAAATACTGACACTTATGACAAAATGAACAAACTTGAAAACAGGAAAGACATTGCCCAGGAAATGCTTATGTACCAGACAAAAGCCACCCCTGCTGAAGTTGAATCTATCCTGGTAAGTTTCTGTCCACAGCCAAAAAATTAAAATGGGAAACTTACTATGCAAAACCTGAATTTTCTTCCTCTTTTTCTTTTGTTTTTAGAAATACAAGGAGAAATTAAATGCAAAAAGTTTAGAGGAATGTGATCAAAAGGATCTCATCAGGATTTTGGTAAGTCATTAAAAAGGAAAATTCTGGTGGTGTCTTTATATCAGACAGCAATATGTACTCATCATAGAAAAGGTTGTGTATTGTAAAATCCTGATTAATATAATCAATGTTAGCTATCAGTTCCACAGGCTAGACCAAGTTCATTTAGTAACACATATTCAACCTCTTCTCTCCTTTGTGCCAACCCCACTGCTACCCACAGGGAAGCACTCTGTCCCAAATGTACATCAAGACACTTGGATAGTCAGAGCTACATAGACATTTTTATATTACTTAACATTTAAAGTGTTAAATTTCTTAAAATGTTCATAGGGAAAATGCTCTATCTATAACTGAATTTAATTTATTTAATTCTGAAAACAAAAGAAGGGATATTGTGGGGAGACCACTTTCACTCTCAGTAAAAAAATGTAGGTAGGAGTGTCCAGCTTTCTTTTAGGTTATTTTTCCTGCATTGCTGTAGGCAGAGAAGTCTAAAGACAGTGACTCATGACTCCATCGTGACAAAACAGATTTGACCAATGAGTTCTCTGCTCCACTATTCTCCTGAACAAAACTAGAGTTTTGTTTTTCTAGTAGAGCTACTACTGGAACAAAAAAGAGTTTGTAATGTACTCCCTCTGGCTGCCTTAGTATTTCAATCTAGAAAAGCAGTGTCTTTGGAAGAAAGCTCCTATTTTTGCCCATTTAATGCACTTCAGGAGTGCTGGAGCACATGATTTGGCCTACTTTGTCTGGAAAACCTCAAATTCAGAGCAAAGACGAGCTCCCAGTGAAAACACTGAATGAACTTGCACTGTTAATGCATCAAAACACTTCACAATTTCCTCCTATTACACCACATTTGCTAATGTACACATAGCCATAGGGAAAAGATCCAGTGAAACTCTTCTTAGTTATGAATATGTGCATGCTGGAATGCATTGGTGTTAGTGTTTTACTAGCTACCACACAACAGATGCTCACACAGCTTGCAAGTAGTGAAATAAAAAAAAATTAAAAATCAACAGACAATGTGTAGCTTCGCATGCCTTTTAAAGGAAATTCAATTTAGCAGCATGAAAATCTTAAAAAAATAATAGACATTAAAATTTCTCCACGGGTAGAGCAAACTCTGATTGTTCTGATACAGGCTCCAAATTTAAAAACATAATACTGGTATGAATTTTTACATCTACAAAAAGCAATTTTTAATTTCAACACTGTGGAGTCACAAATTCAAAGGTCTAATATCTTTTGCACTGCCAAGGCTACATGCAAGTACTTTATCCTATTATAAGACCTGGAATCCCAGATAACTAATAGGATAAAGCAGGTGTTTCTAGATCTGATGATTCACCAAGTAATGGGTCTTAAAACAACACTGGTCTAGGTTTCTTTGTCCTTGATCTCAGATCTGCGTAGACATTAAGGAAAAACCCAGGAAGAAGGAAAGGGATGATCAGCCTTATTTGTTGAAATACACACATTCATTCAGCTGTCTTTTTCTTCCTCCATAAAATGAAGATCATTTCTAGACTACTGAGGAGGAAGGGAGCCCTTGTGATAATATAAGCTATTTTTTTTTTTTGCATCAGACTTCCTTGGAGAATTCTTGTTTGGATTGGAATACATTTCTATACTTTAAAATATGATGCTGCTCTCCCTAGGCTTTGAGAAAGATGATGAGTGTTAGAGAACAGTTCACTAATAGCACTATTACCAGCTAGGCTATTCTGTATGAATCTGTATCATATATATAAAACAGGCAATTTAATTTGGTTAAGACAAAGCTGGATGTAGCCTTGAAATCAGGCTAAAGTGGGAGAATCACAGGCTTTTATACCAGGGAACAGAATTTCCAAGGACCAAGATTTCTAAACTAAGGGAATGTCAAGATGGTCACAACACATTGTGTTGGAATTCAGAGTAGGAATTGTCTGAGGCTTTTACTTACTAAGTTTGAGAAGAAAGACACCAGTATCATGATTGTATTTCATAATTTAATACACATGAGTTCATACTGACACCTGGGATCTTTGAAGACATAGGAAGCATACTCTCCTTGAGCAATATTTCTACTGAAGAAAATTTTAAAAGATTTTCCAACATTGTTTTTGACACAAACCCCCTTGTGTTTGATATTTCTCAACAGAAAGAAGAATTACCTGATCCAAAAGATTTAGAACTGTATGAATTCCGCTTCAGTGACTTCCCTGTTACAGAACATGGCCTGATAACTTGTGGAATACGACTGTTCTTTGAGATAAATGTTGTTGAAAAGTTCAAAGTCCCAGCTGAGGTCTGGTTTATTTTTCTTGTTCATATTTATTTTTAAATAGAAGAAAAATAGCTGTTTTTTCATACTTTAATCTAGAAGTAGGCAATACTAAAATATTAGTGGTATGACCAATAATCTTCCATTCTCAATTAAACGTTTACATATTTGTCATAAAAACATAAAATCAATCCTGAATTTTGTAAGCTAGGTAAGGAATTAAGTCCACATGCATCTATGTAAGACGTACTTGCTGTTTCCATGTTTAATTCAATGAAAAACATTTGCTTTCAAGGAACTTGTGCAATTAAGTAATTTCATAGTATATTCTAGGTATATAATGGGAATTCCTTTGCTCTGTTTCAATTAACAGCTGTCTGGCTCCCTTTTGTTCCCAACAGGTCCTCACAAGATGGATGTACACAGTCAGGAAGGGTTATCGGGATATCACTTACCATAACTGGAGACATGGATTCAATGTGGGACAGACAATGTTTACTCTGCTGATGGTGAGGTTGCTAATATTAACCTCAAACTCATCAATTAGTATTCTTTCAACTCCAGATGGAAAATTCAGAAGACGCATGCTCAGAGTTATCCGTTTTCTTTTACAGACAGGCAAAATAAAGAAATACTATACTGATTTAGAAGCCTTTGCCATGGTTGCTGCTGCTTTCTGCCATGACATTGATCACAGAGGGACCAATAACTTGTATCAAATGAAGTAAGTGACCCAATATATGTAAATGTACTACTTTTAGTGGAAAACAAACAAAGAAAAAAATGTCAAAACTTGCAAAAATATGAGGCAGATATTCCATATTCATCTGGCATGAATAAATAATTATGCTGCAGAAGATTTCTGCCCCAGAGCACTTCAGGCAGCTGAAACACAAAGACAAAATACAAAGGCAGAATCTTAGAAGGACCTCCTGAAGCTGCAATCCATTTTTAAGTCACTAGCTTTTTAAAACACTTATGCTTGGATTGTAGCAGACAGAGCCTCGTGCACATGAGGACACAAATAAATTAGTAAAGTAAATGAAAATCCACAATTGGATTACTTTTTCAAGACAGGGCATAAGCACTTTTCTGTAGAGAGGTGTGACATAGACAAGGGCCAGTTTAGAGTGAGACAGATTTTTTTTCTCTATTTTCCACTGTCTAATTTGAAAGTTCAGTTGTTCCTTTCCACACTCAGTTTTCTGATATTGGTCCTTTCCTAAGCTGTAATCTCCTCCCATTTTATGAATGTCTGAGTCAACGAGCTTGAGTTCTACCGTTGGGTCCACAGACCCAGGAGTTACACATCAAGAGGTTAAAGCTTTGCAGTTCATCACCATGGGAGTGAACATCCTACCATTTAGTCTTTTATGTGATCTGTAGGACGTGTTTCCATGTGCTAACCAGAGAACTCATGTTTGTCCAAATGTCACGTGTACCAAAAGATAATAATTTTCTGGCTACTTTCCACTGACCGTGTCTCCAGAGTGATTGATCCTACCCCTCTGGCCCTGAATCCTCTCCTCCCTTTCCAGCCTTTTCAGCCTGCATGCTAGAGCAGTGACGCAAAGGGATTTTCTGATTATTCCCAGGGATTCTCCAGGTGACGTAGGAAAGAGAATGACAGATGCTGATTCTTATTCAATGAACTGCCTCTCATCCAAACAAGTTTAAGGGGGGTTGTAGCAGGTCAGGTTTAAATCTTTCCACGGTGGTCTTCCCTGGATGAAACCCTTCTACGTGAGGTCATTTGCAGTAAAGCTATTTATAGAACTCATCAGGCTTTACCATGACAGTCCTAATCACATCAGAAAATACAGCTGCCTTGTAGCAATCCACCTTGGGCTATCTGGGAAACAGAGATATAAACCAAGGGGGAAAAGAGGAAAATAAATTCCAAACATGTAGAGCTACCTGAAGCCTATATAGGTAGGATGCTTCTCCCTTCATCTCTCAACCGTTATCTGACGCAGAATTTCCTCTTTTTGAAGCTTAGTCCAGTGTCAGGGGAAGGCTTTAAAACCTGCAGTAAGACAACAGACCTGAGCTATCTGAACTTTTGCTGTCCGTAAAATGGCAATTCTGGAGGAGTGAAGTAACCCAAGGGCATTAGAGGAATTGAACTCCATAATACATTATATTACTTTAGATTTAAGTTACAGTCAAGTAGAATCCCAGGGCACATGGCTTAGTCATTATAGATGTACAAGAGTTCAAAAGCCATGCCACAGAAGAAACACTAAAAGATGGATAAAGGCTACTTTTAAGGTACATAAAAGGAGCATAGATTAAACAAACAGCAAAACTGAACACGTGAGACAAAATGAAGACATATTTTAAATACCAATGTTTTTGAGTTTTGAGGCATCTAACAATGACTTCGACTTTAGTTGGCACTGAACACCTCATCGTCTCCAAGTTCCATCATTACTCCATCATAAAAATGAAGGGGAAGCAAGTTGGGTTTTTTCTCTGCATTATACCAATAGCTAATGTATACAGATTACACTACCATACCAAGAATATGAAACTTGCCTTCAAATTATATATATATATATAAATATATAAAATACTCTAAATAATTGCTTGTTTTTCCACAGGTCAGCTGCTCCCCTGGCAAAACTTCACGGCTCTTCCATTTTAGAAAGGCATCACCTAGAGTACAGTAAAACCCTGCTGCAAGATGAGGTATGTCATGGACCTTCTGCTCACACCAATCAAGTTACCATGTTCCAAATTTCACTGGGTCTCATGCATTTCTCTTGGTCCATATAAGAAATGCTAAAATTTAGAAGTTTAAGACAAACTCTTTTGCATTTTCCACTTTTAGTGAAACATCAGTGATTCTGTCTGAAACAGATTCACCTGAGAAAGAAAAGCTTTTCCTCTGGGCCTCGCTCACGCTCCTCAGGTTTTTTCTGTTTGCACAAAACAGCTGATATTGAAACCAAAGCAGAAAATACTATATATATATATATATATATACACAAAAACTTGTCATTAAACGGTTGTGCCTGGTTTATGAGGTCTGAATTCAGCTGCGGGCTCTGGCAGCGGAGGGACCCCCATGGAGGGCGATGTACTTTCTCAAATGTGAGATGCCAGGGACTAACTCCTGCTCTCGGGGCAGAGCAGGTGGCAGCACCTCTGGAGGCTCTCACCAGCAGCATCACACTGCCCTGGCTCACGCAGGCCTTGTACCTCTGTTAAAGAAGGAAATAAAACCGAGACACTTAGAAAAATGCTGCATGATGGTCTCATTCCCTTTGCCTGAGGAAAAGTACATTGCACGAACCGTGGTAGGTCCCATACACTGCTGCAGGCAATTGTGCCAACCCAGTTTAACAGGAAGAAAAGGGGAACTGGGAAGCGCTAAAAAGTCAGGCAAATTAGATTAATGGAATGTGAATTTTTAATTTTCTATCATTATTTTAATTTACGGACTGTAGTTGGCCGATTTTCTTACCCTATTCTGTGAGATAATCTGTATAGTACAAAACAAAGGCAGTGTTTTAAAAGGAATTGAAACCCTAAACTTTCCACCTTGCAGAGTTTAAACATCTTCCAGAACCTAAATAAGCGCCAGTATGAAACCGTTCTACACTTATTTGAAGTTGCAATAATAGCAACTGACTTGGCTTTGTATTTCAAGTAAGTACTAAATTCTGTATAACTTCCTACTGAAAAAAAACAATCCTATCAAATGTATAACTGTAGTTTTTAGTTGTTTATATGCAGCATACAAAGATGTTTATATGCAGAGAACAGAGCTCTATTTAACATTGTAGTCGAGTCTAATTCTTGCAAAAACCAAGACATTCTTAGTTTGATTATAAGCTTTCAAATTGGAGAATACATGAATGTATATAATACTTAGTAGGTAATACATTTAGTAGGTCATTCCAACATACTTTTAGTTACAGCAAGCACTATATTCCAGAAGTGTGGATTCAGTAGCCTAATCATAAGGTTGTGTGCATGTGTGGTGTTTCACATACCATACAAGAGCTACTCAGAGTAAACAGGCACATGCTGAAAATTGAAAAATCCCAGCAGACCTCCACTGATCCCAGTGCTAAATACGCCAGACTCCAAATGACAAACTAACAATTCTGTTCCTGGGTTAGTGAATTAATGTGTTTTAATAATGGATATATTCCTTAAAGATATGTAGAGACTTTTGTTTTATGACTGGGGCAATTTAAAGTCAGAAGTCAGGTAAAAATCCAGGAAATTGTTAAATAGCAGCTTTAAGATTTAGAGGACAATAATTCCATTATTTCATTTATTCCAAGCACAATCTAGAAGATTTATGACTATATAAATAGCAAGACAGGATTTTGGTTTTGAAAGTTCTTTTCAGTCAGGTTTTAGTAGTTCTTAGGATTTTTGATGGGAGGGAGTGGCAGAGCATCTATTAGTACTCGCTTCACTTCCCAATTCAGTATGTTACAGGAAGTAATGAGCATGTAACACTAAAAATGAGAATGTCACCCCAAAGGGTTTAATCTGAAGAGGTAGGAAATTGATTATTTGTTTCTTTGTCAGGAACTCTGACATATTACTTTACATATCAGTGGTATGTAGCAAAATCGAAGTGTCTAGGTTACCTGAAAAGTTTGCATTTAACAGCAGGAAAGTGTTACTTTGATACTACTATGACTAGGATGGTACTTGGGAAAAACAAAAATATCACAAATATGATTTTATATTGCATTTTTAATGCAGTAACTCACATTCAGTAATATATGCTTTATTGGTTTGTTTTAACAGGAAAAGAACTATGTTTCAAAAGATTGTGGATGCAATTGAAAAAATGGAATCAGAAGAGCAGGCAATTAAATATATATCTATTGACCCAACAAAAAAAGAAGTCATCATGTAGGTGGTTAATATTTTACTCCTTATTCATTGAATTATCTAGGACTAGATTTTAGAAGAATTAGGGCATTGAAACAGGGAAATTTGGACTTAGTGTTATTGTCCAATGATGAGTGCAACTATGATTTTAATTTAGAAACTTATGCCTGTAATCGTCTTAAAATGTGCAAAATATTAGTTAATTCATCCAATCATTTGGCATCTTCAGTTTCTTAAAATCGAAACCTTTTATTTTTCTATAATCATCCTAGCATTGGGTTAGGGTTGGTAGGGACCTCTGGAGGTCATCCTGCCCAACCCCAGTCCCAAGGCAGGGTGACCTAGAGCAGGTTACACAGGAACTGGTCCGGGCAGGTTTTGAATGTTTCCAGACAGACTCCACAACATCCCTGGGTAGCCTGTTCCAGTGCCCTTAATGGATATTTGTTCTTCCTCATGTGGAGGTGGCACTTCTTGTGGTTTAGTTTATTGCCATTGCTCCTCGCCCTGTGGTTGGGCAGCACTGAGAAGAGCCTGGTACCATCCTCCTGCCACCTAAAACTGTACTCTCATTTTCATTTTTGTTTTCAAAGGGCTATGATGATGACTGGATGTGACCTGTCTGCAATAACCAAGCCCTGGGAAGTGCAGAGTAAGGTAGGTACTTTTGAAGTAGACAATACTGCATTAACTCTCTGTTTTATTGTCCATTTGGTGCATGATCGATTAAAAAAAATTAACTTATTACTTGATACATATTTAAGTACCTGCTGGTTCCAGAAAAGAACCCCTACCTTCCTGTAACTGTGAGTGTAGGCAGTCAGTGATATCTCAATCACTTTAGAGTTGTCAACCCTTCTCTACTTGTCCTTCCACTAAAACTGGCACCACTGATTCTGGCAGCTGTTCTAGCTACCTTAAACATCACTCAATTGTTTCTTTGCTAGAAAAGTTTTGCTATTTTCCAGCTATTTTTAAGGCACAGATTTAACAACAGTACAGTTTGAACTGTGTCTATCCTGTAGATCTTGGTGCCATTGCAAAGCAGCTTAAACACACTAAAATTCTGTAATGCAGTGTTACATAAGCACTTCAAGTACTCCAGTATCTATTGACCATCCTGCTCGTCTCATAAGCTCATCACTTAGCTTTAGAGGAAGATGTTTTAACAAAGCATAATCAAAATACAGCTGCAAATACTTGCTCTTCTAAGTTATGCACATTACAGGTATTACAAGGCTCTTAGGTTGCCAATATTGCCTTGTTTCTGTTGGCAATAATCTGTTATTTACTCAGCATGCATCAAAATATTACTAGTGATATTTGCTGGGAAAAGACTAAGTACAGCAGAAAGTGTCTGTAGGTTTTTTCACATTTTCTGAAAAACCTTGTTTTATTTATTTAAATGGACTACTTTTTGCTGACAATTCCACTAAACTGTACCTATTCAGGTTGCCCTCATGGTTGCAAATGAATTCTGGGAGCAAGGTGACCTGGAGCGAACTGTGTTACAGCAGCAACCTATTGTAAGTACTAAATAATTTAACTGTGTTAAGCAATATTAACTGTTATTAAAACATTGAATAATGAACCATGAGATGCTTTTGAGATCACTGTATCAAAAAGCATGATATCTACATATTCTAAATTACTGCTCTTCTGTTCTAGCCTATGATGGACAGAAACAAAGGAGATGAACTACCTAAACTCCAAGTTGGTTTCATAGACTTTGTGTGTACATTCGTGTACAAGGTAAGAATAACTGGTTTTGTTTTCCTGTTCCAGCAGTTCTGATGGCACAATTACTGAATAGATGTTGCAGTAAAAAATTCTAGACAGCAGCAGTACTCTTGGTCACAGGGCAAACAACTATCACAACCACCACAATTTCTCAGTATTTTGACACATCAAAGAATTGTTCCCACAAAGTAAATTCAAGAGATGTGAAGCAAATTCATAAAAGAGGAAGATCCCAGTAAAACTTCAGGGGGCTGAGGTTTTGTTACTGCCTTGAAAGACTGCGTTGCAAAGTCCAGCTTGATTCTTCCCAATCCCATTTAATATAAGCGAGCAATATGCATGGTTACACAAAGCAGTTAACAGCACAGCAAAGGCAATAGGAATATGCAGTATTTGGGGCATGTAGATAGGCTGCTTCTTCTCTAAGGCACTGAAATGTCCAGATTCTTCATTCCTACCCAGTTTTTAATATTATTCCTAAAATGTCAGGCACATTGTGATGTGATTTTTTTCACATCTTCGGAAATACCCTCATCTGCTTGGAATGTATTACAGGATAACAGAATTTTTAGTTGTATCCTGATACTGATAATCATATGATAAAACATCATGAATCATAGTTGTATTATCTGAGTCAGGTTATCATATGTGGGATTAAGGAGGATATTAAAATGTGCAGCATATAATTCCATTGCTTTCCTAACAGACTATCTGCACAAGAGGGCATTATTATCCCAACACAGTATTTCCAACAATATGAGTTAGATGTAATAGAAAAATGAAATGTTTTCTCACCAGTATTTCTACAATTTCAGACTTGAAAATTCATCAGCTTACAAATTTCTAATTCACGAATTTCAATTGCTTGTACAGGAATTCTCAAGGTTTCACAAGGAAATTACACCTATGTTTGATGGTCTTCAAAACAACAGGGTTGAATGGAAAACACGAGCTGATGAATATGAGGAGAAGATGAAAGCTATTGAGGAACAAAAGAAAAAAGAAGAAGAAGCAGCTGCCCAAAAAGGTTAAGTAACTTCTTAGATTTTCATTTACATATATTTTATGGCAATCAACATATTTTCTCTCTCTCTCATTTTCACACCTGCAGTGCAGTTGTGCAGTATTAAACTTTATACTAATGGTATGCAAGTTCTGAATTAGCCAAATTCGCTTTATCTTTACTTGAAAGAGAAGTAACCTTTAAAGATTACACAAATCCAGGACACTGACCTCATTTTCTGAACTGCAGAATTATATAATATGACCACCACAAAAGTGAATGTAGCATTTCTTCTATCTAAAGACTTAAAATTGAATGCAATTAAACACTTGCTGATCTGAAATACAAGAGATGTATCAAAATTCTGTGCAGCATCAGCCCCAGATGTATTCAGGTGCTTTGTTTTCAGTTGAAAATTAAAAGCATAAGGGAACAGAGAGTATGCATCCAGAACATAAAAAAAAAAGTGCCAATCCCCACTTCTCTTCCAAGTTTAAGATAAAGCTTTTGGCTCTAGTTCCCTACCACCAGTTTCTTGGCTGAAATACACTCTCTCACATAAAAAATTCAACATTAATCTTCCAAAGACAGACCAAGTCCTAAAATTGGAAGCATGGTTCTGCATAGCATAACCTAGAAGAGAATCTGATTTTATAGAAACTTGAAACCTGTCACTCAAGTATAAGCACCAAATGAGTTAGTTACTGTTATTCTTTGTATTGCATGTGAAGCAGCAAGTCTACAGCTCTGCCAATCGATTGAGATGACTGAAAATGTTCAAAGATTTAAAAAACCCCGTGTGTGATTAAAACAGTGATATATGGTCAGCTAGTTTGAAGAAGAAAGTTTACTCTGTATTTCACACCTCTTTAAAACATAAAACAGAACCTAATAATTTATTTGTTAATCAGTATCTGTGGGAAATAGGTGAGTATTCTTCACATTTCACACAAAAGAAGCTATTCAAGGCTGTCCATGGAGTTACTGTCAGTGTGTGAACTAGTTAGTGGCTCCTACAAAATTGATACTAGGTTACAATAAAAATAAATGTAAAAAAAAAAAAGTTGTTGCAAAGTGGTTTAAGAAGTACTGTAAGTTATATGATTTAATCAAAGTAGATTTTTGGGGGTTTAATAGAATGAGTCAAATATTTTGGCTTCCTCACACTGTCATACTACTTACACACATTTTCAAAGAAATTCCACCCTCTGACTTTCTCCCAAATTTATTTTCAATGACATTTTAATTTTTATGAAATTATATACTTTAAGATTCATTTATTGCTGACAACTAGCTGGTTGTCAGTATGAGAAAAGTACTTCTTCCTTACATTGGAACATAACCATTTGAATTTTACAGAAATACCAGCAAAACAAAATAAAACAGAACAAAACAAAACCTGAGACCTCCTTACACAACTTCAAGCCTCCTTATATATTTGCTTTCTCAGCAAAGAATATTACCAAAAAAGTTACCAAAGTCAGATCCAGTGCTTCTAAGGAAAAGCTTCTTAAATAGAAATTAAATCATCAGTTTGGGAAGAGTCAGGTATTTCTACTCTTACTTGGAAGTCAGGATCATCCTGCACCATTGGTATTTTGGAATCCCTTAAGTCACTGAATTAAGAAATATTTTCCTTATCGGAAAAGAGGAAACCTTAAACAGGCAAGTATGGACAGACTGATTTGCAGAAGCTAAGGATCTGGCCTTTGCATATCATAACTGGCAACACAGGACAAAAGGGAATTATTCTGCACCCTTTCAAAACACACACTGCAATGAGGCCATGGACTTTTGTGAAGAACAGATCTGACACTGTCAAATCAAGGCCATGTAAATATATAGGTTTGTTAAGGCAGTTCATACAAACAAAGGTTTGATACATGCTGAACCATGGTGGTTTCTTTAGAACACACTGACCTGGCTATTCTTAGCCATTCAGTAGATACAAAATAAACATGTTTGCTGAACCACTACAGTGGAAAGTTCAGAAATGAAGTAAAGCAAATACAGTATTAAACTGAGAAAATCAAATACATAGTTAGTAACATAGTGTTGATTATATCCACAAATTACAGAGGGTAGGACACTGATTGTGTGACATGTTTCAATGCAGGTGGAAAGGGTCGAAAATGACCTAGTAACATGGTGATCCACAGCGTTCAAATGTAAGTTTTAATTCTAATATTGGTATCTTACCTTAAGTGAATCTGGAAATGCAATTTATTACATTGAAAAATCTTAACTATGACCAATGAACATCTGTGGCATCATTTGAGAGAGAGTAACAGAATCAACAGCTATAAATAAAAACATGAGAAGTATCTCTCTCTTAATTAGTAATTACAAAGGAATTCATGCAGGGTTGGAAAAAGGTTTATGCAATTAGGTCAAATTAAAGTTTTTGTATCATCTGCTTCAAAAATAGATTCACAGATTATAATGAGTCCAGAGTTTCTTTCTTTTGCATGGCTTGCATACCTCAGTTTTGTATGTGTGGGACAGAATCATATATTTAAATACTGAAACTTTCCAGTAAGAGTGGTTCAGTGTGTGTTTGGTCCCTTGAGAAATGTTGGTGTAACAATTCCTACACTATATACACATACGTATATATAATGTGTCATTGTTTCTTATTCCAATATCTCAGAAAAGCAGTGAAATTTCAGACAGCCAAACATACATAATTTGCATAAAATAAAAGCAGCACTCCATAATAAGGAATTAGAGAAGTTACAATTAACAGAAAATGCTCATTTTACTTTCCTTCCTTGTTTTTTAACAGAAAATGCTGCTGGTGGAGGTGGTGGTGAAGATGGAAAATCCAAAACATGTGTAGTTTTGTAATTCTTTGTCTCAGAAACTGTTCCTGCTACAAGAAAAGACAACTAGAAAGAACTTCAATGAGCCCCAGTGGATTTCTGCTTTGCATAGAATAGTATATAGATCTATCTCCTTAATCCTCTTAAACACTTGCCATTTGTTGGAAATAATTTTTAATGGATTAAAAAAATGGTTACAATTAAAAGCGGGAAAAAAAATGGTGCAAAATGAGTTAACTGTGTGCTTTAGGTATTTTTTCATGTCACTCAATTTATATGCAGTACTTTTATTACAATATGTAACTTCTACAGACTGTCAAGAAAAAATATAAATAATTTTGACAGATGTTATATGAAATTACTGAATGAAATCTAAGATGTGAAATTCAAACCAAAATTTGCAATATTTGTAACTTGGATATTTAGATTTTTATATTATGTGTATTTCCTTAATCTGTAATTCTGTACTTTTCCTTAATTCCCAATACTATATAAAGTCCTAGAGCAAAACATTTCTTTCACTTTAGGAATGCACGACACAATTCCCTAGCTCTTATCTATAAAAAGCAGGCCCATGGTACACTGTATTTTTTCCAAAATTACCAATGACAAATCTGTAAATTATAGTCATTGTAGCCTTTCGATCGTATGCAAATGGCTCTCCCACAGCTCCTAAACTGACCAGCTTCTATTGTAAAAATCTAAAATAGCAGACCACAAACATCATACTTTACACATAAGTAAAAGTTTGCTAAGATACATCGGCATATCTACAGCAGGATCCGCATTCAAGAGCATTTTAAAAGGCTTACATACCCCCAGTGCATCTCTTTCAAATGCCGTAAATTAAAGTATTCAAAAACCAATTCATTTGCACCAATTTCATCTTCTGAGGGAGAGCAAAGCAGAAGTAAAGCTCATCAGAATTCCCATTATCTGTGTTTCTACCACCGAGTAGCCAGAATGCCCAGGGATTAGGTGCTCATGAACACTGATCTGGGAACAAGCCCACTCCACACCTTCCCCTCCGGGAGGAAGGCAAATGGGCACTATGGTAGCACAGACCTGCTGAGTACTCACTGGAACCAGTTTCAAATCTGAGGTGATGGATGACAAATGCAACTCCTGCAATAGAGATTCAACATGCAGACTCAATCCTGCCACTTTTCCTGCTCCTTCAAACAAAGCAGATCCATGCATTTTTTCTCCTCTGAAGGACCGTCTGTATCCACATGGAAAGGAGAATGAGCGATGAGAATTGCCCTTTATAAACCTTTCTAAGAATGCTCTAAGAACAGAGATACTGTGTACATTTATCACTCAAAATTAAAGGAATCCACAAAACAACTCCAAACACTTGAAACATTCTGACTCAAAAATGAACCAAATGTTTTATGCAAACAGTTATGACATAAAACTGGGTATCATGTTTCTGTATTAAATGCCGGTATTAAAGAAAACCACTTCAAGGTTGTCTGATAATGTAATTCTATGCAAACTGTATTAAATGATGTATTTAATATGTATACTGTAACTTTTTATAACTGTATTTTAAAGACCCAAACAGAAGCTAGTTATTCCAAACACGTAATATACAATACTTGAAGCAATAAATATAGCAACACAGTCAACAAAAGCCCCTTTGGGCAAGTTGCACATGTTTAAGCAGATTGCTGCAGATTGGATTTGACTCTCAGCCAAGCCTGCAAGATGACAGAGAATTAACCTTTAAATCCCCCTTCTTACCTAAAGAAGCCTTCATGCAAGGATATGTTTATTTCTTACCCAAGGACGCCCTAAATATGTCCTTGTACTGTCATCTATTATGTAAGTACAAAATGTTTAAAATGTAATTATATTAAGCAATATTTGTAAATAGAGTTCTTAACTTACTCATATGAGTGCATGTGAAATAAATATACTACGACCACCTCTGCTGTTACATTGTACACGTCCAATACGTACTAGAAATACTTTCTATACCTAGAGTGAGAAGTACTTATCAAAAATATATTTTATACAACATTAACTTCTTCAGAGTAACACAAAAACTGAATTTAAAAAAGTCTGACCTTCGTATCCAAAGTAATTTTCACCAGACAGCAAAAATATTGGCATGGTACCAATTTATGTGCAGACTCTTTCTTTGGAAACATGACTGAATGAATGTTTAAAGATGTGCTGCAACTCCAAGATGAATCCAGTAAGTTTGTCAAGCAATGTACATGCTTTATTTGTTTATTTAGGATTACACGTGAAAGAAGGATTAATACTGAATCAACGGAAAGGAGATCAGAAGCCACAGTTAACATAAAAGTCATGTACATCTCCAGCAGAAAGTCACATATTATTTTTTACATCAAAAATTTCACCAACCAACCTCATTTTTATAGGTGGAATTTTAAGACACCTCACTTTACAACTGAAATTAAAAAGAAAGTCACAATAAAGTTTTTTAAGGAGTAGGAGAGAGCTCAGATACAGTTTACTTAATTCAGGTAGAGCACATATTTGACAGAATTTGAACTTCTCCAATAGCATTTGGAAATATTTACAGAGACTAATACCCAAATCGTGAAGTCTAAGTGACAATAAATTTAAGGCTATTTATTCTTGTTTAATAAATTAAAAATATATTAAAATGTATGGCTTGAAACTACTCACGTAATCCTACAAAATGTTTCTTTACAAACATCTGGCAATAACTGAAATTTGGGATAAAATAAAAGCAGTGAACGCTCTTCTTGTAATGTTAATAAAATATATTCTTGTCTGTTTAAGTTTGGGTGCCATATCCATTTTGCACTGACCTGAAAACATTCTTTCTCTTGTTTCAAGAAACAGAAAGTTTTTAGATTTGAAGCCTTCTACCAAGACAATCCACCCAAATGGTCCATATGAACGACTGTAGAAAAGGTATGCTGGCTGATAGAGGTCTCTGGAAAATTATGACTGGATTTCCAGACTTCCATCTTGACAACTCATGAAGAAAATCAGCCTACATCAACTGGAAGTTTTAGAGAAATAAGTCTTGAAAATACTCATCAAACTCCTCTTCCCTGTAACAACAACAAAAAAATAAAAGTCAGAAAGTTCTGCTTTGGATTTGTACCTAGAAGATAATCTTTGTATGAAAAAGTTTTAGCAAATTTCTGTTTAGAATTGTAGAAGGTACAGATAATTTTAACTTACTCACTACATTCCAATACCCTTCACATTTCCCTGTGTGAGCTGACTCTTAGGACCCACCACTGAGATAATAATGCTACAGTAGAGGGTAAGGCAGCAGTGGTATGGTAGGGGCTTAACAAAGGTTTTCCTCAAGAGTTGTGTATGTCTCCTCTTTAAAAACACATTTTTAGCTTCACTGCACAGAAAGAGATTTGACACAACCTTTTATGAAACACCTGGGACAACTCTGTCTTTGCAATACTGAATGGACCCAGTATGCTTCAGTAGCTGCAAGTTTGGTACATCAAACTAACCGTGATTTTTTATCTCCTTCTCGTAGAGGACCTTTCCAAAAGCTAGCTTCTGAAGGGCCATCTTCTGCACTGCTGGTATCTGAATCTGATGAAAAAATTAAAAGGTTTATAAATAAAATAATGTATCTTTTCTAAAAATTAGATGGTATATTTCTAGAAGCAATGTTTAATTGCAACCACAAGAATAAACAGAACATTTTATTTTGCATAGTGAAAATGACAATGTTTTGCAATGTAATTAGTGTAGCATCAAGAAGATTCTTAGGTATCACAAGCTGATGTTTCGGTCAAACATAACAACAATCATGTCAAAGCAATGATCTTGACACAACAGAAACATAGCTTTTTTTTCCTAAAAGTAAATAATTACAAACCTGGATTTACAACACAGTTTCAATTTATATTAGATTAATCAATTACCCTACTTAAATGACAGTTCTTATCAATTGTGACTTATCAGGGAAATTGTAAGAAAACATAGATTATTGCATAGCTATTTCATATTAACACACAGGAATTTCATATCAGAAGCTTCCCCACCCCAAATCTTCCAATAAGTTTCTTGCAAAACAAATATTTTCAGCACGGTTTAAATCATACGAAAACTGCTTCAGGTCTTCCTGTATCTAGCTGGGAATGCCTCGGGGGTGAGGACATTCTTAAGAACATAGAGCAGAGCAATCAGTGAAAACATTATATCACTTCTAGACTGTCTGCAACAAGAACTGGTATGACCAGGAGGAGATGGAGCCTGTTTCTTGAAAAAAGAAACTGGAGACTGGAATCACAGAGACATGAGCAGTGCCTATGGAGTCACTGAATGCATCCACCTGCAACAAGCAGGTCTCTGAGGTACTACAGGTGGTAGTTGGAAAAGGCATTAATTAAAGCCTAGGATTTATTTAAAATATTTTTCTTTTTTGAGCGGAGTACATATCAGTATCACACCCTGAAAGAAAATGTAGCAGTAATTCTATCAGAAAAGTACTATCTTTACACACTATAGACGACACAGCATGAAATTATTAACAATGCACCTATTTTTACACCCTCTACTCTTTTTTGGAACAAGCTGACCTGTCATCTTTCTGGTTATTTCCATTTTGTTATTTGCCTGCATTTTTATTTTTTGATTAAACAATTTCCTTCTTAAAATTCCCTACACTTTCTCTCCAAGATATGTAAGTCATTCATTTGAACCTTCGTATTTCTGTTTGTTTCAGAGAGCATTCTTATCATATAAAATATTAAAACAGACAGCTAATAAAACTAACATCAATGACAACTGTCTATGATATTATACAAATTATTACAAAAAAATAAAGGATATTAAAATATCTTTACCATTATCAGAACTATCCGAATCGTCTGAAGAAACTTGATCTGTAAAAAGCCATCAGAATAGAGAAAAAAAAGTTAGCTTCTCTTGGTTTTATATGTTACCTTAAATTGTTTAACAAGATATTTCTACCACAATTTATTACAATAAACAGGTGCACAAATGTGCACATACCACATTCAAAGAAAGCGAACAAACACTGAAATAAAAGGATTTTTTTTTCTGCATGAGTGCAAAGGTCATCAGTTTGAGCGTTATTATGTCAACCCAGGATCTCTGGTGTAAAAAGGTTATCTAGCATTTCCAAAAAGCTTTCAACCCCAAAGCCTCGTAGAATGAAAGACTTCACAACCCTTTCTAGTATGCAACATCCAATGCATGCACAAATTTCCCTTGCAGTCCATACTTTTCAAAAGATTGTCTCTCTTTATTAAATATAGGAAATTTATCTTCTTCCTGCATCTAGGAGATTTTACCTAATACCTTTTTGACTACTTGTGCTGCAGTCAAGAAAGTTACATATGTGTATGCGTAACTAAATGTATTTAAACATAATTATAATGTCTCTATCTATGCAGCTGTAGCAGAAGTAAGGTTCAACTAACCTATCTGAGTATTTTAACAACTGAAGCTTTAAAGCTGAAATTTACCTTTACGGGTCTTTTTTTTTGACTTCTTTTTTGCTGAACGAGATAATTTTCTCTTCTTATTTTTTGGCTCTTTAGAGTTCTGTGCAGCTGTGCCTCTTTTCTTGCATGTTTTGATTTCTTTCCTCCTTTAAAAAAGATGAATGTACACCTCCTCTATGATATGTACCTCTTACACAACAGTAAATCTGAAGTATTTAATTCAGTCAAATGTGTCCTTTTTTTCAGACACTTATCAGTAGTTAAACTGAAAAAAACTGATTCAGTTAAAAAGAAAAGTGCTATAAGAAACAAAAGAAAAATAATCGCTGAGCTGAGAATGAGAAAATGAAACTTCTGTGGTGGTAGGGATAGAATTCTTCCAGTCTGAGGGGTTCTGTGCTGTCATTAGCACAGTGTCTTAACCCTCAACAGTGACAAATCAGTGGCTTTATAAGAATTCCAGAATAGTTATGCTGTTTCAGGATAAATGAAGTTCCTAATCATCTCACTGAAGTTTTGTCCCTGTGTGCTGTTCATCATAATTGTAATTTATCAATAATTCAGTCCCCATTATTTTCAAAATATTTCATTACCGGTGATGGAAGTTTAGTTTGTGGGAACATTCTGGACACAGTCCTGAAAAAAAAGAAAATGAGAACATTGCAGGCAAGAATCTGATAAGCATAATTAACAAAACTACATAACTAGTTAGAACTAGATCTTTCAATAGGAAGCTTTTCCTTCAAAACACTAGTTACAATGCAATTGCAGTCAGGGTTGGCAAAATACACGATGAAAGTCTCCAGTACAAACCCCAACTTTAGTAAATGTGAAGGACAATCAGGAGTTGAGCACTGGCAGCTCTTCATAAAAGAAATATCAGTGCTGCTCATGTACAGACATCCCATTTATGGATCCTTGTGGACAGATCAAATTCTTCTGCAATTATACTGAAGACGTGTAAGTCTCTTAAAGCTTTGTCAGAGACCAAGTGCTCCCATTGGAGTGTCTTGTGCACAAAAGGAAAAAAAACCACCCCACTACTCACGAAATTTTACATGAAATAACTATATAAACTGTACTAAGTTTAAGTATCTGATAAATATACCATCACTTACATAATACTGACTTAGAAAATCACTGATGCTGTTCTCTCTAAATCAAGAGCANACTGACTTAGAAAATCACTGTTGAGATGTAAGAATGGAAAACTTCTAAAGATAGAACTTTTGTAAAAAACCACAAATATTTGAAATAAAATCAGTAGACCTAAAGATGTGCCAGAAGTCTGGTCCAAAGTACTAAGGACTTCTAAGCCAAGTAACTGAATGAGCAACGACAATACTGAAATTCTCCTTGCAATGCAGTACTGTCCATTAAAACTAGAAATGCTTCTACACAAAACAGCTTACAGCCAATTATTCTAATTTCATGACATGCTAAGGATACAGAATAAAGTTCTTAATCTGTACCAACTTTGTCATATATAATGATAACAGCTGTTCTCTCTAAATCAAGAGCACCATACTACCACCTGTGATTAATTCATCACAACTATCTCCTATTCTGCATCTGTCATGAACTCATATTATTATCAATGGGTCCCGCTCAATACCAAAGTGCAAGATGCTTGTTTTCTTTTAAGTGTACATGTCCTAGAAGGGCTGACTTACTCAATTTCACAAGTGCATTCCTCTTTTCACCATGTTCAACATAACCAAAATTCACCTCCCAGCTCTTCAGGCCTTCATTCTCATCACAGTGTTTATTCCCACAGGAAAACTGACCTGTAAAGAGTCAAAACCAGCAAATTGTGGTTCAATGATTAACATGAATAGATATGGGGTTGTTATTTCCAGTTCTGCTCTGTTTTTGCTTTTCATTTTCCATTTCTTTCAAATAGAAAAGCCCTACAAATCTAAAGATAACATGTAGATTAAGGAAACAATAACAGGGAACAACAAAGCAATCAATCATACTCGTCTGGTATTGCCTCTTAGCAAAGGAAAAAATATAACTGTGTTTTGAAATGTATGGATGAACGTGTACATTATGAAATAAAAGCCCTAATATGAACTCTGAAAAACTGAATGTCACTATGATACATCTTACACCCTAAATGACTGCTTAGCAGAGAACAATGGATCAGAAGTTGTGATTCAGACGTGCAACGTTAATGACATCAAACTGTTCAAAGTATCCTGTTTGTAAAAACTGAAGATGCTTTTTACATTACTGGTGTACCTGATATACTGGACATACAATTTGTATTCTATGAGACTATCCATAAATACCTTTCTTTTAAGAAAAGGAAATCCGACTTTGTGAGAAATGCTACATCAGCTTTAAAAGCTTCCTTTCGTTATTTGAAACCAACATGGATATTAAAATAGATCTGCACAAAATCGATTTTGTTTACACCACTGAAGTCCCAACACTGGTGTAATAACGATACACGCATTCCCTTTGCAGAAGACTGATCTGTAGGCAGAGAGCAGAAAGGCTGGGTATTAATAGGCTCACAAGCAGGACTGTTGGTGAACGATTAACCTCAGAAAATTCTGCTTAAGCGGCTAACTAATGGATTGGCAGTGTCCTCAGATACTTCAGTTCTGTAACGAAACACCACTTGCAATGCAAACATTTGAAGTGAAAAAACCCCCTCAGAACTCTCATTAAAAAAGTGAGTTTCAAATTAATATACATTAAGTATGTTTAACCCTCTGTAAGGTATGGCTATCAGTTCCCTGTGCCATAGCAATCTCCAACATGACCTCCACTTATGGCAAAGACTGGAAATTAAAGAAGCCAAGGAAATAATTTGGCATTTACAATTAGTAATGCAAACGTCACCTCTTCTTTCACTTATCCTAGCCCTTCTTTGTGACCACGCCAAGCAAAGACAGCCACCAAATGCAAAGCACCCGAAAGTGCATTCCCGCATTCCCTGCTAGCACCCCTGGGGAACAGAGCAGGGCAGCGGCTCTCACTCACTGCATACAAACGGGTACGTACAACGCTAGCGCCAGACACGGGGGCATCGATGTGTTAGGACATTTCATTACAGCAATCCATGTGGCCCATTTATAGTTTAAAATAGCTTAAAAGACCCACGGGTTTTGTTTTTCTAAAGGGAACCGCACTCGGAGAGAGAGTCCCACCACAGCCGGGAGAGGGTTGGGTTCTCGCGGCCCCCAGTGGTGAAAGAGAGGATTTATCCACTCGTGTTCCAACTGCTCGCTTGTCATTAGGATTCCAAGAAAAAGCTCGAAATGCGCAATTCTGCACTTTCTCCTGCATTTTAAAATACGGAGTACCGCATATTAAACGTACAAACGTTCCCCCACAAAGATATAAAAATCATTTACTTCTCATTTAATTTTAATTATCTTGTTATCGTATTCAATAAATTTTATCAAACGTAACAGTCCTGTAATATAATGTATAGTGCTGAATGCAACATGACTACAACTACCTTTAGAGGCTTTAAAATTTACAGTTTAAAAAGCCTCACCATTAATGGTCACACTTTCTAGTCTGAAATAGTTGGGGTTTTTTTAAATCATAAATGGCTAACTTTTTGAAATATATTGCAATACAGGTGTTTACAGAATACAGCTGTTTGAAGAATTGTAACTGAGTGAAAGTGATCAGCAGTACAACTAACTCCATGCAATTTTCTGGCATGTGCATCCGTGACTTCTGAAAACCGCACGTGTATGCGAATCCACCCCAGGAACAGCAGGAGCCCATTCACCTCATTTTCTTGCTTGTTCAGCATGTTGAAAAAGCCCAAGCACCTCAGCCATGGAACGAAGACCACTGTGCCAAGTCCCCATGACACACAGAATTAAGATACTTAATTTAGAGACAGGACTGGGAGACTGGATAATCATTCCCACTGAAGCGCTCAAAACCAATTTAGCCTAAAATAGATATCACACAAGAAACTTTATTTTAAAAGTTAACATTTTTCAGAACAGCACCGGAGAAACTGCTAATCAATAAATTATTTCCTGAGGAAAACTACTGAGAGACTTCAATCACAGGTATCAGAGGCTAATGAGGTAGCAGAACTACTGGAGAAAAGCAGCTAAAAATCCCATCCGTATCAATACGTTATGATGGCGTTCATTGCAAAACTGACCTTGTGAAAATAAACTATATGCTCTTTTAATTGTAATACATGCAGATCAGTGTGCAGTCTAAATCTATGTGGAATAAACCAGCAAAGCTGAAAGACAAGTGAATTTATTTTACCTTACTATCTGATAAACTTATGAGTACCATCAAACATTATCTAACAAAATTATGTCAGAAAAACAGCAAGGGAAGCATCAAGAAGAAATGTAACATAAAATGAAATACAGCATTACCTTTTCCTGAAATTACTTCTTTCTCATGTCGCCATCTAAATCCAAACTGTTAAGATAAGAACCAAAATTGAGTCGTGAATAGTCAACATATTAAGCACTGTAAAAACTAATTTCAGTTCACTGATGTCCTACATGAGGCTCATCTATTTAATTCTGGTCAGGAATTTTTTTTTCCTTTTATAATTAAAAATATCTCTCTGCCTCTGCTTGCCAGAATGGGTTTTGGTTTTTTTCTAATAGAAATACTTTAAATATTTTTATTTTTACAGTAAATCCTCCATGCTGAAAAACAATTACAAAAGCAAACATATTAACATTTCCAAGTAGAAGACAAGTTGACCTAGAAATCTGGAAATAAAAACAGAACAATAAAATGTATTTTATTTAATGTCCAGGTGTCAAACAGATTTCATTTCTTAGCAAATAGGAGACACTTCCAATCTGTTAAACTACAAAACAAAGTACAGAGACAGCAAATAAGAAATTCTCTACGAAAATAAGGCAACAAAAGGAACATTTCCAGTCCAGTGCATATCAAAGAAAAACTTAAATGCAGAACACCCTCCTATGCTGCACTGCAAAGCTGACAGTAGAACTGAACTATCTGACAATACAGATGGTCATTTCTCAGCCTCAAAGCTTGCAGACAAGATGCACTGAAGGTTCAAAGACAACCTTGACCTAGAAAATTCTTATCTAGGGAAAACGTCAGGAGTAACAGACCCAGCACAAGCAAGAGCTGTCAGAACACTCCTCCACATAGCCTCACACCAGAGGTTCACGTTGGCATTTCTGATCAAAAGGAAACACCAGTGAACACCAAGCCAGACTGGTCATCAGCAGGTGAAGAGGCCTGGGAGCAAGAAGAATGAGTGGGTCTCCAGCTCTGGCTGTGAGAGCACCTATGAATCCCTAGGGATAAGAGCAGGGGAGTCCCAGCTCTGTGCGTGTGAGAGAGTGAGTAAAACAGTCTGGACTAGCAACTGGGATGTGTCTGTGCCCTCAAGGGTACATATGTCTTGGGGCTTCTTACTGGTTTCTTCTGAGCTTTGATCTTTAGGAAGCTGATGCCGCTTAATTTTTCAGATTCTCAAAGAAGATGCTCCCATGAAACCGGTCTTTACCATAATCCAGTCCTTTGTAAAACAGTGGTTTACTTCAGAAGAAAAGCTCCTAAAGAGATCTGAGCTACAATCTCTATGCAGAGATCTTTAGAAAAATTCTCTGACTAGAAGATTTTGACCAGGAGCAGAACAATTACACCTGCGAAAAGACAGACGAGCACATTATGTGCAAGTCACAATCTGAGCAATGTATGTATTTAAAACATCGCAGAAAACTGACCTCCAACTTTTGCTCTGCCACCAAGTAGCACCATACAGAATCAAAGAACAGAATCAATCCTTTCCACAGGGAAGGGAGCCCAGATGAGACTTTTTATCACCCTGGGCAATTGTATCCGAAAAACCTCCAGCAATGGGGATTCCACTCTGCCACTGGAGAGGCTGTTCCAGGGATTGAATATTCTCACTATAAAAGAATTTCTTTCTTATATCAAGATGAAGCATCAACATGTAAAGCAACAACAACTGTCATGCAAAAGGCCGACTAGCTGAGCACCTACTATCTACCCAGCACCTCTCATAGCAGCAGCACTGCAAAACAGAAGGCACAGGGGGCTGAAGATATCCAGCTTCCAGTTTCTGGAAATGCAGAAAAAAATGAAGGCAGGAAAAAGATCCGAAAGCACAGACTGTATTTCATCGGTGTGAATGGGATAAGCAGCTTATTTAAGACTTCCAAGAAAAAAGCCTGCTTTGAGATCTTTCTGTACCAAACACAGGTATGGATAAAGTCACTGAGAAAAAGCTTATATTTATTTTCTATTTTTCTAAGGATTTCTAAGAAAGAACTTTATGGTGATCAGAACATATTTGAGAAAAGAAAGCGTGTATATTTTACAAACTGCATGACACAGCAGTTATGCTGACGCAGCAATCCAAAAATATATGTAATGACTTAGGAGCATAAATGGGAACAGAGAGTGACCTCAAAGTTAGGATAGACACACTTGACATCTGACAGGGAAATACTGTTCACACAACACAACGAAATGCACACACACTAAAAAAAAAAAAAATCTGGGGCAGAACAGTTTCCCACAAAAGACAGCAAACATATGGAAACTTGGCACAGTAACGAGATAAACAAAATCCATAATCATGCTCAAAGGAAATCAGTGGGGGGACCAGGAGGATGGAGCGGACATTGAGGGATATGAAACAGCTATAGGAAAATAAAATCAAATTCACTCAAAAAGGAGGAGGGAAGGCATCTGCAGCATTTTTGTTTTTGTTGATTTTAATTAATTTTTTGCATTTTACTGTCCCAATTGTCGTTAAGTGACTATCATATTTTCTTCCTAATAGATGAAGCCCAGTCCTTTCAAATATTTACCAGTGAATGTAATTTTTAATACCACAGTCAAAAAGAACTCTAGGCTGGGTTACTGTGTGCTAGAAACACCAAGATACATCTGAGTTCAGCACCAGTCTTTGGAAAATCACAATAGAAAATTCATGTATACACTTTGACTAAGAAGTTAGTCAGCCAAAAACTTGGAAAAAAACAAAGGCTGTTCCAGTTAAGAAGAAAACCTGGTGCTGGAATTGGGCTGTTTCTCTTAAGAAATTCTATTTATTTACAAGGCACATACAAATCCTGTTTCCACAAACAAAAAAGAACAACCAGCAAAAGACGCTGCTTTAGAATAGACTTTTCCAAAATTGTTTCTGCCAGCATTCAAGTACAAAACTCTTTTTAGATCTTTTTTTTAAACAGTAACATTCCATGGGTTTTTAGGCTTCATCTACTGCTCCTCTCCAAGCAACCTCTCCAGCCTTCTTTCTTTAGCCCCTTTGCATTTTCTGCCTTTCACACACAATGTACCTCTTCATAAAACTTCATCTGACAGAAATGTCCCTATTCCCACAGAAGCACATTTTTGAGACAGTGACAATGCTTGGATTCAAACTGCTGCTTATTAAGTAACTTGACAAATTCTCACAACTCCCTTTCTATAGACGCAGTACTAGAATTCTGGTTTTACAACATATCCACAATCATAAGGCAATTTTTAAAAAGGCTATGCTTCAAAGCCCCAAATAATTTACACTAAAGAAAGATACCTTATTCTCTTTGTATCGGCTGAGATCTGCTATACAGTATTCTTTAAACAATTTGTCATAATACTTCTTTGCAAGCTTCTTCTCCCTAAAACAAAAAGTATTTTTTATTAAATATAGAAGAAAACATAATTAACTTTACATTGAAAACAAAGATGCTGTTTCATTGAAAGAACACAAGTTGTAGACCTAGAAATGAACAGATACACAGTCATTAAACGAAAGAGTAATCTACATAAAACTGGAAAAATAAATGCAAAAGAAATCCACAGTGCATACTAAAGTGTATTTTTTCAAATTCTGCTTTCTTCAGAATTTTTGAACAGTCATTGGGATCTCAGAGAACCACCACCATTTATTAGTTCTTTCTGTCATCAATTCATGTTGGCCTTTGAGCAATATTACAATATGAAAGACCTTCTAATGGTCTTTCATTCTCAAATGCATCAAAGAATGACCACCAAGTATGCACAGTGATTCTTAATTAGTGAGAGAAACCACAAATTTAGTACAAGTGATCTAAAAAGAACATATCTTATAATAGTTTCATGTACCAATTCATGTCTGCTTCATCTTCTTCATTCCACAGGAATCTATGGTTTTCTCTAATAATATCAAGATCCGTCTTGTCATTTGCTCTATAAAAGGACACACCTTTTTTTAGTACAATGTAACATTAAAATGAAAATCCATCAAATAATAATGTGGTAAGCATCAATATTTTACAGTTCTGATCTCTACCTCACAGCATAAAGGAATACATTTCTATGAAATAAAACTATCAAAAATATATTCCCCAGCATACCTGTTGCAAAATAAAAAAACTCATGGTGGAAAATGGACACTGAAATAGTGGGTCCTGTCTGAAAACATATTTTATACTCTTTACTGAAGAGAGTGATGTTAAAGGCAGTTATAGAGAGCCTTAAAGAAGTTATTATTCTGGACAATGGATAGCAAGTCTGCACATTCAGAAGTATTTCAGACTGTTATTTTGAAGATACTGACAGATATATTCTCAATGTACCCTCCATTAATGATCACCTGTCATCCTTCCTTTTACATAACAAAACAAGAATAATTCAGCTCATGGTCAGGTCTTATCTAAAAATATGAAAACAAAACGAAACAAAGCAGTTTTGTGTTTGGGTATTTCCAATTAATGTAGTCACCATTTGTGACCAAACTAATTAGTAATTTGATGCACAGCTGCATGCATCTCTGCCCCCAAAGTCACAATATATGTTTAACAGCTTTAGATCACAGGGGAGCGTTGAGGTCAGGAGGGGAAAGGTTGCTAATGGTTCTCACCCAGATCTTCGGAAATCCTCTATTTTGCCACCATAGTATAAAATGTAGTCATGCACAAACTTTTTATGTCTTTCATACCGAATAAAGGAATTAAGGATTTTTTCAGAACTTATTTCCTTCTACCACAGTTTAAAACAACAACAAAAAAAACAACCAAAAAAAAACCCAACCAAAATGTTTTTATATATTTAAGAGAAAGGTTTTTCTTCTCCCAAAGTAATTTCCAAAGAAAAAGAATGGAATTAATTAGTAACTTATACTTAATAACCTCTCACAGAAGCTAATTTCCAAATACAGGAATTCAAGGCAATTTCATCTTTAAAACCTCATTCATAATTTATAAAACTGTCTTCCTTTATCAAAGATGCTCTATATGCATATACAGAGAAACTTGGTTCGTTTTT
>VWZN01014381.1:372829-387958 GCA_013396955.1 Regulus satrapa
ATTTCTCCCCTTCGCCCCCCCCCCCCCAAAAAAAAAAAAAAAAAAGAAAAGCCAGACAACAATCCCAGATAAAGAAGATATGTTTAATATTTAACTGTAGAAGCAAAGGAGCAGATACCAAAGCTTTGCGCCCAACCTAGCAGATTTAGACATAGACACGCATAATCATCAACAAAACTTTAAATAACTAATTTCATTATTTTAAAAACCTGTAAATATAAACTTTATTTTGATGGAATATTTCAGACTCTAATACATTACTAATACAAATACAAAGTGTTTTACCAGAACATGGACCTGAAAGCTATGTACCTTAAATTTACAGTGTATTTCGCTGTTGCACCAACTTTGAATTTTTTATTCCCAAACAACAAAACAATCTGAAACCACAAAATTAAAACAAGCACAAATATGCTTTGGGGTACATTTAGCTCACATTTAAGTAATCCAAACATCTTGAATTATTTAATAATGAAACAACTGGAGACGGAACAGAGCCCACTAAACTTTCAGCTTCTAAAACTCACACAAAACACAGCAAATGCATGAACACTGTACACAACTGATGTACAGTTGTGAGTGAGATACCAACTCTTGATGTCAACACAGGACACTACAGCACTGCATTAACAGCACATACTGGATCCAGAAAAGGCACCTCCTTTAAGCCTCTCCAACGGGGTAAACACACATTGGTGAAATGTACACATCGTAGTTCGTGTTCACAACCTCAAGATGTTATGAAAACTTCATGTTCCTGACCACAACACGTGGCTGAACACGAATCAACAGTCTAAAAGAAGAAAAAAGTCAACACAAGCCTATAAAATGTTCTCAACTGGTGGCTCCTGACCTCGGGCCCAGCTTTGCCATGGCCCTCAGGAGCGTTGCTCGCATGGTTCCCTTTACCTGCCCAGCACGGCTGTGGCCCGGTCTGCTCAGATGTGCTAAATAAACTGGAAGTTTGCTCGTCTGAGTACAAACTATTTGGGGAGGGTCTGAAGGAAGCACACGGTCTAAAGACAGCTTGAAGAGCCATCCCTGATGGGTAAAAGTTGCTGTGTGGAAGGTCAGAATGCTTCAATGCAACATGCTCATCTCACCTTATTGCCTATGAATCTTTGCCACCCCCACATGGGGGGAAAAAACTGAGAATAAGTACAATTAGCTTCAAACCTGTTCTTCCTTGTGAAACCCATTTACAAGGAATGCCTACGTACACAGTGAACGGCCCTAACAAAGAGAAAAGGCACTCGCAAGATACGGCCCCTTTATTACAGCTATGAAAGAAAAAGCAGGAGTAAAAGGCAGGTAACAGCAGACCACAACATCGACAACTAGAGCTTATTAGAGCTCCACGGAGACACCGAACACCGGCCAGTGTGGGTCGGACGCAGCTCGGTCCGAAGCCGTTCTTTCTCGCTTGCTCTCCCGCAAGCACCCCAGCGGGAGATGATCCCGCCTGACCCTTCCTCCGCCGCCGGAGCAAGGCACAGGCACGGCCCCCACGGCTGCCGNGCCGCGGGCGGGCGGCGCGGGGCAGCGGGGCGCGGGGGAGGGCGAGCCGGCACGGGAGGGGAGGGGAAAGCCGCTCATCATGTTTAGGGGCGAGGGGAGTCTCCCTGCCCGGGAACCCGGTCAGCGGCCCCGGCTGCCGCGGTCTCCGCCTCTGGGAAGGTAGGACTCTGCCGCAGGGGCTCAGAGTGTCCTCAGCGCGCCCCTCTCCCCGGCTCGGATCGCCCCCCGCGCCATCCCCGGCGCTTTCGGGCAGGGCGGTCCCTGCTGTGGGGGCACGGGCTTAGACCCCGCTGCGAGTGTCGGGGCTCGGCGGAAAGGGTCCCTCGGGAGGGCTGGGGGAGGCGGAGGTCGTTGTTCGGGAGGGCAGCGCTCGCGGAGAAGGGACCCCTGAGGCAGGGAGGCCACGGGCGGCGCTCTGCGGCGGGCAGCGCTGCCCTCGGCGCGGCACGGACCGCGATCGCGGCCTCGGCGCGGCGCTCCCCAGCACCGATTTCTGCCGGTGCCAGCGGCGTCTCTTCTTGTCAGTCGCATCTCGCAGTTAGAAGAACGCGAGGCAGTATGTATAACACGGTTTCCCTCTGAGGACCGACGGCAACCGGGCGATAAGGGAGCCTGTGGGTTGCATCATAAAAATGAGCTTTATAAGCCAGAAGTATTTGCTGATAAAGTAGCTGGGAAGCACCAGTCTTCGGCATTAAGTCATCAGCTGCAGCAATTAGCTGTCAATGAATTGACAGTTTCCCATCAAACACAACCTGAACTGCTGAGGCTCTGAAATGCTGAAATCCATCACAGGTACTTTCTTCTGGACTGTGTTAAGAGTTTCCAGTTATTGATTCCTGGGTAGTTAAGCCAGAGACACACTTAATACAGGGAAATATTAAAAATTTAAATACTGCTGCTGCCCCTGTAATATGCAAGTTGTAAAATACAAGTCGTAGGTAGTTGCTTTTCTGCAGTAAGGCAATTGCACACCACAGATGACAGTGTATCTCCTTACCTTGGCTACTAAATCTCTGTTTTCAATTTTTTTTTTCTCCTGACCTAGTGTTTGTGTTACTTGTTATGTCATTATTGCTGTGGAGGGATGCAAAGATGATGATGAAGTGTCCCATGGAAAGGAACTGAGTGACACTGTGCGTATTTGAGTGCATGCAGTATTCTGCTGAAGCCCTACTGAATACAGCCCATTTCCTCTAAAGGGCAGAGACTCTGTTGCAAAAATGGAATTATCCTAATTAATAATTTAAATATATCAGAATAAATAATGTATACCCTCAAAGCTGTAATAGCAGGCATCTTTTTGTTGTTCCTGTTTTATGGAAATGACAGACTGCTTTAGTGTGAATGAATCCTGACATGATTCTGGAAACTGGGCCAACATATCATTGATTATGCACTTTGAAGAAGAGTGGGAAAGGTAGAGGAAAGATTTACAATTCTTGAATCTCTTGGCATTGTGCTATGGCCACAAAAGCCTGCATATAAAAAAAATACAGTTTCTGGGACAGGAAAATTCTGCAGTGAGTCCAACTATAGCAGCTGCTGTAGATGCTAAAGTTATGTTATAAACAGCTTTTCTGAGAATAGCAGCTAGATAATTTCATCTTGCTATGCTATGCTTTTCTGATGGTTAACTGTGTTGCTTTAGAGCATCACCTGACTGCATTTTATATGTGGGATACAGCAAGCTGTAGGATACAGCTGGGGAATGGGCTCAGAAATGGTTTTCTAAATAAACTGGAAGTTTATTTAGAAACGTGCTAACAGAGCAGATGGGAAGCATTATACTTTGCTCCAATGGGAGTATCTCCATAGCTTAATTCTAGCAACAGTGCATTTTCACCCCAAAAAGGCACTTCTCTCATGTGAGTCCCATAGGACTGGAAGATACAGGAAAAAACTAACAGAGCAGATGGGTATAACTCTTTACAGGGCAGGAGGTGCTAAATTTTAAGTTGGATTTCAATGACTGTACAGCCAAACCTTAGGAGCACAGCTTTCCTTTACAAGTAAGTCAATCTATGCCAATCTTGACAAAGTAAGTCAAGTTGCCACTGAAGAGAGCGTTCTTCTTGAACTGGCCCTAGTGCTCATCTGACCACTCCTGCTGAACTGCAGAATTTAATTTTCTGGCACCCTAGCTCCTGTGAATGTCCTGATGTGGTGTCTGGATGATTAACCCTGGTGGGGAAAAAAAATATTAGGGATGGAGGGATGGGACAGGAGGGAAGTGGGAGGTGAAAAACAGGGGCTGCCCTTTCAGCAGGAGCCTTCTTTTCAATCTGGTCAGCTGCAATGTGAAACAACAGAATTTTAATAGCCCTGAATTTCGTGGTCCACAAAGGAGAAAACATCACTGTAGCTTTAACTTTAGTTCTGCCCTAAATCTAGAATAGGCTAAAGTATGAGGCCTGGTATATCCAAAAAGTTTAAGTCAGATGTGGTACAGACATCATAGAGATGCAGAATTCAAAGTATTATACCTGACATACTTATTGAGCTGTTCCTAAAAGGTTCTAGTATAGGAGATTTAACAACTTAATACCTTAATCTATTAACCTCTTAGGTATATAGGGGTTTTTTTTTACTAAGAAAAACCTTCTTTGTTGCTATATGAGTTAATTTCTTAATGCCCTGCATTAGTTTGTACAGAAAACAAGAAGTGATCATCATTTGAATAACATCTTTAAATATTGGAAGACACATATCCCCACAGTTTTCCATTTTTGCAGCCTGAGAAAGTACTTTACCCTGTCTATATAGGTTACATATTGGAGAGCTCTTATATTTTATTGCTCTTTTTCAGACTCATATTTCTCTATGTATTTTTAAGAAACATGAAGCGTAGATGTTTACTCCTTAACGGTATTTAGCCAGGAAGGAACACATCAGCCTTCCTGCAGGAGATGATTGCTGCTTACGATCTTCTGGTAGAGTTTAAACTCGACAGCCTCTGATCTGTTGAATCAAAATTAGTTTGGTTAGCCAATTAAAAATTGTTCCAGTTTTTAATGAAGCAGATCAGAAGGCTTTGCCAGCAAGCCTGAAGAGGCAGCTACCACTGGTACGGAGGGCAAGGGCAGGGCAGTCACTGACAACTGCATCCATTGTGAGCTGTTGCTGGAGACTCCATTTGAGTTTGATTATGAGACAGTAATGTGGAACCATCGAGAATGCTAGTAAAACTGAGATTTGTCCTGTTTCATCTTTCCTCTTTCTCCATTAAGTCAGTTCTTTTGTTGACAAATTACTGGCTAACGCTATTTGATATTGGCACCTTCCTATCTCCTACATGTCTATGAAGTACGTTGCCAAATTATTTATTTTTGTGTCTTCATTGTACGAACAGTACTTTGGCATCAGTCGTGTTCCTGATTTTTATCTCCTCCTATTTGAAGCCCCCTAGTAATTTGTAGAAAAAGCAAGTAAAGCTAAAAATGGATGTTCACATATGCCAGTAACATCACATTCAGCAACTGTAGCTCTTTTTCATTTAGCTGTACCCGTGAACAATTTCAGGGATGCACTGTGCCTCCCAGCAAGCCCTGAGGAAGGTATACACTTCAATCAGGCAGCTGATTCCCCAGTTTGAGACTTCTGACAGGGAAAACCAGTGGGGCTCTACATGAGGGGCAGTGGCTCATGCTAACCAGTTCCTATCACGGGTACTGGTCACTTCAAACTAGTCATTAAAGACTAATGATATTCTGTAATCATCTAGAGGCTATGTGGAGATAGCAGGCAGTGCATATCTGGTTTGTTAAATTCAATTAATGGTGTGTTTCACACTTTTTTGTCACACAGGGAGTATTAAACCTGCATCTTAACTAGCCACTAGATGTCAATGTTGCTGTGCTAAAAGGCAAATACAGTTTTATTTGTTTGGCTGATAAAGTAATTTCCTCAAGAAAAGAACTTCTGTATTTAAAGATGTTTGCAGCATAGAGGCAGTTACAACAAAAAAGAATCATAGACAAGCCCATGTTATGTCCATTATTTCAAGAATAGCTGTGCAGTTTTATATTTTGAAGTTGCAATTACCATTTCAGTGCATAATCATTGTTGGAAAAGTGCCTTTGAAACAATAACGTCTGATTGATTATCAGCTTCCTTCCTTGTTCTAGAATCCCAGACCTTTGTATAAGTAGTCACAATCACTGTGTTGCATTTCACTTGTTAATAAGATAAAATAGAGTTAATGATATATCTAATCCTATTAAAAGAGTACTAAATTTCCTAAATTCCAGCTATCTGTGGACATTTTCCTCTTAATTATTCCTGTTTAACACCATTGGATATCAATGTCAGATACATTGTCTGGAGCCAGGATTTCTAGAACACTAAGACTTCCAATATGATAGGTAATTTGGAAAACAGTTCTCTTGAAAATTTTCAAAATTCTTCTGAAAATATCTGAAGGCAGATCCGACCAATCATGGCATTTTAGAAGGACATACGAGGTAGAATTTGACCCATGGACCCTTGTTATTCCTGCCTCCTCTGCCTCTAGGGGGAACAAATCACTGCCAGTCTCCCCAGCTCCTTACTGCCTAGTGCACTGAAGGTGCTGGTTCTATTGTCTGTCTACAGAGCATTTATTTTGAGACCAGAGTTTGGAAATTGGTGCTGGTTCTATTGTCTGTCTACAGAGCATTTATTTTGAGACCAGAGTTTGGAAATTGGTTTAATAAACAGTCATGGAAAGCTGAAGAAGACAACGGTGGACATCTTCAATTCAGATTAAGCTTGTTCTGCTGTTGGGGTAAAAACAAATATCAAAGGCTCTTACTAAAAATAAAGTTGAAACTTCCTGTTGATCTGAAAATCTCCCAAGAAGTCTAAGATGTGGGAATTGCACCCTTACTCTCAGTGGATCAATTTGCTAAACAGTATCCCAGTTTAGGCCACAATTTTAGAAAATACAGCCTAAATAACCGGATTTATTTCCTTAGTTCCACCTCCTACCATGCATAAAAGGTCTCTCAACTTCATACACGATTCCCAAGATTTTTTTATTACTGTTGGCAGAAGAGCAGCCTTGGTCTTCATTATCATGGACTGAAGTAGTTGAAGTCCTGTTCTGCAGTTTATTTGATGGTAGCATTACTTCTACTCTTAACATGCTAAAGAATCAAAGATACACTATAGAAGAACTGTAACTGTTTTAATTTCTAACATTTATTTTAGTTTTCTGGCCTATGACTACAGAGTTATGTAAGAATCTTATACCTTGAAAACAGGATTGCTTCATTCATTCATTTTGTTGTAATTTAGGGAATACTCAAAGCATCAACCTTGAGCTAAACCTTGATACTAAAATTTCTGTGTACTTCAAAAAATTTCATTAAAATAAAATTTTCTGCAAGTCCTTGTTAAGACAAGGACTAGTAGCGTACTACACTAGTAGTGTAGTATAAAAAACAGCAGTATGATCCTGTAAAGACTAACTGATTCAGTTATGGAAATAATAAATCAGACTTTGATTAAAAAAAAAATAAATCTTAAAATCAACTCCCCATATTATCTCTAAAGTTCGGGCTTATTTTGGCAAAATGTACAGAATTTTACTAAATAAATCCCCTAGATTATGTAGACTCCTGTCTAGTGTCCTTTAATCACCACTGCTAGTTCCACATTTGTTTTGTGGCAGGTGATTTTGGTCTCCAGAGCTTAGTCTGGCAACTCTGCTCACAACAAAGCTCACTACAAGATTACACATGCATGTAGGCATGCATAAACTTGAGTAGTGACTTCAGCCTATCAGGAATTTAATTTAAAAGTAATTACCACTATGTACAAAATACTACCTCTTAGTTTTATCAACCTGCATTTAAGTAAGTGGAATACAGAAACTAACTCCTCCACCATGTTCCAGTTCTCCTTTGAGGAGATTTTAGAAGTTCATTATGCTTAAATTCCCTGAAGTATGAACTATTTCCTAAGAGAGCAAAGAATGGCTAATCTTACTTTTATAGCTAGATCTGCTTTGGGAAGTGATGGATGGCATCCAATTACATAAATACACGAGAAAGGCAAATTTGTTTTTCCAGTTTGATATCAGAGTTATTATATAAGATGAAAAAAATCATAGAAAATAATAAGCAAGAGAAAGAAAATTTAGTAATGTGGAAATAAAGAAAACAACTGACAAGCAATGTACTTATTTTCTTTAAATTACTTTGTTTACCACACAATTTTTTGGAAGGGGAAGAAAAGAATACATGAGCAAAGTTACAGTCCATTACATTTTTAAACCATAGTGGAAAAGATATGCATTCCCTCTTTTCCTGACAAGCATTTTTGTGCATAATGTCTACCATGCATATGTATTCATAATAGTCACTTATGAGAATTGAGGAAAGGTACACATGATTGACAGGGAATGTTTGGAATCTGAAGTCTTCCGTATAAAAAGATGACAGACAAGTCACTGTCATCTGAATCATGCAAGCAGTTAAGCACTATTTGTCTACTCAGCATTGTAAGTAACCTGGAAAAGAAAGGTCTAAGATCCAAGTCTAAGATGTAATGTTAATAGAGATGTACGGTCTCATTCCTACAAACACCTGGTTTTTAGAGATGTGTTTCATCTTAACTTAGAAGTTGAGCTCTTAGAATAGGCATCCAGAAGGCCAGTTGTGAAAACTGTTCTGTGGAGCTGGTAAGGCGAGTCCATCGCAGTGTTTCCCACTGGTTGTCCTTAAGCAAAAGAAAAAAGAAAATAAATCAGAAACTATTTGCAACACACAGTACTGCAGTCAGTGGTTTGGAATCTCCTAGTCAGATTTTAAAAAACTAAGGTATAGGAGCATAATACAATGTCATGATGACCGAATCAAGCCTCACTTTATCTTTCTGTTTCAGTGGGATTACATAGTAAAGGAGTACAGTATCTGCATGTAGAGGCTGTTAGTATCCAGGCTGAGGTGATCAGTAGCTGATCCTTCAATGAAAACTGAGGGATACAGGGATGTTAAAAAAGCTGTTCTGAGCACATAAGTAGGATGAATCAGTTAAAAATTCCTATTTCACAGTTTTCAGTGAACATGCTTATAGAGTACTGCTGTGAGACCTCATTTAATTAATAATACCATGAGCTATTCTGCTAGAACTGACCTTTTATTAGTAAAAGTATACTGCTAATCACCAGGACTTGGAAATAATAGGGATTATATTTCAAATTAAATACAATTTTATGTTATTTAATCACCAGTGTCATTAAGACGTGAAGTACTGAAATACTATCAACCTTTCTATTGAAAGTATCTCCAGGATACTATTCATTCCATGGCATCTAAGTGGAATGGGAATGATAACTCTCCTAAATGGCAACCATTATTCTAACTTAGTTACAAATATCAAGTTATGATATTTATAGCCAGCAACAATGGCTGTGCAACATCCACAACTTTATAAGTAAAAATGGCAGACTCAAAAAACCACCAAGGAAAGTTACCTATTGCAAGTAAAAAGAAATACTGCAGCTTATACCTGGGGGCAGATCCTGGTACTTGCTAAAACCACATTCAGTTGAAAGTGGTAAGTCAAAATGGTAACAGTTACATATCTAGATGACTGCCTGTCTTGAGTGGAAACAAAACATAACCACATGGAAGATAAGGGTCAGGATGTGAAGTGAGATTTGAGTGAAAAACCTTAAGTACACTGCTCATAAAAGATGGATGTGTTATTTAGATTTATATTAGGTTCTGCTTTAATATTTTTAATTAATTTTGGTTTAGTAAACTCATGCCATTCCTTCCCTATAAAGCTTTTATTTGAACCTCAGCCTTAACAGAGTTAGTATTTGGCAGGTTTCTATAATATGAGTCTCTTAACAAAAGGAACATATTATTTTGACTACCTTATTTATCTTAGATGTGGTCATAATCCAACCACAAATGTTTAGAATTAGGAAAAGTAAGAAGAATAGTGAGGCATTTTGATATTTTCTTACTTGAAGACATACCCACAGAATACCCACAGAAAAATAATATGCCCATACAACAGAACACTAAATTGTTCTCCCAGTTAAAAACAAGCTAATATTTGAATATTGACTTCACTAATATATGAAGGTACTGTTGTACTGTGATCTAACTCTACAGTATGAAAAGCAAAGCCTTAAACTTACGATGCCATTCATGATTTGTATCGATTTGCAATTCAGTGCAGCCTTGAGAACAACACAAACACCCCATCCTTGGAGGCCAAGAGTCTTTATGAGAGGCCATCACAGCCCGGGTCACAGATGCCCATCACATGCATCCACACGGATCCTCCAAGGAGGGATTTAGCTGTCTGTGGAACATCACCCATTCTGAATCTATAGCAACCCTCCTCTAATATGCAATACTATTTTTAGCATCAGGGCAGCCTTGAAAACAGCAGGTAAAGCATGAAAAGAATGAATAAGTGGTTGTGGTGCTTGCCTGTGAATAGAAGCTATTTATAGCTCTTGAGAGAGGGATCTTAATATATATGTGTATATATATAATGTGCATATGAAGGGGTACCTGCCTCCCTGAGGGGGAAGCAGGGGTGTCAGAACATTATTACTATTGGTGACCTGAACAGTTATCTAGAAAGTCATTATTTCCAATTGTTCTGTTAAGGAAAATAAATTGTTAATGGAATAGAGTATCTTTGATCTGGTCTTTATTTGCAATGAATGTATAGCCTTCATTTCCGTGAGTGAAGAGAAAATTGAACAGCAGGAGACTATTTGCAGTTCTAAGCTCTTTTCAACCATTACTAGCTCCAAGGAATTCTCTAGTGAATTTCTCAGGTCCCCCTTTCCATGCCTAGGAGCCAACATCTCAGTTTCTGTGATGTTAAATGTTCTCTTGAGTTCCCAAACCCGTTTCTTTGTCCTTGTCTTTTTCTCTTATATATTCATCCATTTGCTTCTTAAAAAAAAATCTTGGGAATAAAGGCCACATGTGCCTTTGTTTAATCAGTACTATGTGCCATTTATTTAGCTGGGGAGCTATACTGCTTCATGAAGGAGCTTATTACTTCTTACTGATGTGTTACATTGAGGCTGGGAATTAGGCCCTCTGGTTTTAATGGTTCTCTGCCTAAATCACAAGGGCAGCCACAGTGGAAACTTACAGATGCCTACAAGTGATTGTTGTCCAAAAAGAAAGTCAGCTGTTTAGTGTTTGGATTATTGTTTTAGAAAAGTGATAATAGGAAATAATTTTGAACTTTAAATGTGAATGTTGCCACGTTCAAGGTAGGGAAAATCCTTTAGCTTCTGAGCAGTCATAACTAAAATGTGTATTTCTCTGTTGCTATGAAAATTATAGTTTAAACTACAGTCAGTTCTTAGATAAATATGTGTTGGTTTTCTTCTCCCACTGCAGAGGGAAAGGGCCAGCAGCCAAAAGAGCAAATTTTTTCTTAAAGCTGTACTAAATATGTAGCAAATTGGCATATGAGCAAACAGATGTAATCAAGTTTTCAGCCCTCCAAAGTCTCCTCTGCAGGGCGAATGTTGTTTGTAAGAAAAAGGGACCTTGGAGTTCACCTTGGTGCAGTACTTTACTTGATGGAGAATCTGTGCTAGACTTGTGCAGTGGCAGCACGCCGGCCGAAATGTAGGGGGCGATTTCAGGCAGATTTGGTATTTGCTTAAGGTAAAAAGGATTAACTTGCTGAAATAAGGTATTTTTCCAAATCTCTGGAGTTGATCAGAGCATCAGTAAAATACACTTGTGGAGCTATCACCAGCAACCCCTTAAAATGTTTCAGTGCTCATCCAAATCTCTGCTTTGCAAAGCATGTCGATTAGCAGTGATGAAACAATAATAGGTGTTTGATGAGGCACATCCTTCCTATTGTGCAGTTCATTATGTCCACGGCACTCCAGCAAGGCTTCTACTTGAAGTATTTCAGTGACTTCAGGGACGCTAAGATTTCTTTCATTGTAAATTATTCAGGATGTAGAAACCTGTTTTTTAAGAAGTAAAGACTTTCTCCTCAAAAGCCTGTTGTCTCTGCCATGTAACAAATAAATTTCCTATGTACATTTAAATAAATAATATTTTGTTACTTCTTTTCTGCCTGCAAAATGACAAGGAAGATTAAAGACAAGTTTATAAAGATTAGAATAATTCTTCAGGGAGCCAATGCCATGTAAAAGTACAGAAGGGCATGTAAGATAGCACAGGTCATGGAAAGGATTTTGTAACACGCCGTCTGTTTTTAATTAGCATCTTGGCACACTGGAAGAGCTCAGACATTTTTCCATGAAGAAATGTATTACAGATTTTTCTAGCTGCCAATTAAATGGCATTTAGCTACACTGACAGTAGTATGTTGTTTTGGGTCTGTAGAAAGCACTTGCTCGTGCTAGAAAATCTGGGACATCTTGTTGTGTATACAGGGTTCTTACTGGACTGGATTTTCTATCCCTTCTATTTTGAATGTAGGCATGAAGGATACTTTCTATGAATAAATACCAAATTAAGAGTGCAAGGAGCTGGCAGAGTGGAGATGATAATTATGAAGTGTCAGTTTGTATACACTTGTTGAAAGTCTGTCCTCCAGTTAGATGATAATTTTTACACAATGGTAGCTAAATACTGGGGTGTTTTCTGAGGTTCATATTTTGTTCTGTTCAGTAGAGACTGAGGTCTCTACTGAGCACTTTGTCACCAGCTCCCTCCTATGGTTCATTTAAGTATGAGCATTTGTAACATGAAACTGCCCCTCGAGTGTGCAGTTCCCTATGCATTTTCTTTAACAGTGAAACCAACGCTCTCTGCCCACTCCTGTCCTCAGCTGCTTCTTCTGGCTCTGGCAGTTTCTGAGGTGGGGATGGGTTTGAAAGATTTGGGCTTGTTAAGGGTTTTATTTGTTTTCTGGTTCTTTTACCAGCCGATTTATTTAATCAAATTTTGAGAATAGCATTAGAACAGAAACACCAGCAGTGATCTGTGGAAGAGAGCAGAATCAATAGTACTTGCAAGAGTTGGGAAGAGAGAAATCATCCTATTAAGGAAAGTGTTGCACAGAAAAATGTTCTTAAAATCACCAGGCCAGTTCTGAAGAAGCTGGCAATTACAAATTAAGCATAGATTCTCTCACTAGTATAATGGTTTTAATGTCTGATGGAACTATGTAGGGCAAAAAAAGGCAAAAAGTAATTGCATATTTGAACAAGACTTCTCCTTGCTGAGAGGTTCATATAGAGGGCACTTAATCTTACCGTAGGATGTATGCTAGGTGGTGAGTGTGATGTCAGTTCCACTGAAATGGATGGGCATGTTGACTATCAAAAATGTCCCCATTTCCAACATGGGAGAAGTTGATCTTCCCTGAGTAAACTACAGGCAAATTTTCTTGAGAGTTGTCTTGAAAGACTGAAAAAAAAAAATAAAAAATCCAGATTTCTTGCAGCATGTGGAAACCTCATGTTCTTTTATATTGTTTCCTTTCTTACACTTCCCCCTGTATTAGGTGTGGTATCAGTTCCTGCTGTGAACTATGAAGTAGCACAGCTTCATACATCTTTGAATTGAGCTTGTATGTTTGCTCTTTCATTTCCCCCCAACTTTAAATATCCATTGTTAGCATTTTCAAGGCAAACCCACAGACAATAGAAGCAAAGCAAGAGCTATTTGTGTAGGTCTGGAGAAAAGTGGCTGGTTGTCAGGAGAGCAGTTAAGGTGATGCTGCTGGGTTGGGTGCTGCAGAGCACACTGATTTCTTACAGAGCCTAGAAGCAAATGAAGCATCAAGAATCATAAGGAGGTTGAAAGTTCTTAGCTGCAACAAAATAAAACCTAGAAATAGATTAATTTTTTCCTGGCTTCCCTTTGGAAGAGATACACTAGGCATCTGTTTTTCTTAAAGAGAGATCATTCAGTTATCAGTACATCTCTTATGACATTTTTTTTGTCATTGGTCAGATTAGGTACATCGGTGTACCTAAATCAGCAAGCATTTCCAGAGACATTCATCAGGATATATGAAGTGGAGCAGGTGCTGTACATCACTATGAAATTTTGGCGATGAGAGCTCACTTCAGAGGTGATCACTTCTAAACCCACAGTGAACTGTGAAATGGCTACTTTAGGTAAGGGAAAGGAGACCACCCTCCAAGTCTTTCTTTCCTCCAAAGCTGGCAGCAGTTAAGCAGCCATTTCCTCAGCTTTTTGACACAGGGATTGGCCTGGTTGTGCTGCTTTTAATGAAACTGGTATAATAAAAAAGGATACCCATAATATGAACCTGTACAGACAGGATAGGGCAAAGTCAGCAGAACTTGCCAAATAAAAAGTTTTGGGCAGTCTTGTGATCATTCCCAAGCCTGTCTGTGCTATGAGCTGTTGTAAAGGCATCTCAAGTTTCATTATGCCTAACCTGCAGAAGGCCTCTTCCTGGCAATGACTCTTGGTGCCACATCCACCAGGAAGTATAGTCTTTTCAGAACTGTTTAGAATTCACAAGACTTAGTTTTGTTTATTGAAAGTACAGCCTCATTCTCAGCTGCTTTAAATTTGCCATTTGCTGCAGAATTTCTTAAAAGGGTGGAGCTAAGAGAGCAAAAACTTGGACTCATGAGATATTTGTAGGAGTCTTTGATCTCAAAATCCCTTCTGCTTCAAACACAGTGGTAACATAGCAATGACAATGTTTTGTTCTTTAGGAGACTCGTGAATACTGGATGTGATTTGGGCTATTGCTCATCTGTGTGGTGTAAAATTATGGGCTTAACACCAAGCACAGTAAAGTCTCATCATCACCATCAGTGGATTTTGGATTAGGCTACGGATGTGCAGGCAGCTCATCCTGAACAGAGAAAAGGCAACACAGTTTTCTAAAAGCAGGATGAAATTAAGGGTAACTGTAACAGGACATAGATCTGCAAAGGGAAGTGTACTGAGCATGAAATCACAGGAAGCTTATTCAAATTTTGTCATATGTTGATAATTAAAACATTCTAGTCTAATGTAAGTATGCAAATATAGTCATTGGCATGGAGTTAATACCTTAAAAATCATTATATATTTTTTAAAATAATTTTTGGTTTATGTTCTGACCATTTGTGTTTGCTGTCCTCAAATAATTTAGAAAACGTGTTTATTTGTAAAAGTATTAATATTCTAACCAGATAGGGGAAACTATATGCCAAAGACGTATACAATGATGATGATGATGATGATGATAACAGTGCATATATTTGCTCTATAAATGTGCCATGGAACTTGTGCTAAGTCTGACCAAAGAACACAAGCAGTGATGGGTGATGAATACCTCTAGCGGCAGCAGGCAAAACTAGCTTTAATTTTAACTGGTATGTACTTGCACCAAGATTTTTACTAGATGGCCGATTATCACCAAAAATTGTTGTTACCGAACGATTTGGATACATCGGAAGAAACAGCAATTTGTTTCTTCCCACGCAGAGCCACTGCGTGGGAATCCATCGGTCCCTAAGGCGTAGCTGGCTCCGGTCAACACCGGGGAGGTTCAATATGACGGCACATCGGTGCAGGAAACACCGCGGCCGCTCGGCCCGCAGGCTCCTTCCCGCCGCCACAGCGAGGGCCGGCAGCGCCGGGGCCGTGAGGCGATGGAGGGCGAGGGGCGGCCCCG
>VWZN01014381.1:392156-418614 GCA_013396955.1 Regulus satrapa
GGGGGGGAGGGAAGGTAATTTTTTTTTACTTATATAAATAAATTTCTCTGTGATGACCAGATTAGTATTATAACCATGGATATATGAGGCTACATTAATGTATGGTTGTTTTTTTTTCTTCTTTACAGATCCTTTGTGAGATCTGCTTTTACTAAAATCCCAGAAGGGAGTTTTTTGCTCACACCATCTCTGCAGCTTCTGTGAGAAATATTTATATGTTACAATTTTTGTTATGAAATGTATATGTATTCATAAGTATTTCAGAAAGGGTCTTAGTATTAATTTTATAAGAAACAGCAGCAGAAGATTTATTAGATCATAAAATACAAGACTTCTTAGCATTTTGAAAGATAGTGCATGTTTAATTTTTACTTAGTATTTTGCAAGGCTGTCTGTTGTCAGTACTACTTAGAATGCTTACATGCTGAAGCTTTTGGTGACAGAATGCATGTTATCTTCATTATACTTTAATTACCATTACAGTAAGGACTTAAGTATTGTAACAACTATTGCTGTTGGTTTTCTGTATTCCTGGGACCTGATCCCAGTATAAAGCTGTCCATTTGCAACTCCCATCGACTTTGAGCTCAGAACCCCTCAGATCAGGCCCATCATTGCAGTGGGACAGGTCCTGAATTCCTTTTCCATGTAAAATTGCCATTGGCTTCTGTGGAAGTTTAGTCACTTCAGTGGGAGTTTTGCCTTCATTTGGCTGTTTGTTATTTCATGGTCTTCAAGTAATGATGATTGGTTTGTTTTTTTCAATTAAAGACTGAAGTAGTTATTTCAAAATAGAATACCTTGATGAGATATACATGGAAAGAGAATATTTTGGGATGTTTAACTATTAGCTGCATTTCAGCATAGGATTTTTACAGGCTCACAGGCTTTCCTAGAAATGTGGGCATACGATTATATAATTGTGAGCTATACAGAGGTAGAGGGGGTGTAACCTGAACTGTTTATAGTGGATGTGCTGCCAGCCTGACACACACCCAGATTTGTCTCAGAAATCCGGCAAGGCAGACTCCCCAGTGTGATCAAAACCAAAATCGGATGTCTGTCCCAAACCGACTTCCCGTGCACTCTGGCTGTGGTCTGAGGTGTCGTGTTGATGCCCTGGAGCTCTCTGGCTGTTAAATTAAACTGGTGGCGTACCGATAGCTGAAGCCCCGACCCTGACTGTAATCTGCTACCTCAAGTGGAGCTGATAAGGAGATGCAGACATACTGTACAATTTTGGATACAGGGTAAATAGGTAAATGCGGTTACTATGGAAACCTAAATGCTTTTCCGTGGTGCTTCATTCCAGACAAGCTTTTTCCAGGTGGTCATAGATCACAAAAGGGACACATTTCACATAATTTCTGCAATGGGCCTTTCAAAGGAGAGATTTTTAAAAAAGCAGCAGCACTGGTGGGGCTTGTATCTGAAGAGAATGAGTAGGACATCATCTCTCTTGGCTACGATACACCACCTACACTTAGCAATCCCACTGCAAAGCAGGCAGAATTGGGCATGGTAGAGTAGGACAGACACAGTCATCTTATTTTGAGTTATTATAGTGCCTGGCACAGTGGGCTTGAGCAACATCTTATGGCATTTTGGTAATGATAATAATATCCATTTCTGCTGTACAATGAAATGCGCGTTCTACGCTGCTGTTCATAAATGCTGCAACAAAAACTATGACCCCAGAAAAGCAGGGTTTGTTCCACTGTGGGCTTTGATGAATGATCTGTTTTCCAGATATATTTTTAACATGGTAGTTGAGCTGTTTGCCATCCTTGGAATGTCAGGCTGCTTATCTAAGGCAAATGACTCCTTAAATACAGACCATAAGAGCAGGATTGTATCTGTGGGGACAACACTCCAGTTTGTACGTGGGAAAGAAAAATCTTTATCTTTGGCAGAAGACAGTAAGGGAAATAAGAATATGGAAAACGTACGTTAATTAAACATTACAGGAAGTTTTAGCTTTGCATATTTATAGCTGTATTGGTAGGTTTAATTTAGCCAACAGCAAGATATAGCAGCTTATATGTATTTCTATAATAGAAAGACATGTAGAAATAGTCTCCAGCATTATGTTTTCAAAGTCCAAATGTAATTGGATATCTCTAATACACCAGTTGCAGATTGCTAAATATGGTGTAATTCTGCTGCTATTCTTATTTACTACTATTTTTAATGTAGTAGCACCAATGGTCTCTGGAAAAATCATGATCTTGAGCTAAACATTACTCGTCACTCCCAGTCCAGGAGAGCTTTTCTTCTTCTGTAGTATGGATGGTATGCTTTGTGCTCTTCATGTGACAACAAAAATACAAAGAACCTACACAGCTATGGTGAAGTGCCAGCAGGAGTGCTCCCTAAATGTAGAAAACCTCCCAGCTCTCATCTTCAGCACTCTTATCTCTGTGTATCAGCAACGTGCTGAGGGTGCCCTTACAAACTGATCACATGAAAGGCCGCAGAAAAAAGGGAGGTAATCATGGCATCAGGATTTGTACCTGCTAGCACTGTACTGTTCCTGCCAAGTGATACAGTCCCTAGCTACAGCGCCATCCCTTCAGCCTCTATCCCTGGAAGCAGCAGCTATAGGGTTTGAGGACAAACTGGGGGAAAAAACACTTTGTGCATCAAATACATCTGATATAGGCATTGGAGAGAGGTATGAATTGGAAGGCAAATGAGCTCACCAAGTGCAAGGCCTATGCTGTAAACCTGGTGGTCTCTAAAATAGCAATACTATTTAAAAAGAGACCACTCTGTTCTCTAAATTACAAAGTAGAGTGCAGAAAATGAAAAATTGCCCAGTAAAATCACATCCAAAAAGTAAAATTACTTGCAGGATTTAATAAATTGGTCTTCTGGTTCAAGAATTCTATAAGAAACACTTGCTTTCTCTAAAATTGAAGTATTTCTTGATTTTGACAAAAAGGAAGAATTTACTTCTTGTATTTTTTTATACACTTCATATAGGAACATACTGAAAGTGGAAAAAGCACAATCTGCAACAACCAACTGAGAAAATAAATTACCTGCAATTTATTCTGAACGTAAACGTCAAAATGAGATTAACTTATTATGTGGATTAATTAGTGCCTTGAAATCTTGCATTCCTGAATGTCTAAGGATGGCACAATATGAATCTATTTATCCATCAGGTCAATGGATTAAAATATAGATGTGCATGTAGTATTCCACTGGGGTAAAGTTCATTGTACTTTATGATGTCTCACCACATTAAAAGTGTGGCAGTCCAGGGCTAGATTATAATGGACAAATGCAAACATGGCTGATAAGCATAAATAAAGCTGGAAAAATCAATACTAGTCCACTTTTAATGCTTACAAAATTGCATAAAATTAAATGTGTTGCTTGTATTTTTACTGTTAGATGCATACACTAAGAGTATCTCTAAGAGATATAATGAAGTCTTAAAAATAATTCTGACTTGCACACTGACTGAATTAAGATTTTTCTTTTCTTTTTAAAATGTTTTTTTTAATTTTCCCAGTAACTTTTAGTACCCTTGGGTTAAATATGCAAAAGTTAAAGGATTTTACTCCCTGTCAGTGTTGCAAATTCAACCTGATGTTTGGCTAACCAGCAATTTAATCCAAGATGATTTAAACCTCTGTAGTACTTGAAGATTTCATTGTTGTACTTGTGTATCTCCAGAGGCACTTGTACAAACCCATTGTTTTACTGGCATGGTAAACCCACGTTTACATCCCACTGAAGTCAAAGGAATTTTATCAGATGGCCCCAGCAGATAACTGCTGGATCCTTCCCTTTGCACCAAACTCTGCTGCAATATATCAGCTTTACAATCCTATAGTGCTTGCACAGAAAAAACATGAAACCAGGCAGTGGAAATCTGGCCTACAATGGCTTGCTGAACCATTTTCTAAAGCTGCTGATAACCTAATGATCTTTTGTTTTGCACTTCTTTATGCAGGTTGTTTACGTCCAACACCTTTGATGTTATTAGTGATGATGCTTTCATGGGCCTTCCTCATCTAGAATATTTGTGAGTGGATAAAAGTATATTTCCTGGGATTGTTGAATAGAGTGGGTGGGCTTCCAAGTTCCAGGCATTGCTTTGACCAGAATCACTTTACTACCCATTACAGGTTCATAGAGAACAACAACATTAAGTCAATTTCAAGAAATACTTTCAGAGGACTGAAATCTTTAATTCACCTGTAAGTAAAGTGATTGAATATATTACTTGGTATATTTAATATAGTAACTGAACCATGGTATTGTTTAATGTCTCGTTTTCATATATAATTGTTCATAGTTATTTAAGTGGCATTAATAGTAATTTAATTAGAATGTTCATCTTTGTGTTTCCACCAAAGACTTACAAACTGTGGTATGTGTAGAAGGCAAAGACACAAACAGCTTCCAAGCAGTGCCTGTTTGGCTGTAGTTCCCTGACTTTCAATGCCTGGTGCCCAGGGGATTTCCAGCTGAGCATGTAGGAGCATATAGGAGCATGTAGGAGCCCAGTCTGACATGGATCCAGGAGAATATTCCAGCCCTTCTTGGGACAGGCCACCACTGTCTGCCCCGTGTCCACTTAAGACAGTAATAGTATATGGAATAATTTGACTAAATCAAACTTGAAAATTCGCACACAGAGCAATTTTAAATAGAAGACTTGCAACAAGATGTATTTGTTATGGCTTACTGATCTACTTCTTCCATTCTGCACCTACCCCACTCTGCACCCTGTCCTCTCCTGCATGCGAGCAGGAGCTTCCCCCAGTCAGGATCTGTCACACGCTGACACTGGGATCTGCTTACCATCCCTTGTGTGCTGCTCAGCCCGTTGGCTATCCTGGAAACACAGCCAGCTCTTGCCCTCTGACCTGCTGCAGCCCCTAACTGCATTAGCTGGGAGGGGAAATGAGTCCAAGGCACTCTGGATGGCAATGTGCTACAGGAGCAATGCTCCCCATGCCCTCCCCAGCAGGAGCATTTCTCACACTGTGCTCAGCAGGTGAGACACACATTGGCAGCAAATACCTGCAATATTTCACTGCAAACAAGAGTACCTTCCATGTCTCTGAGCTAAGACAGTTTTTATACAGGCTTTTGGCTCATCTTACAGCAAGTTTATCTTTTAGGAATAATTTAATTTAATGAGGAATACATTTTTTTTACATAAAATACACACTATATGAAAACAGAAAAAAAATACAAAAGAAGAAAAGGGAAAAATGAAGCTAACATGTCTGTAATGTGCCTGAAATGGGTTTCAACCCAGTTCTGAGCATCTGCAGTCTGAAGCATGTTGTGTGGTGCCTGTCATGGGCAGAGGAGTGGATCCTGACCTTTTGGCCTTAACATGACAACCTCCAAGAGGGTTTTGAAACAGGGTAATTTAACTTTTTCTTTCACATATTTTGACAGAGAAGAGAAAGCAAAGGTTCAATTTTAAACAGTTAATGCATAAATATAATAGCCAAATTGGAATTCACCACATTCTTCACTACCTAGTAAATGTATCGTAAAGCACTTTATGCTTTCCCTTTTGGTCAGGACAAGATTTACAGCTGGCTGAAATCAAGATTCCTTTGACTACTGGTGTAGATAAAGTTACTTAGGGAATGGCTCTAGGTCTGAGGAAGAGGAAGGACAGAGGAGAGGGAAAGGGGTACAAAATAAGGCACATCCCATAACAATCCATATTAGAGGTACAGGCAGAATTATACTATTGTTGGCAAAAAAAAGATAGCTGGATAAGGCTGGTAACTGGGACCCTATTTTCAAAATATTTACGCACATGAATAGCTTTATATTCACAAACGGGTCCAGTACATTATTTATCATATTCATTTACTTATTCAGTAGCTGCTGCTGCCAGTGAACAAATTGCTTTTCTAAACCAGAGGAAGGCACAGTTTCTTCTCCACAGAGCATATAGTCCAAGGCTGACATCTTGTCTTGCCTGTTACACCGGTTTCTGGGGATGCTTCAGGAGTTTCACAAAAGAAAACATATGCAAAAGGCAGAACCACATTTGAGGAGCAGCTGCCATTTGCATGCACATTTTTGGGCATAGATTTGTGCATTATGCTGCTATTGTCCATGGAGCACTATTCAAAAAGACAATGAGAAATTTGTGGAAAATAACTGCAAAGGCACCACTAGTTTAATCTGCTGGAAGAACCGCTCTCAGTCTTTTGGGGAAAGTTGCACATACACATTAAGAATAATCATTTGGCACTTTGCATTTAAGACCCTGAGGCACTTTGCATTTAAGAAACAAGAGAGTACTTGTGTGCATAAAATATATCAAAAAGAATCATAGTAAATGAGCATGCAAATAGATTCTATGAAGTTAGATAAGATGAACTTTGTTCTATTTATTCTATTTACTTCCTTTTTGCAATATAAATTTTGGAATGCAGTAAGCTATCCAAACATTTTTACTTTTATAATGCAATTAGCTTCAATAATTACAGTGTGTCCTTATTGTAAAAGAGAGCCATCTAGAATTTATTATTGTGAAACAGGATTTATTTTCTGGTCAGAATACATTTAAGAATAGAAGAACTTTTTAAAGGTTGCATTTTTAAAACTAATTTACTAATTTAATGTCAAAATCTAGCAGTTAGTGTTGGATGGTAATTTCTAAGCATAGTATGTAATTTTGATTGCATTTCTTTCAGAACTGTCACCATTAGATTAACTGCATGTTTGAGTCAACCTTTACTCTCTTACTATAATCCAAATACCACAAACAGCACCATCTAGGCAAGACTGTTTTTTAACATATAGTATGCTTTTAAACAGTGGACTATAAAATGCATAATTTTCATTCAAAAATTGACAAATGCACAAACCTTGCTTAAATTTTTCTGTCAATCATGTACCCATGGCAGTGGTGAACCACTCCTACTTCCAAGTACATCCTCCCTTTTACTTTGCTGTATAATAACATATAAAAACAATATAGGGCATTAAACTTGTCTCAGCTTGCAAGTCAACACAGCTTTCTCCATGCGAGTTCCCTGACTTTAAAGAATTGCTCTGAAGCATAAAATTATGTGCACCTAAGTGAAGCACATGATACTTTCACATACAGTGTTACAATCAGATGTACTTTAAAAGTGGTGAAGTCAGAATGGATTAGTGGAAGTATCCCATATTTGACTATTACTGATCAGACAAACACTTATTTTTTAAATGAGGTAGCAGACCTAGTGCATCTGGGCTTGTTCTTGTGTTTAAATATGTACCTAAGTGTCTTTGCTTGGTTAGAGAAACTGTGGTTAATAAATAACATTTGTGTTTACAAGTTAAAACAGAAGAGGTTCAAGTCTTACTAGCTACAGATTCTAACTGGAATCTTAATCTAGAATGATTTCTTTCCATTTTTGTTTCTTCTCATAAGTAATAAATAATTCTGTTAACTGGAAGAGGCATAGACTATGCCCTACAACATTATTCTTTTTCTGTCATGCCCTCCGTGACATCTGAGACCTTTGGCAGACTCACAGAGACAGTCTGACTGAAATGTAATATACAGTTTGTTCAAAGCCTGCTGACATTTCCCTGTCACTTTTCCTAGCTGGAATACTCACTGATTTTAAACAAGTTTTCCCAACATTGAAAACTGGGAATTAATAACATTTTTTTTGCTGGTCTAATACACATTTACACATGCCCATGCCAGGAAAGCAATTCATGACGATCAGCAATTTATTGCCTGTTACTGCATATTTTCAAAAACTATGAGCTAAACCTTAGCCCATATTAGTAAGATTTTCCTTCCAGAAGATGTACAGAAAGTGGGGAAATTGCAGGGATATGAGCACCATGTATTGGGATCTCATAGGGAAAACATCAGTAGATCCAATCATGACTAATTGTTTTCAAATGTTAAATGGTGTTGGCAAAACACCAAAGGTGATAGCACTTCTTACTCTGCTAAGTGAAGTATTGTAAGTGCTGCAAGGCTGCTGAAGAGTGAGAAAGCAGAAGGAGGCATGGCATTTTAGTGGAAGGAAAAGTCACAAAGTAAATGAGCTACACTTGAAAGCAATCTTCTAGAACTAAGTGCTGGAGAATACCAGTGTTCTTTGTCATAAGTAAAAAACCCCACACAGTATATTAGAATTTGCAAAAATGTGTATTTTTCATGAACAACTAGCATTAATACTGAAGTGTTTTCTTTTACAGGAGTCTCGCAAATAATAATCTCCAGTCACTTCCAAAAGACATATTTAAAGGCTTGGATTCTTTAACAAATGTGTAAGACAGAAATTAATTAATCTTTTAATTATATTAGAAATATAAAGAGATTATTTTAGAGGACATTCTGACTAACTATTCAAACCAGTATTACCTCAGAGAGATTACGCAGTATGGGTACGCTTGGGTTTTTTTTTGTCTGCTGTTGTTGAGAACTTTTTCTTTTGAATAGTTTTAGTGATGGTTTAGTTAGTGATAGTTTTGAATATTCCACCAGTTATGAAGATAAGTAATATTGTTAGTAATTATGCAGTAAAGCTGCATCTTCATTAAGATTTTGTGAAGAAGGCAGGATCCTTAGGGATGCATGAGAGAGCAAGGCATGCAGGGAAGGGGGAAGATATTTAATGGAGTAACATTTTAAGGTGCAAGCAATTCCTGGGAAAGCTATCTTTTATCAATAAAGCATGTGTCTAAGTATATAATTACAACCAGATCAAAATATTAGGTTGTTTAAATATATATATATAAAATACCAGTACGTGTACAAAATATAGATAAACAAAACAGATAAATCTTATCATTGCTTTAGTGAAATAGATCCTGTTTACAATATCCCCAGTTCCATATGATCTGGGATATAAGCTCAGGAAATCCTTTGCCTGCTCCCAGCCTTAACGAGGTGGGCTGAACCCCTAGAGCAGAGCTGCAGCAGGAAGATGTGGCCGTGGCCAGCGAGTCTGGAGCATTACTTGGCACGACTGAGGGTGGCCAGGTGGTCACACAGTCTGCTCCTGGCGCTTGCCTGTTCCTGTGCATACGATCAGAAATCTGACCGAAGACAGCTGTAAAAGGCTCGGACAGAACACCTTTGCTCCTGTCTCCTGAAGCCCTAAATGAGGGCATCTAAAGGAGATAGTGAATACTGACTGGCTGATCATCAGGTTACAGTAATTCCTATTTTGTTTTCTAGAATGCTCTTACTGAGAAAGGGTAATCCAAAGGAAACAGTGGTTATTAGTTTGGGAGGCTTTTGAGTACCTGTAAACTTGGGGAAATTGATAAAAATTTCTGACTGATCACCAAGTTAAGGTCTCCTTGATTACCGTAATATAATTAAATCCGTGTGGGTTCTGGTATGTAGAATTTAACTATGGGTCAGGAAAAATTAAGCCTGGAAGGCCTCAAGTGAGAAAAAACAAGAGGGCACATATTTAATAAAAGCCTGTTTTGTTGTCCTCAAGGAGGAATACAATTTATGTCTACTTATTTTCAACGCGTGATTCATTTGTTGTAGAGATCTTAGAGGCAATGCATTTAATTGTGACTGCAAACTGAAGTGGTTAGTGGAGTGGCTGGGCAGCACCAATGCAACTGTTGAAGACATTTACTGTGAGAGCCCACCAGAATATAAGAAGAAGAAAATCAATAGTCTCTCTCCAAAAGAGTTTGATTGCATTATTACAGGTAATGTGCCTCAAATTATTTAATCTTGTTAAAGTCAGAGCTATAGTTTTTTCATTCTAGAGTGCATTTTTGCAGGAATGCTGCATTCTGGATGAAATTTCTACTAAAATAAATATGAACTCTGCTGGTCTGACATGGGAATCATTTGGGAGCAGGGTCCTGTATTTCAGTATCTACTCAAACTTTAATATGTTACATAATGATTTAGAAAACTGGGACATAGAACAGTACCTCTTTTTATTGAGGAAGATTAAAAACCAAATTGCGGTGCTTCTTTATAAACAGAAAAATTTGATGAAATACCGTAATTTTTAATAAATTGGTATCTGATAAGCAGATGGCTTTTTCAGTACAGTATGTAAAGTATCTCTGTAATCGTCTGTTGTGTGCACTTTTGCAGAATTTGAAGTTTATCAGTCCCTGCCATATCAATCTCTGTCAGTAGATACTTTCTCATATATGAATGATGAACATGTGGTTATTGCTCAGCCTTTTACTGGAAAATGCATCTTTCTTGAATGGGACCATGTGGAAGTGATGTTCAGGAATTACGACAACATTACAGGTATGAACACTGCTTGAAAAATAACATTACAACAAATTACCCCAGAAGTGGTACTAACCCTGTCTTTTACTTTTCTTTTTATAGGTACCTCAACTGTTGTGTGTAAACCTATAGTTATTGAGAGTCAGCTGTATGTCATTGTCGCACAGCTGTTTGGAGGCTCCCACATATATAAAAGAGATATTTTTGCTAATAAGTTTATAAAAATTCAAGATATTGAAATCCTTAAAATCCGAAAACCCAATGACATTGAAACTTTCAGGATTGCTGAAGACTGGTATTTTGTTGTTGCAGACAGTTCAAAGGCTGGTTTTACCACGGTTTACAAGTGGAATGGGAATGGATTTTATTCCCATCAGTCTCTGCACGCCTGGTACAGAGATACTGATGTGGAGTATCTTGAAATATCTGGCAAACCACATTTAATTCTGTCAAGTAGTTCGCAAAGACCTGTAATATATCAATGGAACAAAGGAACAAATGAATTTGTTAAGCGGTTTGATATTCAAGATATGGAAGATGCATATGCAGTGAAACATTTCAAAGTGAAAGAGGATGTATACATTTGCTTAACAAGATTTATTGGGGACTCTAAAGTAATGAAATGGGGTGGTTCAGCATTTCTGGATTTACAAAGGATGCCATCCCGAGGGTCAATGGTATTCCAGCCACTTCAGATAAATAATTATCAATATGCCATTCTTGGAAGTGATTATTCTTTTACTCAAGTCTATTATTGGGATGCGGAAAAGGCAAAATTTGTGAAGTTTCAAGAATTAAACGTACAGGCACCAAGATCTTTCATACATGTTTCCATCGATAAACGAGATTTTCTCTTTGCTTCAAGTTTTAAGGGAACTACATTGATTTATAAACATGTCATAGTTGACTTAAGCGCATGACACTCATAATTCTGAGATTACATCAGACTTTCTACCGTAAGTGGACAAAATGAACTAAATGCATGATGACTCTCTTATCTTACTTCCAAATGAATGCCTTTAAAAGTTGAGATTGCTAGAACAAAATATTACTAGTATCTTCATCTTTAATTGTCAAGTCTAGTGGTGTTGGAAGTTGCATTTTTTAACAAAAAGAAATTAAATTAACTGTTCTTTGCATCCACAGTATGTAAATACGTGTGCAACTGCATCTGTTGCTATAAAGAATATTAAGATGTACTTTTCCATTTATTTATTCACCTGTTTGAAACAACTGCCAAATAAAATGTTTACATTTTGTGTCTTTCACATTCCAAATATTATTTTCAGGTGATGCTTTATTTGTGTATATATTATACACATATAAAATAAAGCCAAGAAGGCATATTGCCCAATGCAGTGTTGTACTGCATAGAAGATGCACAATATTGAAGATCAGGTGGGTTTTACTAATAACAAGAAGTCCTTGATAAAAATACTGCATTGAAACACAAGCTCATAATCACCTGGACAATCCTTGCACCTATGTAAAGCTTCAGTGACTTAAACAGAACTCTAACCAGGAAAAATAATTCACTTATCTAGATGTGACGGTAGAATGAAGGGTTCAGTTATACACACCCAGTTGTAGGATAGGCCTTTGTACTGTGTATAGCTGGATGGGATTTTCTAAAAATTTACAAAGAACTTGGCAGAATAAAAGACAAGGTGAAGGTCTAAGTTTCTTCACCTGATGCTGAAGCAGCACAAAACAAATCTCTTGTACAGCACCGGGGCTGTAACTGTGCTGAAAGCTAGAAGCAAAGCTTATTTTTCAGCTAGCATTATTTCTATAGCTGAACTGTCATACATCACTTGCATGAATTCTGTGTCCTTGTCAAGTTTTTCCACTGTAATTGCAATTATTTGGTCTTCAATGAATTTATTCCTTATTCTGAATGAAGCTAGCAAATGGCAAGTCATATTTTTCCGCTACCCTGCAATGAATCTTAGTACCAGGTACTTCTGAAATTCAGGGAACTTTGAATGTGGCAGGATAAAGTCAGTTTGTATAATGTATGCAACTCCAGGGAAGCTAACTATATCTGTTAAATTGTGCCAAATCTGAATGTGGCATCAAAATCTATTACAAGCTCAAAGTTAAAATAGTCTTTTGTTTACATACATCTAGTGCAGCACTTGAAACCTACACTGATGCTGAAGAGGATTTGGTGCAGCTCAGGAAGAAAGCTCAAGCTTATTTTAGATACCTTTGCAATCTCTTAAGTTATCAAGCATTGTGCTTCAGTGCCATCTTTAAAATAGAGACATAAATGCTGTGTTCATTTCTAGACATTTCTACCATCAACATCCAGTTGTTGATGGTAGAATAAAACTAATTGTGCATGTCAGCTAATCACATGAGCTGATTAATGTCTTTTTAGGAAGCAATTCCTAAACAATCTGCTTCTGTAATAAAGAATGGAGAGGTTTTATATTTAATGTTATTTGAAAAGAAAAAAATCTCACCTGAACAATACTACTCTAATAAGTTTATTTTTCTGATGCCTTTTTATCTGTAGCTGCATATGCTCTGCTAAGCATTTGGCTTAATAACTACCTGTACCATAAGTACTTACAATGTGAGTAGAAAGATTTAAACGATGTTTTGTAGCTAAAACATCCTGCTTTTTTCTTAAGTACATTTTCAGAAATCATCTTAATAAATAACCTCTTGTTTGGCAGTTTCCTTTATATGTCAAGGCATATTTCCTTTATATATAGTTTTAGCCGTCACATGAGCATGATTTCAAATCCCAGATGAACCCAAATAATATTTTCTTATTATTTCTCAATGCTGGCTGCACATCTGTGATTGCCAACTCAGTTTGTCTGTTTTTTTCTTCAGTGCCCTTGCGTGGGAAAGGAATGAAATGCAAAGTCATGAACCCATCTCCAATCTACCAGCAAACCATTAAGTGTTTTCTATTTCTTCTTGTCTTCTGTTTCAGTCTTTTACTTAAGGTCCTATTGAATTATGTGCACTGGTTTTGATCTGATTTTTCCCATTATACTTGCCTACATGCACTCTCTATCAAATTATAAAGATAATGGCTATGCATCCTTCTCATTATGAACATATTATAAACATCTGGCTGAATTTAAGTGGAGTTGGAGAAACTTGCTAATCTGCTACCAACATTTATTTACAAATAACATATTGTCTAACAGTGTACCTTGAAAAAGTTATGGAATTTCATGGAAATGTATTTCAGAGCCAGCCAGCTATGCTGGCTAAGGCCTATGCTATCATAGTGCTATGATTGTTCTCCTGAGTTACCTCATTCTGAAATAATGTGACAGACATACAGGAATTCACTGTTACTCCTGGGTTTAAAGGAGGAATTTTAATACCTGCAAAGGTGTAAGTTACAAGAATTTTACATTCACAATACATATAAAGCTAGCCATGGTGGAGGGTAGCCAGGGATCAATCTGCTGGAGAACACAACTGCAGTATCAGTTTGGTTGTTCCTTCAGAATTTTTTTTTTCCTTTTTTTCCTGTAGTCTATCTGGAGGGATTTGGGAATTTCTTAATGCCTATGTTGTTTTTTAAAAGGTCAGCTAATTACTATAAATGCTGAATTGAAACCTGTTCTCTTTTGAAAATCCCTTTCTCCAGTCCGTTTCTGTCAGGTGGAGACTCACAGGGACAACAGGCAGTTTCTAATTGTGCAAGTATAGCATTTCTTTGTACCACATAAGGAACTGGGGTATTTTTAGAACAGAACTCCTAATCCTTAACGTAGAAGAGCGTAAAGGCTCATTAGGTGGCTCCCTGTGCTGCTTCTTCCTGATTTCAAAGCCTGGGCATTTCAACAGCTCATCTGAGCATAAGGCTAAGGCCATATTCTGTCCTGGTTCTCTGCTCAGTACTCCTTCTGATATCAGTGGAAGAGTCAGTAAAAACTAGAATAGAACCTTTTATCATACATACATTGATTTTTTTAGAAATGCTGTTTAAAAAAACCTATTTCTTTCAGCAAAGTTATGTTACTTGTGGCTGATGTCTGTAGTTGTAATGGATTTTCTAAACTCCCTAATTGATTTGTTTATGACTGACAGAATATGTAAGGTGTTAAATGTATTACAGAAGACAGTATTGAAGGTTATTAATGGGTACTGCTGATCCTTGACGCTGCTTAGTCATGTTAATGTCTAAAACAGAAAAAAAAAAAAGAACATTAATGGAATAGTATTGTATTCCTACAATTACTTACTTATATTTTAATAGAGCACAAATATAAAGGAATATGCACCTCTCTACTTGGGAAGAGATATATAAAATACATTCAGATACTATATTATGCATAACTTTTTTTTTATTTTTGTCTATTGCAATTCCTAGGACTTGCAGGTTTTTTTTGTTTCTACTTATTTTCCATTGAAAAGATATTCCAAAATGCACTCTTCCTGCTAAGAAAGAAATTCAATTAGGAAATATCTTGTTGTGTAAGGTAACAAAACAAACAAATATATTATTGGTTTGCATTTCATTTTAATTATGACTTCTGCTAATTATTTTAATTTTTTAACTTTACCTGAAGGGGTTGTAACAGCCACTTGAAGTACACTTGAGGATGGGAAACAATTATTAGCAAAGTTAATAACGTGTGACATGCTTTGATATGTTCTAGTGGGAAGCTCACTCACAGCTGTATTTATGTATATAAGTATTAAAATATATTGTGTTAGCATTCAATGGAAAATAAAGAATATTTAAACTACAGAAGTTACAAAAAGTCTTCAGACTGACAGTAGTGCCAAGAAAAAGCAGAGAAGTCAGCATGCCCAAAATGTTTCGACTAGGAACAGAATGTAAGCCCACAGCAAGTCTCAAGAGAGTGGAAGTTTTCCCTCTCAAGGAAGTCTTTTCCTTTCTGTGAAACACATAATGTGTTTCTCCTCAGTGTGGACCCCTGAAAATCCAGATAATCACCCAGTTCTTGAAAAATACAGTAAGAGGCTTACAAACTTAATGCACTACATCCACAATCCTAATATGTGGAATTATTTTTCCCCTTTGGCACCTCTCTGCTACTTCAGTCTCAGCCGTGATGGCACAAAGGGAGTGGTGAGCACGATCCTGCCCACCAAAAGGGTCAGGACCCTGCCAGGGCTGGACAGAAGTTAAGCCAGGTCCAGCAGATGGAAAATGCAAACCCAAGCACTCAATTCACTCAGCTCTTAATGCCTCCCCCACTGCCTAGAAGGTTTTCTCTCTGGTTTGTTATACATATTGCCAACAGTTCTACCTTTCATATGCCTGCAAGCCTTCCCCTCTCATTCTTGCTGATCTGGAGAGCTAAGAGTGGTAGTAAAGCTGTGATTTAGACTCCTATTGATTAGAGTGACTGAATGTGTTTTTGTGGCTGGGAGCTCACCGATAAATGTCAAGGTCTTGGGGAGTTCAGTTCCTCCAGACCGATCTGCAGTACACTGCCTGACTTACTGCTAATGGCAACTTTTCTTCCTTACTGATGACTCTGAATTCTAATGGCTGGTGTTACAGGCATGTCTCTGTTTATAGTTCACTTAAACAAAGTGCTCAGAGGCAAACCTAACCCTATTTCTATTCAGGAATTTTCCTGAAATGAACTGTAACTACAAAGACCTCCAGTGTGCTATACAGAAGTGGTGTTGTATTTGTGCTTTGGGACTTTGAATCGCTCCAATTAGTTATGGTAGTGTAATACTTCTGTCTTCAAATTTGCTACAGTAGAAAGCAATTTGCCCCTAAATATGCATATTTATATTCACAGAATTGTTTATTTATACTCCAAATAAACTGAAGTAGATGATGGCAATAATTATGTTACTGTTCCAAATCTCCCATTCATCAAATCAATTTCTGAGTTCTCAAAAGTTGTTTTCAACTCAGCCTTACTTTATTCTTCCTACTGAATTATTTCTATTGAAAAAGGACTTTCTGACCCACTCTCCCTTCCTGTTCGAAGGCCTGGATAGCGACAGCAGTATGTTAGCAAGTTGTCAACCTGCCCAGATGGTGAGCATCCAAAAATGCTGAAAGAGCTTCAGAATAAACAGGCTGATCTGCTAAGAATACATAGTCCTTCATTGAAAACCATTTATGTGCAAAAGAACTAGAAGTAACAATATTACATCTATTTTTCTAAAAAGTTCATGGGAGCAACCAGTGGGATTTCAGACCAGTAAGATCCACATTTATCTGAAATTATAAATGAAAATGAAAGTGTAAAATTTCATGAGAAATCTTCACCCCAACTGTGAAGTTTGGGGTCCAGAAATGCAAAATGCTATATATATAGGAAAGAAATGCTTGCAAAGTTTAAAATTAGCAGTAAAGAAAGTCAAGTTGACATTGTTGTGAACAATTCAGAAAGATACTGATCTCAATATACAGCAACAGAAAAGAACAGATAATGCTACCACATGTGCAGGATAATAGGGAGACTACAACACTACATGTCATGGCAAATCACTGCTGTTCCCTGATTTGAGATACTGCATGCTACTAATGTAGCCATCTCAAAAAACCCTACAGGGTAGTAATTAGGGACTCAGAGAGATGTGGAAAAATTCATTGAAGGTGTGGAACAAGATGGCATTTGACACTATCCAACCCCAAGCCATTAAGTAAAGTACCTTCCCCCACAAATTAAACTGTGGCATTCACTGTCACAGGCAGTGACATAGGGAACAATAATACAGCATTCAGAAAGTCAAACTTGGATAAATTACATGAACATTTTAATTCTATTTCTTTAGTACTGAACAAAATTGTTTTTTATTGGGGAAGAGGACAGTCTTTGCACTTCTGTCAGAAACATCTGGCTGTAACCATTTTGGATGAAAAGCCAAGCAGCTGGATAGTGAATGTGCTCCAGTGTTGCATTTTCAGTTCTTGAGACATAGTGCTGAGAAATTAGCTCAACTTTGTTGCTGAGGTACACAAAAGAACATCTATAAGATGCACATATGACACAGCCATTCAGAAGCATTTACAGTACTGAGAATGTGAACGTTGAAAAGCTCTAGAATACCAGCAACATAATTCCTTGAAATTATGTCAACAATTAAAAAAAATTGGCAAACAGTTGGCAAATACTTGAGAATGTAATTGCACAACTTAGGCTGGCTTCAGCTACGTAAGTCATGACAGAAGTAGAGGCCCAGAGGAAGAACAGAACTCAGCTTTTAATAAGCTTATTATTAAGATTTGAATATTAGAGCTATAGGAATATTAGCAGCAAAGTACCTTATGATTAAGCAGGTAATTGTCCTGTGAGGGACAATTTCTAAACCACAGGAACAGATCAACAATTTTGGAAAAACAAACAAACACACAATTCCCATTTCCAAATAACCATGTCATTTGAAACCCTTGTCCCGATCCCTTTTGTCCCCAATATACAATAACATAAAGATACTGCCCATTCAGGAAAGGCATTGTACATATGTTGCTGCAGAGTGTGAAACAAAGAAAGAAAAAGGAAAAATCTGGAACAGAAAGTTTAATTGCACATGTGAATATCTAAATTTTCTGATATACAGATGGCTACTAAGAAGAGAACATCCTTTACTCTTGAAGGCATTAGCTACCTGGATTATAGATAGCAAACACAAATAAAAATCCATTGTTTCTAAATAATTCATATACACTGACATAAGTCCAGTTTTAAATCCTATCTTTAACTTTTCCTGAGCATTATTTAAGATAACAATGAGTCCTTCAAACTAAACTCACTTCGAGGCTGAGACCAAGAAAAAATATCTGGTATAGCAGCTGCTAGAAAAGTTCTGCCTTTTTATACAGGGTTCTGGAGTATATCAAACTGCAACAGCACTATGATAATCATATTTTATTAGCTTGAACCAAATTGGAAATGAATGTTTGTTCCAAAATTACCACTAATTTCAGAATTTCTGTAAAACTATTTTGAGAGCAGGGATGCTGTCAGAGGATCGAAAAGTAAGAACAAAGGAAGCTAATTTCAACTGCTTTTCAAAAAGCCCTGTGGGTGTGGTTGTGACTTCATCTAAAAGTTGTATGAATGCAATTAAGTACAATTGCGAAATAATCGCTTAAAGAACTGATACAAACTGCAAAGTGCACCTGGCAAAGACTGTTACAAATAAATTATACCACAGCAATATCACCCTGTACAGCCAGAGCTCCCTAAAACCACTAAATTGCAAAGGTCCTTCCTTCTCTGAGAGTACCTTATAGCCCTCCTTGTTCCTGCACACGGAGCAGGCAGCCCAGGAGCTGCCCTTGGAAGACGGGAACGAGCTCCAACCATGCCTCAACAGAAGCAATTTCCTTGAAGTACAGCCACAGACCAGAGGCATTCCTCCCAGTGACAAGAACAACTCAGCAAGGCCTTGAGTGCACCAGCTCGTGCACGTCAGGACATTCCCAGTTTTGCTGGTATTTCAGAGGGATTATTCAGCTTGTGTGTGTCATCAACCCGAGCTCACTTAGCGTCCACTTGCTGGGGAGCCAGGAACAGATTGCAGAGGTCAGCACACACTGCAAAAGCTTGGTCAGCCCATTCCTAGGGGGCTGCCACTCTGGCACTGTTCACAGGATCTGAGCTAGCTGAGGTTACAGGGACATAAAAATAACCATCTGGAGTTAGACCTGGGCTTATGTGCTCCAATGTCCTGCCTACTTGGCCAGAAGTGACGCTTATTAGAGAACCCAACAGTATGGGAATTACAGCACTATGATTTCCTAGTGTACCCTCTCAGCCTCCAGCAAAAAGGGAAAAGAAACCCTGCTTCTCCTTAAGGAGGTGTTCTTGTGGACAGGGAAGTGCCTAGAATAGGTACATCCCTCATGCAAGGCAGCAGCAGGGTTTTTTGCTCTAATGAGGAATGCTCTTCTGCATTGCGGCTCCTGGAGGGAATAAAGGAGCACTGACTCAATTAAAAAATAATGAAAAAAAAAAAAAAAAGAAAAGAAAAAGACCCCACTTATGTCTGTGACTCTGACAAAGGGAAAGGGCTTTAAAATCTGTGTTGCAAGGTTTTCTTTCCTCAACAAAAGCTGGAGCTGCGTTTCAGATGACTCCCCTTTGAACACACTAGTACAAGCAAACTGAGAGGAGTGAGCATTGCACCAGCTTGCTGGAATAAGGTGAGAGGTGCACAGGCTGAATCATGTCAGTGTTTCATATGCTTATCACGTGTCCATATATAAATATCAAAATAAATATGCCTTATATAATAATGTAACCATATAATAAATCATTCACATATAATAATATAAATATAAATGTATTATAAAATCCCAATACACTAATACTGATTCACCACCTGTGACAAGGTTATTTGAATTTTATGTAATTTTTTTTCTGGGGAAAAGTAGAGGCTAATGAAGAATTATCTCCTTCAAGTAAGGCATATAAACAATTGCTCAATAATTCATAGGAGTTGCAAGTAAGGAAGCGTTCCCCCTCTTGCCCTGCAGAGCAGCCCCAGGCAGAGAGCTTACAGAATAGGAAACATACTGTGTAAGTGCCAAGAAATGCAGCTGATTGAAATAGTTCTCTCCCTTTCCAAAGTGAAACTATGCATTCAGCCATTTGTACTGCTGTGAAAAGTCAGTTCCAGTGACAGTGACAAAATATAATTGAACCAATGATCTTCTTTTCAAAGTCATTATAGAACAGAACAACATAAGAGAAGCAAAAATGGCAACTATGAGCTGTTTCCACTTTCCTCCACTCCTCCTTGGGATCTCTGACCCTCAATGGCACTCAAGCTGTACTTCTGTTTTCTGATTTTTGTACTGTACTGCCTGCCAGAAAAGAAATCTCTGGAAAGTCACCACCAGAAACTTCAAGGTTACATAATATTTTATTTCTCTGTTTTTTTGGGTTTTTTCTCTCCACAGTGCTTTGTGCTATGAAGAAGAAAGAAATACTCCCTCTTGTCTGCTACTAATTCTCTGAGTAACTTAAAAGGAGTATGTATTTAATGACTACATCATTTCTATTCAAGCAGGTTGCAAAATGGTAACTAATAACCTTCTGCCTACTGTTTTTTTTCTGTCTGTGCTTCAAAGAATATCTGTCCTTCTCTCTTTCAAGCCCTTTGGCTTTAGTAACTGTGTTGAACAACTTCTATAGGAATTTCAATTATAAATAGTGGCAAGTAAATTATTTCCAAGATTTCTGAGAACCTCTCCAAGGAAGGGGTAGAAAAAAACCAAGAAAAGTTATCAAAATTCCCAAACACGGATTTCTGAAAGATCCAGAAATTGCGATAGACTTGAGAAATAATTTTAAATGAAAAATATGTTTGGGACTGATATTGTTGAGACACCAAATTGAGATATTTCAAAAGAAAGCACTGTATTTTGGAAAGATCTAAATTGAAGCAACTACCAGGAGGAGATGCTTACCAGGAGAAGCACCTACCCAGGGTAGTGCACACATAAATTCTAGCATGTTCATTCCTTTTTTTCCATAATCACATGCCATCAATTTTTACTATTTTTTTTTCAGAATTCCTTTTAAATAAATTCCTTCTTTTTTTCCACATCCCTTTTAAAGTGTCTTGTATTTTCCTTCTTTTTTCCACAATGCATCTCTGTATACACTGACTGTTTTTAATCTTTATGAGTAAGAGTTTATTCAAAGGAAACACAGCTTTACTCAGTTTTATGGCTAATCTCATAACTCATAACTAAAAATAGTACTGACACATCAGGAAGTGCAGTGAGGGAAATGGGACATGCTAAGGTTGCACTCCCTGCATAAATGGCTCCAATAAGCAACTGGAATTGTAGGAGTTCCTGTGCTACAGTGAACCCATATTCCTCTAGCATTTAAAAAAAAGGGAAGTTGTTTATGCATAGTGAGTACTCAGATACCTTCAACCCACCAAATGAGACAATATGCCAGAATAAAACCCTTCCCACAATTCTTTTGCCAGAAAGGAGACTTTTCCAAATTCAGGCTTTCACAATGGTTGCCTTGCAAAGATTATGTTAAAGTATAGATTCTCCTAAAGAAGTAGAATAGCCTTGTATATGTTTTTATCAAGCATTGCCAGTTTGAAACATTAGGGATTCTGTTCTGGTTTAGGATAGCTGCAGTGTATCACAGCATACACTGCAAACATACCCCGTGTATGTGTAGGTGTCATACCCCGTGTATGCCAGGTATCTCCTGCACCTGATGTGAAGGAGACACACCTGAGAGAGTGTGGAAATACACATTCACTGTTAAAAACTCCTTTCCCTGAGGTTAGCATGATACACTTGTCACGTGCAGTGTGACAGCAAGTGCTGCTGCTTCCTCAGAATTCCAGGCCCAGACCTGAATGCCACCCACCACCACTGTGCTTTACAAAACTTACAGTGTTTGGGCCTGTGGCCAGTACAAATTATCCACAAAACCAGTACTACTCTTTGTTTTCTTTTCTAACGGTGAAAACCTCTAAACCTCTATTGGTTTGCTTAGATGTTTATGTTCTTTGGTGGAAATAACATGACAGAGAAAGAAAAAGGAGAAATCAGACAGATTTTACATTAGGAGATTAAAATAAACTAATTTTTTGTCCAAGAATTATTGGAATAACAGCCTTTTCCACATGCTTAAAGAGAATTTTTTAAAATTACACAACTTTTTAAATTTAAGGATCACCATCTAAATTTGTATAAGCTCTCGAGACATTTATGTGAAACACAAGAATGAAAACACTACGGTCTTCACAGTACGTAGAAAATTATTTTTAATTTGTTCTTCCAGGAATACTAGCTACAGAGAGTTATTCGCTTAGCAAGCAGTGCAGTTAAGCCATCTGAGGACAGAAGCATGACCTTTATGTGACCAAAATCAGCTAGGCAGTACACCTTTAATACTGGATTGAAAGCACCCCAACAAGTATAGAAGCAAAATTTGAATGCTTATCCATTATTTTTTCTATTCTTCAGAAGTAAAGAAAATAAGATCCTTCATTCTGGAGACCACTGAATTTTTGTTACTCCTTACTTCTACTGAATCTACCTATGTCAATACTTTCAGTCTCCTGAAGAGCAACCACTAATAGTGCATGCTGGAAAACACAGTTTAAAAGAGCCTCAGGATATCTCCATTATATTGACCACAATTGCAGGATTCCCTATTATTTCAGTGTTCCACCCCATCTCCTGTTTGATAGTACTATTCATTACAGCCACCAACTCAGGAAGAAGAAAACTGTGATGCTTGGAACGTACTATGACACAAGATTAAAATGATTGTATAACAGTCCTGTATATACATGCGGAAACAATTTGTGGTGATGGAAAATCATTCACCTAGAATCATTCACCATCCACCTTAGCAGGGAGGCTGAAAAATTCACGTCTCAGAACACCTAAGATGGACATGAAACCCACTAAGACCAACTGAAATTTTGATGGGGCGGCAGGAACTCATATGGACCACATTTTAACTGGGCTGCAAGACTACAACTGGGCATTCATTTTAAACATAACTTTTGTTTGTAACTTTTTTTAAACGTGTCACTGAACACAGGAGCATGTTGCCCAGGGAGGTGGTGCAGTCTCCATCCTTGGAGATATTCAAAATTCCAAGAGAGAGTGTCTTGAACTCTAGCTGACCCTGCTTTGAGCAGGGGGGTGGAGTAGATGACCTCTCAAGGCACCAGATGTGCCCATCAGCCTCAGCTATTCTGATTCCCAAACAATTCTGGGTTGGACAGAAGTTTGAATGAATGACCAGGGCAATGAAACTCCTTGGTGCTGCAATAATCATCTGTTTTATGGCACTTGGGTGCAGAGGTAAATGGTTATTACAATGCACTTAAGAGTTGGATCCATTTCAGAAGCTGAGGAAGTAATTCTCGTCTGGGGTTTTTTGGGGGTTTTTTTTTGTGGGTTTTTTTTTTTTTTTGGTCAAACTTTTTCAGAAGGAAAGGAAACCATGCAAGTTTATTATTTATTTTGTTATTTCCTTCTCATTAGTCTATATTTCTTTGGATGGACTTTTTGCTAGACAACTTAAAATAATTGGTTTTACAGAACTGGCATTTTTACAGAATGGAAGCCACTGATATGGACTACTGTTTTGATTTAAATCTACCACTTTTATAGCTTAAGCAGTATGTAACAGTGCTGACACAGCTATGTTCAGGTCAAACTGGGGTAGATGTCACCAGGGTGTTCCACGTGCAGTACCAGGAATCCAGGCATCTTTCCTGCTGGAGTTCTGCAGAGCTCTTAGTGCTGCCCTTTGGAGAGGTGAGTAAGGGCCAAGTCAGTTCCAGGGCTCCCTCAGTTTATATTATTTAGTTCTCACTAAACCTCCAAGAGCAGCAGTGTTCAAAAAAGCTTATTAGAATATATCAGCGGCAGATAAAAGAAATTATGTGATAGTGGATAAAGTTCTTATAATCTCTTAGGAAGGTCCCACGGTTCTCCACAAAACTTACTTAATTGCTTTGTCATTTGTGCTTGTTAGTGTTTCTTCAAAGCCACTCTGAGGAGTCAGAAACTGCATTTGCAGGGCGAGAGATGGAAACCAAAGGGTCCCTTACCAGGCAGACACAGACCAGTGACTCATTACAGAACTTTAAAGTGCCTGTCAGGCCTCTGTCTCAACCCGCAGTGAAGTCCTGGCTTGTTCCTGGCATTTATAACGACAAAAACTGTGCCTAAATTCTGGATGAGGGTGGCAATATTCTTCATCTGGAAAGAGGCGGCTCCATGTGTGGAGAGTGGTGACTATGCAGGAGGTGGCTCACTTTCTGCACTTATGATATATTATGGAAACCAAATAAATGCCATTCTAGCTGGTGCTGAAGTTTACTTTCAATGATCAAATTGCCCAAGTTTACTAAAGCCTTTTCTTATGGAGTTTGCACAGAGCAAAGATGTTATAGGTGATGTGCTGGAGAAAGGAACAGCTAGTTCTAGGCACAGAACACAGATGAGACTTAATCTGTACTCGAAAAAGCTGCGCAAAACATTGACCTGCCACATTTATGCAAGTACTTAATTTTCCAATCTAGGGCAGCACGACTGCAAGTTACATTTTCTTGCTGGTTAGTTTGGGCGGCTGCAACTGCTCTTTTCCTGGTTCAGAGGAGAGTACTTGTACTTTACAAGGAGAACTTGGAACCTCTCGAGCTGAGACAAACCTGGCAGTTTGGCCAGGAGCAAACAGAACATTTCATGTATCTTGGCATAAACAAACACTGCCCTCAGATGTTCCCTTTCAAAACCAGACATGGAAGGGTACGGAGGGGGTTGTTGCAGCTCTTTGAAACTCAACAGCTCAGTACTTGGCACTGGGGCACTTTAAAAAATTTACAATTATAAAAAAAAAACCCCAAAAAACCAAAAAAACAAACAAACCTGCATATTTTAACAAATAGCCAGGAGTTGTAACACTATGTATCGCTATGTATCACAAAGGTATCACTAACATTGATGGATTATTTATCGGTACTGCGGACCACGTTTGGGCTCTGGTTTTCTTCCCTGAAGACCTGAGTGAGCCAGCTGCTTCTGCTGTTACCCACTCCAGAGGCAACTCACCAAGTGACTGCGCACACAGTCCCACGAAAACTGGGGGGGTGTGCTCTGCTGCACCCCCAGTGCCCAGGGGATGGGCCAGCTCTTCCTCTGCGACCCCTGTGGGATCACCAGCCCGGGATGGCTGCTGAGAGAGACTCCCCCGCTGCCCCCCGGCCAAAACCCGTCCGGGGAAGGACAGCTCGAACCCTGCTGGCGATTGATGGAACGGCGGCCTGTGAAAGCTGCCTGGGAGTGCAGAGAAGTGAAAGTTTCTTGAGAAAGCAGCAGGCTGCAAAGGTTTATTTGCACCTCTCTAAATTAAACCAAACTCTGAGTAATAGAGAAGTGCATTAAGAAAAAGTAGCTTATTAATTAAGAGTGTCTGTTTGGGAAAATTTGCATCTCCAGAGGAAAGATTTAGCAAAGCTTTCGGTAAAGACTTTGTAGTGAGCTACGTTGATAGGAACTGTAATACAAGTTGTTTATAAATAGCGCAGCATATATTTAATTATTTTCTTGGTTTATAGCAACGGCAGTTCAGATAAGGTAAGTATTTAGAAATAATTCTGATTTCAACACAACCTCATTAATTGATTTATCTTATTTTAATAATTGATATAGCACATCTAATTTTTAGTTAAGAACAATTTGTGAAACAATTCTGGTCATATTAATCAAGTGCTGGCTACAAGACAATGAAATACTCAGAGCCTTTGGTGGGTTAGCATGGACCATAAAATGTGGTAAATTAGAGACACCGAAAGCTTGAAATAGCTTTTATGAGGTAGCTTGAGGGAAAACTTAAAATCGTTTGTGTGAAATAGCTTTTATCTACCATTTGGCACTCATTTTGCTAAAGCTGTAGATTACATTTCTCTTTGTTAAGAATAAAGGAATAAACACACATTAATTTATGCAGCTAAGAGATTAATGTGAGCATAAATCTTTCCTTTTAATAGAAATTCCTCTCAATTTAATTATTGATAACACTTCAACTTGCCCAAAAGGGGAAGAAATACAATTTAAAATTTATTCTGTCTCTCTTACTCTGCATTTTTTCATGGGCAGAGGAAAAGGGCTACTCGTGTTTTTCTCTCTACCCTTTCCGATTCCCCTGCCCAAAGGCATAGACGGCATTGTTTTCTTAGGGAAAGCATACAAGAAGGTGGCTAAATGATTTCTGTACCCTACGAGCAATCCCGGCTGAACTGCCCACCAAGGTTCCCATCTCCATTTTGACCTGAGAGCGCAGCCGGAGCAGGCAGCGGCTCTCGGGGAGCGATGCTCTGCCCCTGATCACTGACACGGCAACACTAACGAGCCCGCCGGGGGCCATCCCGGCCCTTCGCAGGGGCGCGGAGCCCGTTCCAGCGGGGATCCCACCGGGACAGCCGGGCTCGGTCCGGAGCCCGGTGCAGCGGGGATCCCACCGGGACAGCCGGGCTCGGTCCGGAGCCCGGTGCAGCGGGGATCCCACCGGGACAGCCGGGCTCGGTCGGCTCGGGGCCGGGCTGAGCTGAGGGGGCTCAGCGCCGCGGACACACACGGCCGCGCTTTCATTTCGGGCGCGCAGATGACGCAGCAACGCCCCTAAAACAACTTCTCGTCCCCTCTTGCCAGTGTTTCATCTCCTCCGCTCGGAAACAGCCGCGGCCTGCGCGGCCCCCTCCGCTCTCCGGCGGGCTCAGAGCTCCCCCTCCCGAGGCGCC
>VWZN01014381.1:419215-440690 GCA_013396955.1 Regulus satrapa
CCGCTGCCCCCACGCCCCGGTAGCGCTCATCCTCAGGGAGAGCCCTTCGGGAGCGATTGTTCCTCGGGGAAACGGTACTTCCTGGTTTAAAAGTTTTAAAGTAACACTTGACGGGTTTGGGTTAATAGGGGTGCCTTCTGCCTGTGTAAGCTTCTGGCGTATAAATGCGTTTGAGAGTGCACTTCAGCTAGTCCACGTACTTGGGACTATGGCTTCCTGGGTAATTCTTATATTGCTTTAGTCGGAGTGTAATCGTCTTGTCCTAACTCGAGTCCGTGCTTCACTTCTTGATAATTTTCAATTTATAAAGCCACAAACGTGTTGTGAAATCTGGAACACATGCAGGTTTAAAGTGGAGTTCTCTTAAGACATAAATGCCGTCTTAAAATAATTTCTGAAGTTATCTGGAGTACTTTTTTAAAAACAACTTCACTGAAAATATGTTTGTCATTAAATTGACTGTAATTGACTTTCCAGCAGAAAATAGATTTGTTGGTGAGCTTGGGGAGGCCAGAGTCTTTCACCAGTGAAATTCACATTAGTGTCACTTCTAAAGCAAAGCTTGGGGGGAAAACCCAGTGTTTGAAATCCTGAGAAACTTTCAGTAATTACCCAGAAGAGTACTTTGGTTTTGGGTTGTCTGTCTAGCAAAATTGTTGACTGAGTCAACATAGAGACTGAAGACTATGAATCACGCCTAGATCTTGTCTGCATGACCATGGTTTGTTCCAACGCAGGCTCTTGTGCTCCTGGCACTTTAGAGAAGTTAAAGAGAGCTTGTCTGCTTTTTATAACGTGGAGGCTCTTCTGCCTTTCCTGAAGGTCTGGGAGAATCATCTCGCTGACCATCTTTCCCACAGCCAGTACTCTCCTGCCTCTGCTACTGTTCTTGAGATGCTCGTATGTGAGAAGTGTATTTTCTTCATTGCATGCATTTTGCAAGTATAAAAACTGGAACTGAAAGTACAGCATTAAAAACAAAATTAGAATTTACACCTAAAACAGGGCGCAGTGGGAGGCGTTTACCTATGACTATGGTTTACATTATGACTTTAAACAAGAGTGGAAAATTGTTTGAAAGCATTACGTGTGGATATGGCTAGGGAATAAAATTGGAAAACTGAATCTGTAGCCACTTAAAAAGAGGACTTGGGTACTGCCTGAAACCTTTTGATTTTGGGGCTGCTTTTTTTTTTTAAAGAAAGCATGAGTGCTTCACTGTTTTGATGGTGTTAGGCTAGTATTTTGAGGCTTAATATTTTGTGGGGTGGGAATGTTATCTTAACCTAACTTCTACCTAAAACTTACTTTGCAATAAGTACTCTTCAGAACTGCAGTTCTTGTTTTTGATGGAAGAACTTGGACCATTTTATTTTTAAAAGGAAATAAAACACTTTCTCATTCCACTGGGTACATGCTTTGGCAATTCAAGATGTTGACGGTTTAAATTCTAGTATTACAAGGTTCTGAAGAGTCCATTTCTGATAGGCTTGGTATATTGTGTAGCTTACAGAAATTATTAGTTCCTTCTGATTTTTGTTTGTTCCATACAATCCAAAGCTTAGTTCTGCTGTAAGGTCCTTTCAGTGTATTTTGCTTTAATTTGATTGGTTTTCCATTCCAACACTTCCTTTATTTAGGTTGGCTTCATTCTGTAATAATCAGAGAAGCTATCATGCCTGAAATAAAGGTTAATAGTTCTGTTTGTGCTGTGTTCATCCATAAGCCAGCCTGGGTTTGGATTTCCCATTTCAGTTATAGGCCAGTCTGATTCCTCTTGTTTTAATATTAGAGACTGTTGATTTTGTGGCTCTGTAATGTGACTATGTGGATTAAGGCATTGCATAGTCCATGAACATTTTTTAAATCCACTTTGTTTCATAGTTGGTAGATGTTGTGCTCCCGTGTTCATTGGTGGTAGTTTTTATAGTCAGTTTTATGTAAGAGGCTGTTGCTAAACTGAAGTATTTCAAGTAGGAGCTGGAACTCCCTTTCAGCTGCAGTGTGGCAGGATTCCTTGAGAAGCAAACCTTTTGCCTCCTTCGGGCTGTGTTGCTGTGGTAAAGCCCAGGTCCCTAGGACAGTCTCCCCTCCTAGGCACAGAGATGCAGTTTCTCAGCCTTGAGCGCTGATCTCAAGGAGGATCAAAAAGCTTTGTGATAAGTTTTGTTAATTTTAAAAAAAAAACCAACCTCTCAAAACCATACTTAGTTGCTAAGCAACTTGCAGCAGTACCCGTGTGATTATGTTTTAGAGGATCCATAAGGCTCACAGGCTGCCACGCTAATGTGAGATGAGGCACCCTTTTATCAAAACACTGCCTCTGGGACATGGAGTTCTTGCTCCTATCTTTAGAGGGAGTCACAGAAGAAAAGGCAACTCTCAATGTTCTATGCAGGTAGAGAAAAAGAAAGAGATAGGGAGGTGACATCCCACTCAAATTTTTAGATGGGCTCTATTTTCCCTGGAGTTCACCTCCAGGTTCAGTGGAAATACTGTTCCCTTTATGCAACAAAGCAATAACAAAAAAGGCTGATTTCCTTGGAGGTTGCTGCTGCTGACCTTAACACAGTTCTCTGTCTCACAGTTCTCCCTCTCCTATTTTTTTTTTTTTTAATATAGTTCAGGGTGGAGAAAATGAGTGGAACGAGGAAGAGTGTGTTGCTGATGAGAGCCTGAGGCAATGAGGAAACTTGAATAGAAACATTAGACTTGGAAAACTTTCAGGAAGTGGAAATCTGATAAATAAGCATAAACTAAGGTTTTCATGGAATTCTGATAAATGTCAGGCCTTTGATGCTTTAACATTAGTTACTTGAATTTATTCTGCTTAAAAAGATGTATTTGATGACTATTTGAAGAAAATATTTGGATTCTTACAGCAAGATAAAAATGTTATTGTTCTAGGTCAAGTTGAGGGTGGTTTAGCTGCAAAATAAGCATGAGGTATAACAAAAATTATGTTTTGTACACACATCTTACATTGTGCATTCGTGAGAAAGGAAATAAAATTTTTGCTGAGGAACCTTAGTTAACTAAGCAGCTGATTCCCAAGATAACAGTTTCAGAATCTGACCGTGGGCTATTTTGTAGTCTGTTTTATTTATTGGATCATGGGCAGAATTGTGACTTGTGCCTATAGTAAAGCTGTATGAGTCTGATACTTACAAGAAGTTAACTCCTACTAACTCATGTAGAAATGCGATGTTTTGTACCCCAGCTGTTAGAGTTCATCTCTTACACCCTGTTTTAAGAAAAAAAGAGGACCCATTATGGTCAGTGTAAAGTATTTTCATGGTAGGACTGGTGAATACATGTAATATTTGCATTTGGTTTCCCTGTTCTCCGTCACAGAAATCACTTCAGGTACTTGGAGCACTGCAGTGTGCGGAGCTGCCTGATCAGAGAAGTCTTCTAATAGATCCTAATTAACTGTAGTTTATCTGTTGCAGGGACAAAGAAGAAAGCTGCATGCCCAGGACTTGGTCTGTTTTATACCATACTGTCTGCCTTCCTTTTCTCAGTGGCCTCTTTATTTCTTAAAAAAATAGAAGATGTACATTCGGTGGAAGTGAGTGCATTTCGATGTGTTTTCCAAATGGCATTTGTTCTTCCTGGTTTAATATACTACAAGTAAGTGTAAAAAATGTTTGCATTTAAAGTTATTTCTTAAAACTAGATCTAGAATTATCACTCAAACACAATTGCAATGTTACTTTAGTTTGGACTTCAGTTGCATAACAGTATTATTTTAGATCAGTTGATAGTATCTTAATACGATTCAGAAAACTGAAAATCTTTGGCTCCCTAAATGCTAGAGGCTTCTACTAGGATTATTGTAACAAATACTTTGATTGCTATGAAGGGGTGATCTTAAAAAAACAGAGGGTAATTTTTAGATACTCTTTGGCTATTTTGCATGTGAAAAATTAATCACTAGAATTCTAGAACACTAGAACTTCTGTTCTGGACTCTGAATGGGGATCATGATGGCAATAAATTGGTCTGTGATCAGACGGTTGAGATTATTTGCATATTAAACTCCCTTCTCTAGAAAGGTATGTACCACACTTAAATATGTTTGGATGCTACTCATGAAATAAGCAAGACAGTGACATTAATGTGACATTTCTGTTTTTCAGAACAGGGTTTTTGGGACCAAAAGATAAAAGAATTTTTCTTTTCTTCCGAGGATTCCTTGGCTCTACTGCAATGGTTCTTCTCTACTATGCTTACCAAGTCATGCCACTAGCTGATGCCACTGTTATAACTTTTACCAGTCCCGTTTTTACATCGTTGCTGGCATGGATCTTTCTTAAAGAGAAATACAGCCTTTGGGATCTTCTGTTTACTCTCTTTGCAATCACTGGAGTGATTCTTATTGCCAGACCACCATTTCTGTTTGGCTCACGTGTTACGGGGATTGAAGGAAATTACTCAGATCACCTTAAAGGAACTATAGCAGCGATTGCAAGCACGTTATCTGCAGCTTCAACTATTGTTATACTAAGGAAGGTGGGAAAATCTGTGCATTATTTTCTGTCGATCTGGTATTACGCAGTCATTGGATTAATTGGGTGTGTTATAGCATTGTTTGTTTTGAATGAATGGCGTCTACCACACTGTGGAAGAGATAGGGTTTTTCTAATATTAATAGGCTTGTTAGGGTTGGGGGGTCAGATATTTCTCACAAAAGCATTACAGATAGAGAAAGCTGGACCTGTATCAATAATGAAAACAATGGATGTGGTGTTTGCTTTTATTTTGCAAGTTCTTTTTCTCAACCATCTACCAACTTGGTGGACTGTGGGTGGTGCCCTTTGTGTAGTAGCCAGTAGTTCTGGAACTGCCATTCGTAAGTGGAGACATAGTGTGAAAAAAGCTAAACAGAGGGAAATCTGACAATATAGACACTAATTCATTACAGAAAGATGAGCAATCTTGAAAGATATATAAATACAATATTTATTTTTATTTATTTTAAATATCCCATTTACCAAATCATAGTACCAAATTATATCCAGTAAAATAAGTTGACTTTTTTTTTAACCAAATTTGAAGATGGTTCATCAACTGATGAGGTATAAACTTAGGCATGCTAATATGGCCTCTAGAAAGATATTATAAGTTGTTACTTCCTTTCAAAAGTGGACAATATTTGTTTTCTGAAAGTTCCTGACTCTCCACTTAGACTCTTTATTTTTCAGAGCAGTGGAAATAAGTCTCCCAGACTTAATATTATTCTGTGCTTGATTACCACAGGGATTGCAGTACAAAAGCTAGAAGGGAATGAAGAGCTGATAATCCTTAAACAACCAGCTTTTATAACAGATAAAGCTTGTACTTCTATAAGGTTTCTAATGATTATTTTGCACAAAACAGATGCCAAATGCGGATTTGTTTTTAATTTGGATTCTAAAAGAACAAAAGTGATTTCATTTTTCCAAATAATATCAAGAGAAAATTAATTTGTGAAAATTACCTATCAGCTTTGCTTTTTTTTAAAAAAGAATTTTAAGTGTTTGCACTTACTTCACAGACATAGTGAAACAACCTGATCACCTTTTTTTTCTTTTTTTTTTTCCCAAAAGTGATTTTCCCTATAAACATGTCCTGTTGCTGCAGTCTCAGTGATGAGAGACAACAGTAAATTTTACACCACACATAAATTAGCCCTCTCTTCTGGTAGGGAATTCTGCGCTGTAGCTGCACTTTTCTTTATTCTATGCAAATTATATTTTTTAGGTATTTAATATAGGTTCTATTTAATGCTGCTTATGACCCTTTTTAGATTCTTCTATACAAAAGTTCTTTATGAGACCAAGTTTGGGTCCCCTCTGCCTTGATCAACTTAGGAGGATTTACATCAAAATTTTTGCCTGTTTCCTAAGAACGTAGAAGAGTGCAATGTAATTGCAGTTCCACTGAAAATGCAGGTGGGCCAAAGTCATACAGAGATTCTACAGAGGAGGTTTGAGGAAAGCTTGGTGGAAGGGTGGCACTATGCATACACGTCACATTCAGGCCCCCACACTGCGTCAGACAGTGCCAGTGGGCAGCTTCAGTCCCACTTCTCACACTGGCCCTTTTAAGTCTGTGTTTGTCACTTCTCTTGCACATCTTTTCACTTTTGTAGGTTTTATCTTGAATGCAACAAATACTAAAGAAAGACATTTTTATTACTGATCTCGGTGTCCTTCACATTTCAGGACTAAATGTTTAGTATCAGGAAGTGGGATTGTCCCAAATTGGACATTGCATACTTTTGGGTCTCATCTCAGTAAAGTTGAAAGAAAATTTTAACTTGAGTCTTTATTTGATCCTTTGTATCTTGAGTAGGTTTTTAGTTTTTTCATTCTCTAAAAGAGAATTTTGTGTTCTGTACACTTCACAGATGTTTTTTTCTAAATCACTAAAGGTGTTGGATGTTTTCTTGTTTTGATTTATAAATTTCTGGTCATACATCTTTTCTTTTGCCAATAAGCATCCTGTCAGGGTGGATCTCAGGACTTCAATCCCAAAGAATCCAAGTAATACTTTAGGGTCAGGGTATCATATAATATCCCGAGTTGGAAAGGGCCTGTCAGGATCATCAAGTCCAACTCCTGGCCCTGCACAGAACACCCCAAGAGTCACACTTGTGCCTGAGAGCATTGTCCAAACGTTTCTTGAATCAGACAGGCTTGGTGCTGTGACTGCTTCCCTGGGGACCTTGTTCCAGTCCCCAAATATCCTCTGCGTGAAGAACCTCTGCCTGATATCCAGCCTAAACCTCCTCTGACTCATCTTCAGGCCATTTACCTGAGTTCTCTCATTGAGCACAGGAAGAAGAGATCAGCACCTACCCCTCCATTTTCCCCTATGAGGATGTTGAAGACCTCAGTGAGATTTCTCCTCAGTATCTTCTTCTTCAGGGTGAAGAAGACCTTAGCAAACCAAGTGACCTTAGCAACTCCTCGTGAGTCTTCCCCTGCAGACTCTTCACCATCTTCCTGGCCCTCCACTAACTCCTCTCTAACAGATTATTGTCTGTTATATGTTATGGCACCTAAAACTGTTCCCAGCACTCAGTGCAACACGCAGTGCAGAGCAGAGTGGGACAGTCCCTTCCCTTTGGTGGCTGGCTATGTGGCCACTGTCCCCCAGGACACAGTTTGCCCTCCTGACTGCCAGGGCACTGCTGACTCCTGTTCACCTTGCCATCCCCCGATCCCTTTCCGTGGTGCTGCTCTCTCTCCAGCCTCTCATTCCCCTGTCTGTCTGTTGCCCCACCCCAGGTGCAGAATCTATCACTTGACCTTGTTAAACTTCCTATGTCTGGTGATTGCCCAGCCCTCTAATTTATCATGGTATCTGCAGGGCCTCCCTGCATTTGAGGGAGTCAACAGCTCCTCCCAATTTAATGTCATGAGCAAAGTTGGTATTCCTTGGAGTCCTGGGTCCAAGTCATTAATGCAGATGTTGAAGAGAACTGGGCTGAGGCTAGAGCCCCTTAGAGGCTGGAGGCCAGCCTGATTCTCAGCCCCATTCTCTGCAACTCTTTGTGCCTGACCTGTGAGCCAGGTGCTCACCCATCGTGTAACACAACTATCCAGCTGCATGCTGGACATTTTGTCCAGAAGGATGCTGTGACAGTATCAAAAGCTCTGCTGGAGTCCAAAAAGATTACATGTTCTGGCCTTCCTAGACTGGCTAGGTGGGCTACCCTGTAGTGGAAGAAAATCAGGTTTGACAATCAAGACTTGCCATTCATGAAGCTGTGCTGGCTGGGACCAATGATTGAGTTGCCCTCCAGGTGGTTTTCATTACCTCACAGAAAAACCTTTTTCAGGTATCTGGATATGAGGAGCTGTCTTTGTGCAAGTTTCTTTAGGTAAAACCTGCACCCTGAATCTGAATGTGTTTATGGGTATGAGAAGATTCCACTTGAGTGGTAGAATCGGTTCCTGCTTACAGGTGCCTGTTCATTGCTTTTCCTGGATGCTGAAGCTCAGCTACACTGACACGGTCAAGGAACTGCTTTACTGTCTCTTAAAAGCCTCACATAATAATAAAATTCCAGTTTGGCACCCTTTTTGCTTAATACTTGAAACTGTGAACTGGGATTGTTTTTCTGCTGCTTAACCATCGCTGCCATTGAGAATAGCTTTCAGGGGAGGGAAGGAAACAGACTGCATTTTTTACTGCTTCACTTCACGTGTAATATGTGTGTGTTTGAATTGCCACTTATAGAGGTGTGGTTCCTAAACAGTTCAGATTGATGCAAACTTGGATTGTCAGCTAGCCCTGCTCTCTCCTCTTGGCTCAGTGCTTATGTGCTTATGTGATGAGCTACCCTGGGAGCTGATCCAGTACATATCTTTTTAGTAAGGTTGTTGGACAGGGCAAAATCAGAGTAGTTTAAACTTAGTGACAGTATAAAAACATTAGGAAGTAGAGTTAGGTAATAGCTTAAATTACAGGATATTAAATGGCTTTGTCAGTACAGAATAAAAATTACGTGGAGGCCTATGTTAACAAACATCTCTAGTTTGTATTAATCTGATGAATCTTGTTTACACTGTGTAAAGAACAGGTTACTGGAGAAAGGGTTGTTTTATTGCCCTTAACACATTAGTAAATGCAGAAAATATGCTACATGACCAGAAATCAACATCTAGATATAATGGTTTGTAATTTTTGTCTCAAGTTCTAGCAGAAACTCTTTCAATATGTTTCTTGTGCCAGATCCCCCAGATGATTAGGTTTTTTTTCTTTGTTCAAACATACAGGGTTTCCTTATGGCTTCATCTGCTCATTTCTTCTTGCTGTTCTTAAACCTTACTAAATATTTAAGTTGTTAAAATAATAATCTAAACCAGATCCTATGTTGGAGGATGTATGTTTTGGAACATTGTTTTGATTTTGATCTATCTTTTAGGGAACTGTTTAACTGGAATGAGAATGAAGGACTTGAATAGGGCTTCTCTATCCATAAAGCATGACAAGCTAGTTTCTGTAATAGGTTTTTCTAGATGATGTTGGGAATGAAAGACATTTAAGCTTTAAGTTCTTCAACCACCTCAATTTGAATTTTTTTCTGCCTCTCAAATATAGGCTGAAAACCTAAATATTAGTTGCAAGCCTTAAAGACGATGAAACTACAGAAGTGTGGATACCATGAAATGCTGGGGTTTTTTTAATTGAAAAGATTTCCTAAAGTTCCTGTTAGGATGGTAAAACTTTTCTTCAAAGCTTAACAGTGTGAGAATCTGAAATGAAACTAGCTCTGAGCCTTTATTCTTTTAGATGCTGATATTTTTTAGCTTTTTAATACAGCAAGTTTCTCAGGGTCAAAAGTTTTTTTTTTCTGAGCTTTGAGTCAGAAATATATTGATGTTCATTGTCTGTAGTGTCCTGTTGGGATCTTTACTTTAAAGTTGGGTAAATATACTGTTCTAATAGAAAACTCCTTCCTGTGTAATATGATGGAATATTGTTGCATTGCAATTGCTTTGTTATAATGTTAAGTTTTTCTTGAATTTCAACATATTCATTCAATGTTCTGCTTTCAGTGGATTCTGAATAGAAAGAGTAATAAATAATTACTGGGTATCATGCACAGAAACATAGGGATTTCATTGTTACTGATGCATCCTAAGTTTGCTTCATGTGTTCTTTACTATGCAAGAGTGTAATTGCTGGTGGTCTTCAGTGAGACTTTGTAGCCTTAAAGCCTTATGTACCCAACTCTTCTGTAGAAAGCTGAGGGCTTTGTACTGTCACTGTGTAGCAGCCAGTTCCTTTCCAGTTAAGTTGGTTGTTTAAAGTGTGCTCTAAACGCCCTTTAAGTAAGTCTACACTAAGAATTTGACAAGCTCATTGTGTAGACAAGGGTGGTCTATATAATTAACATGGACTTCTGGCATTTGTCTAACCCCAGGCATGAAGTAACCTTGATGTAACAGAATTGGTGATATTACTAGCTAATGTGTAATTTTTATTCTGAAAACAGCTTCCCAGTTCCAAAAAGTGGTCCAAGATAGTGCTTCCCGTAATTAGTAACGACAAAATGGATCGTTCTTCCCTTGATCATCATTTAAAATAAACATCTACTCCCATGGTATTTTCTCTTCCTTGGGCTTTTGTTAAAGAGCCATCAGTTGGAAGGTTTCTTTCCAGGGAGGTAGCCCTTTCAAAGTTATTTCCTCGCTAACCAGCAGTAGTTACCCAGGAAGAGTCTGTTTTTTTCAGTTCTCTAACCATGGAGGGCTCACCTGTGGCATCAGCCCCACCAGGGTAATAAAAACATTGTCTCTGTCCCTGCCTGGATTCAGTGTTGGCAGTGCTGACAGCAGATGTGAGCACTGACTTCAGCAAGACATTGCAGATACCAGCAGAATGTTTCTGGGGTCATAACTGCCTGTCCATCCAAAGAAAAGTTGTGGCTTTATGTTCCTGCAGACGCAGGTGACTTCAGGGAGGAACACACATAGAGTTCTATGGTGATAACTTCTGTATATCAGAATTAGTAACTTCCTATGTTATGTGAATTATTGTTTGACAAAAAGGGGGTAAAAATACCCTCTTGAGCATTAATTAAAGGATTTTTGCTATGTCCTATATATTGTTAAATATATGTTGAATTATATGTTTTGTAGAAGTTACTGGCTTTGTTATGTAGTAGTATATTTTTATAGAAAATTCTTATATATTGAAATGTTAAGAATATTTTCATAAGAGATTTATATTCCTCATTGCTAATAAAATGATCCTGAAGAATAAATCTCTGGTTTTTGCATTGATTATGGGAATGTAACTGAATGCATTTATTGTAGAACTTAATGAAAGAACTGTCCCTGGTAAATATGAACCTAGAGCTCAAATTCTGCTAATATTATCATGCTTTTTTATCATGCATCACTTTTTATGCCTTGCAACAAGCTAGTGACAAAATGAAGCTTCATCAACTTCCAAACATTAATTTCTTAACTGGGAACGCTGTAGCATTGACAGACAGATAAGTAAAGTTAAATTTTCTTGTCTCCAAGTGGCAGTCTTGTTTTTGTGGATTTTTTGATTCTGCTTTGTTGCTATACATCATGATTGGAGTTCAACTCTTGTCCCACTTGTCATGAGGTGATACTTGATTCGTCCTTGGGCTTCCCAGTATCTAGTGTGTTCATGAGTAATTTTTCACCAAACAGGAAAACAAATCATATTTATTAGTATTACAGAAAATTTGCCAGTTTATATTATCCTTACAGCAGTGCTGCTTCCTGCAGTGTTGTCAGTTCCTGTAAGAGCAGAAGGTATCAGAAGTGGACTTCTCAAGCTTGCACTCTGAGAACTTTGAGAGAAGGTGACAGGTCTTTTTTACTGGGTATAACTTAGCATAGGAGATAATGGCTCTTACTAGATAATAAAACTGCTGAAACAAAATTATGAAAAGATGCTATTCACACTCACACACGCAAAAAAACCCCAAACCCAACAACGACAACAGACAAACAAAACAGAAAAATGAAACAAAACAAACAAAAACCGAAAAGAGATCAAAGGATTTCCAATTAAAAAGCATTCCCATTATTGGAAAACAAACTTCTCTGGAGTCACAAAATACTTAGGACCCCTGCACTTTATTGATTTGATAAAGTGTTTTACAGTCCTGAGCACAGGAAGTAGTTCATGAGATAAAATATGCAGATTAACCCTTCAAATAGATTTCCATTGATTGTTCTTCAATTAGCTTTTATGGAACTGTATTTTCTGACGCTGCTGAATGTAGTTTGTACATTACTCTGTCAAGGAGCAGTGAGTTCTAGAAAGGCTAATAAACTGATTTGTCAGCTGACTTTACATGCTGAACAAAGGGCAAAAGAGGTTTGAGTTCTTGCAATGCTGGAATGAAGTGGTTTTGGGGTCTGTATGAAAGAGGTGGAAAGGAAACTCGTGTTTTCTGCCCAGCCAGTTTCATTTACCCTCTGTACTGTGACTGTTCTGTCGGCAGGTGGGGCTGTCTTTCTTAATTTATTCGTTAGGGCGTAAGATTAAATCCTCTTAAAAAATCCAAATCCACAGATCTAGACATTAAGAGTTTCAGCACAATGCTCTACTCAGTGTGAATATTAAATTTAAGTAGGATTCCAAAGGCTGTTGAAGCATTTTATTGACTGCACAGAATACTGCTCAGCAGACCCTTGAATAATCTCTTAAACTCTTTTCTCTGATGTTTTAAATGGTATCCTGCACCCCCACCCCTGGAGTAGAAGATTTTAGATGGTGCTGGAGGACTTTGGCAAGGCTCTCTCTGAAATTTGAGGGAGCAAAGGGGAGAGGGTCTGCTCCCTTCATGTGAACATCAGTGAGTTGACGGGGATTTTATAATGAGATTGGACATCTTACCAGTGGTGATGGTACTGGGTATGATGCAGTCTGGATGTATAGCATATGTCCTAAACATTCTTGTTATTTAAAAAAAATAATAAAAGCGGAGGGATAACAAGGACATTCTTCCTGTTAAATTCTTTGTGGCAAGTTGTGGTGAGCTAGAATGAATTTAGGCTACTGCTTCTCATGTTGCACAGAAATAGAGCACATGTGCTGTCTGAGCAGTTGACCTTGTTGCTCTCTGTTTTTCTCCTGTTTGGCTGGGGGATTTGAAAAATAGTTCTGTTAATTTTTATTTCGGGGCTGGGGTGAGACCCCTGCATAGCTCTTGAGCATGTTCTTGGTGCAGGTGCTGAGGCAGGGAGCCTTCTACATCATCTCGTACTTCATCCCCAGGCCCTACTGCCAAATATTTCCAATGCCAGGGTTTCCCAGTAACTGTTCTCTGGTCAGCACAGCACAGAGCTATGGACAGGAGCAGGTGTGCTGGAAGAGCCTCTTCAGGCAGAGCAGCTGTTTAAATAAGGAAATTGTGCAAGCTTTTGAGCATAGATGCACCATACCGTGCCTAAAGCCTGGGGGAGTTGGGAAAGGTTGTACCAACTTAAATTAAGGGAGAGAAATATAAGAAAGGGAGGAGGTGATATGGCTAGGTACTGCAGTGAGCTAGAAAAAATACTTGTCAACCTGTTTTCCATTGGAAGGTTGGCTGGAGTATTTTTTGCTGGTGTTAACTGGCACTGTTAGGTGTTGTTCTATGTAATAGGAATTACTGGACAGTTTTTGGGAAGCTGAGTAATGTTAGAGAGGAGAAAACCTTTTTAATGTTATTTGGAAAGGCAAATCCATTTATTTTATAAAAGTACCGTGCACCGTGATTCAGATATTTACTTATTTGTTTTCCCATTAGTATTTGATTACATAAATATAATAATCATAGTATTTCCTTTTTTGTTTTCCCATTAGTACTTTATTACATAAAACAAATATTCCTTTATATTACCATAAAAATTGTTCCGTCACTATTGAATTTTGATCAGGAAGGGAAGGAAGAAGCTGTTGGCTTTTAAAAAGTAAACCAGATTCTGTTGTGGTTTTTTTTTCACTTTGCCAGAATTATTTAATATCAATCCATGCCTTGTAAAAGATGTGTGTTGAATTTCTTCATTGAGTATCATCTTCATGTAATATGAGACCCCGTGTTCTGCTATTTGTAGTAACATGCAGGGAGCCTATATGAAAACACTTAGCTGATGTTCTTTATTCTTGCCATATGACAAGACATTTTTTCATTATTAAAAATGGAGAGTGGTAACAGAATACTACATTCTGAAATTTCACATGGGAGATAGCAATAGCAAGACAGCCTTTTCTTCCCCAGAAGCCTCATTTGCTTATGTGATTTATCTCCCTCTTCTGCCAGAACCATGGAGCTGTATTTCCTTTGCAGTTTGTTACTTCTTAATTTGCACAAAAGGTGGCTAATTTCAATTTGTGCTGATATTATCAGCACAGTTATATTGTTTTTTCAAGGAAGGAAGGAAGGCATGAAATATATATATAGACAGATACATATGTTAAGACAGGCTATAAACTTTACAGACTAACCATATTTTTTGCAACAAGACTTTAAAATTTTAATTTCACTGTCTATCGTAAATCATCTTGACACAGCTTTACAGAACAGCCTCTTGTATCTCCTGTTCTCTTAGGAGGGGGAGGGAAGGAGGAGAAAAGGGAAAGTCTGGGAGAAAAATCTTTGTTCTCTCACTGGCAAGTTCTCTGTAGCAAAGCTGTCCCACTGAAGCCTGTCTGTGTGATTGGGTACAGATTTAAGGAAGAGAAGGAACAGTTTGTTCCTGCTGATTATATAAGAATACCCTTCACAGCATGTTGCTTGCTTCAGATTACAGCCTGTATCCCATGATTAGCATGGAAAAAAATAGGAAAACTGGAGTTATACCCACATTTCTATTTCTTCACTATGCCTTTTTTAAACCTGGAAACCTTGGGCTTAAGGTGATGGACACTATTTTAACCTGTAGCTCTTTAGATGTCAGTTTTGATCAAGAAACTTAAGTATTGTTTTTATCAAGAAAAATATATTTGCTGGGTTGATTCTGCTCTTTAAAATTTTCTTGAGGATTCTGGTCTTTCCAAATTCTCTGATGCCCACAGATACTTTTGTAGCATGTTTTTCTAATTTGCCTTTTGTCTCCTTGGATATTTAAAGCTTCATTTCAAGATTGAAAGCCTTTTTGCAGTCTTTACAGATCTTTTTTTGTGACAAGACAGATTTCCTCTTTCATATGCACAGTTGGAAATATGTTCCAGGTAGGTAATTACCGAAAAATCTATTCACATTTCATTTCTCCCATTTAAATGTTTTTAAATCATTAGGAACTTCTAGACAACAGCATGAAAGTTTACGCTGCACTTTTAAAAATCGCAGTCTAGATCTCTTTCTCTGGATCATAACAGATATGTTTTGGCCCCCAAATTTTTATATAGATCACGACCATACTTACATACAATTTGCTGTAAAGGAGAGCAGCTACTTTCAGTTGTGCTTGCACTGTCCTCTGTCAGAGGTGGAAGCAGTGGGAGCTCTGATGGTTGTACTCTCCAGGGGTCAGGAATACTGGCTTTGCAGTGAGGGAAAAGGAAATACAGCACTGCAGACCAGTCAGGACACTGCAGAAATCCAGCCCTGCATGTGGTGAAGATGAATGTGGTTTGAGGTCCTCTCATTCGTGCTCTCTCTCCCCTCAAATGGTGCCATTGATGGAGTGTTCACTGGAAAGCTCATCACGTTTACAATACATGGCAACTGAACACGGCACCGTCTTCAGAAATCCTAGCAATTTGCTTTGGACAAATGTTGTATCAAGATGTTTCCATACAAGCCCCGCTCACAAACCATTTGGTCCTTTAGCAGCAGTTTTGCTGCTAAATCTAAATCATAATCTTCCTGGTAGCTTTACTGCACATGAAAAAGTTCATGTAGGTCATTGCTTTAGAATCTGGTGGTGCTTGTGTCTTATTTACTTTTTTTCATTTAAGTCTCAATTTTGATTTTACGGCTTTTGTGATAATTTCAGGTGTACTTTTATTGGTAAGTTATCACACTTTGAGGAATTTTTGACTAGGTAGTCTGGGATTTTCAGTATTAAATGCCTCATAACCACATGTATTTATTTTCTTATCCTTAGCATATAAATGACTCCAAGTTGTAATTAGTGACTCCGTGTTAAATTGTAGCAACATGTCTATAAAACACAGCATATGGATATCTTGATGAAAGGAAATTGGGAGATGCTGCTTTTATGAACCTGAAAGCTGCAGAGCAGATGTGGAAGGAATTACTGCAAAGAATCTCAACTGGCATATAAAACAGAAGCTGCAGTTTATTTTGGTTTTATTATAAAAGAAAAAACATTTTACTAAAGCTCTGTTGTATTTAAGGTTACATAAAATTGTGTTGTTCAGGACTAGCTAAGAAACTATGTGCTCTGGTGCAACAGTGGAACAAGGCTTTTTTTTTCCTTTAAATATTTAGTACTAGGACTTTACAAGTGGATTGTAAAATATGTATTTTTAGAATTTACAGTACATTTAATAATGTTCCTTTTTGGAGGAGAAGACTATAACAGATATTGCAAAGTTAATATCCTTTTTTTTTAAATTTCATGAGCAAAGAGCAAAATGGTGATTACCCTTTTTGCAGTCTGATTGTCTGGCTTCTTCTGTGGAAAGTCCTGGTCATAAATGCTCATTTCTGAAGAACTATTAACCACAAGCATTCCCATGCTCTCCTATTTCCAACACCTAATCAGTCAGCCTGACTTTGTAGAAAACACTAGATTATTATTTACTTACCTCTCATAGATTTCAGCAAAGCATTGATGTGCTTACCAGGCTAAAACATGGGTGCTGTTGCAGTGCTAAAAGATTTTATTCACTTGATTTTCCTTTCCAATTACTCTGTTAATGTAATGCTGCATTAAAACTGCAGTGGATTACACTACACAGTGGAAACACTGCAAGATTTTGAGTTACACTTTTTACATAGAGGGTGCTTGGAATCACCCAAGATGAAGTAACTTAACACTAAGAAGAGAAAAATACTAACATAGTGGGTAATTACATGCTTCTGTTGTGTTGACACCCATATTTTTCAACTATTAGATATATCTTATGGCTTTAAATGTTCTAGTTGGTTACCTAAACAAATTCTTATATTAATTCTTGAATTTGGTCAAATGTATACTACGGCAGGTTTCCAGTAAAGGAACTGAAAGAGGCTAATATTAAATTAACCTGTAGTCTGATTGTTGTTTCAACATGAGCATTAAAGACAATACAGAGTTTATAACTTATTACATGAACAACTCAATGTCCTGAGTGCTTGTTTAAAGGGATGACAAGGGAAGTCAGGCAATTTGTTGCTTTGCACACGAAGGGAATCTGTGAGTGCAGTGATAATTTATTCAGTATTTAAATTGAAGACACAGTCTTGAGGCAATAGAAGAACTACCTTTTGGTGAAGCTCCCTGGAAAAAGTCAGGCAGGAAAAACAAGCCTAGAAATAGTGTTCTATTCACTAAGTTTGTGTGAACTTCAACAGTTAATGGCAGCAAACAAAGACAAATACTTGTAATAGATTAGATAAATCAGGCTGCATTGTTGAGATGCTAAGGACAGTACTCCATTCTGGTTGGACCATATAATTTTATGCAAGAAACAACATATTTTATTATCATAAGTGTATTAAGGATTTTACTGTGTATTTGAGGAACATTAAGACTATATGAAGAAAGTAATAAAGCAGGCTTCTCTACACATTTTCATCATGACTGCTTAACTTGATGTGGAATCGAAGTGCTAGTTATTTGTCACTTTATGATCATATATTATTGACCCCCAAATTCTCATAGATTAATCAATTAATAGCTATGTATTTTCCATCTTCTGGGGTTTTTTTTAGGGAGAATTACCAGAAAATTATTGTATAGTTTGTTTTTTTTTTAAAGTATTAACTTTATTCAATTACTAGTATTAATACTTTGGCTTCCATTGTCCCTGAAATGTAGTATGAAATTAACAAGAGTTATGACTTCAATGTTTTGAGGACCTGTATTCTAATGTAGTTTCTAACTTAAAAAACTATCATAAAATAATGGCATACTAAAAACTTAGCTGAGTAATACAGTGGAAATACAGTTAAGACATAAAATGCTTTCTTTGATCTACATCAGGAGCTACTTCATTGAAATATGAAATTTCTCAGACTAAAATTTCTGTAGCCAAAAAAGATAATGCAAATATTCAATATTTACAATTAATTATCCTTAGCAGAAATATTCTCTCCTAGAGATATTTGAAAAAATGTGTGACCTTTTTTCGAGCTTACTATGAAACCTTTTTGTATCTCTTCCAAAGACTAATTGGGAGATGACTTTATTAATGATTTGAAAGTCAAACAACTGATGTCAATTCCAAAGCTCATTGTTTAAGCTTTTTGTTAACTGTTATGTTTTTAAATCTAGCTACTTTTTTTTTTTTCCTAATTGAAATGTCAGAAAGTCTTCAAGCAAGTTCATTAGACTTTCAGAATTGCCTCCAGCATTCCAACCAATGCTGTTGGTTATCATAGGCAAAACTGACCTCAGGTCACATAAAGTAACACGAAGTTTTGAATATAGTTACAAAGATTCTGGAACATTTGTAGAATAGCAGACTTCATAAGAAACCTCCAATCCAGAGTTAACTATTTCTGAAATTCAAGTAGGTTTTTTGTTTGTTTGTTTGTTTGTTTGTTTGTTTGTTTGTTTTAAATCGGTATAGAAATTGTACTTCTTGGGGTTATTTATCTAGCAACCTCAAACAACCTCAGAATAAGTCCCTTAGTAAAATAATTAAGTGAAACACCTTTCTGTAAGAACTGTTTTCATGGGGCAAAATCCCTTTATGACTGAAGCAGGGCTGAGCTTTAGAGAGAGAGCTGAGATGTCCTGACAGAGCAGTTGCCACCCTGCCTCCCTAGGCTGTACTTCTGTAGAATGATAATCAGCCTCTTGGAAGCAAGGAATTAATTGCAGATGAAGCCTGTGTGTTTCTTCACAAGAAAACTGCCTATCCTAAATCAATGAAAATTTTGCTGTACTGAAATCAGAGTGCAGCTAAGAAAACATTCTCTGTCCTTACTTTCATGTGTTTCTAATTTTCTTTTAGAATTTCTGTTTGCATTTGTGCAAGTGTGCGTGCTTTTCTGTAGTCCTAGCTGAAGGGTGAATTTTGGAGCAAAGCCCAAGGAAAAACCTTTCAGCTATATTTTTTCAAAATTAAAAGCATATTTTAAAGTGTTTTATGTAATTTGTTAAATAAATTGTTTGAAAATATTGCTATAGAATACCTGGATTAAAAACAAAATATTCCTTTATGCATTGTACTGCAGGGTTTAGGCAAGTGATGCATAGTTCAGACTGAGTGCAGAAAAAAAGCCAGGTATTCTTGAGCACTGATGCTACCACTATACTTTTTTTCCTGATGAGAAAATTGCCCAAGCAAACTCACATTGCTTTAGTTTTCCCATCTGCATAATGTGAATAGTACTTACCATCTCACAGGAACGTGTGGAATTTAATATTTATGCATCACTTTGAAGTTCATCTCTAAATCAATTCTGTAACGCAAACTCCAAACCGCATGGTTGGTAGAAGACTGCGAGACCCATCAGTGTTTTTCTGGAAGTACTGTATTTTTCTCTACCCATAAATACTGTATTTGAGGTGGATGTGTTGTCTTTCTGTTTCGTCAGGCCTGATGGAGCAGTAGGGTATAAGTGTGATGACTAACAGAGAGTTCTCTGGAGAACAGGGTAGACACTGATGTACAATGAGAGAGAAAACTGAAGCGTTCCCAAGGCACTCTCTGCTTGGCTGAGAATGTTAAAAAGAAACCATGACCCGTGAGTTAAGTCCAGCAAAAAAACCCCAAACTTTCTTCATCTGTATAACGTTGAGGTTGCCAGGAAGCTCAAAATTCACTTCTGCAAAGCAAATGTGGGAGTCGCCCAGAGAAAGTGGAACTCTGGCTGCCTGCAGAGTTCTCCCACCTTGGGAACAAATTTGAAAAAAGGGAGGTGACTTTTTTGAGAGGAGTCACTTCCGTTGTGTGTACAACCAGGGAGAGATGTCTTGGCTAACAATCCTGACAGCAGCTTTCCGACTTGTCACCAAGAAAATGAGCTTCTTCACAAGTAGGTCTGCTTGCAACAATTTTATTACATTTATCTAGACACCTTTATTTCTTCATATTCAAATTTTTTTCATCCTGCAATGCTTGGTAGCAGGGATGCAATTTCTGAAGTGTTAATTGCATAAATACATTTTAGGAAAAGAGCAGTCCTGCAGCTTTTCTTCTGATATTCATAATTTCTTCTTTCCTGAAGTTTCAGAGAAGCAAGTGTCATCCTGGAGAAAATGAGCATCTATTTATTTTGTAGAGAGCACCTCTCACTCTTGTACCTGACGTGTAGCTTGCACAGTGTTCAAACATCTTACTGTTATTAAATAATCGTCCAGTATCCTGATGAAACAAGAAATCTTCAATTTACAGCTGAAGAGCTGCATGTCAAGAATAAAATCCTTAATGCAACAATTTGCTCGAGCTTGTTATTGATCCCTGCTATGCTAAATTGGCCCATTGATACGTGCTTGAAGAGAGATGCCTTTTTGGCAAGTCAAGGATATGGTCATGGATTTCTCCAAATTTTCCATTCGGTAAAATGTAGCACTTCCTTTTCAGTATCGGCTATCTTTTATTGTTTGAATTTTGGAAGTTGAATAAAAGTGCGGACACATTGTAAAGGGACAGTTATATGTATTTTCCCCTGGAATAATGTGATATGCACTCTTTAAAACAAATGGAAAAGCAGAGAGAAACTGGAAAAAGTTTCCATGGAAAGGTTGGTGTTGCCTGTGTGTTTGGAGGATAATTCATTGTCACTATTGCAGAGCTGAAAACCCATTGCATTACTTGCTACGAAGCAACTGACATAAGTTGTAGTGTACACTAGAAAATTATCAACTGCATGTATTTTGAGCCAATATTCAGGCTCTAGATTTATGAAAGTACTGAAAAATGCACAGATCACACAAAACGTGAGTTGGAAAAGATTCGCTACTCACATTTCAGTTTTTGCACAATATTGTCTTATGGCATTTTTTTGGATACTATATGCAGTGAACTAAATCCAGGCCATGCTGGAGGCAAAGGGAATGTTAAATTTTCCACAGGACCTGGATTTTATCCAATATGTACTGTATTTCAGTATAGAATGAGCAATATTACAAGTAAATTACCTAAATTAGTTCACACTGACCATGTCTCATGTCTCCTAATCAATAAATTATTTAGATGGTATTCTGCTAAAACAATCAAGGTGCTTTACTGTGGTGGATGTATTTTCTTCTCTGTTCTAATAATTAGAACCTATAAGCCATGGAAAGACTCAGAATAGATAATAAACGTAAAGCCAGGAATAAATAAAGGAATAACTATGTAACACACTATAACTGACCTAGTATGTTTTTAAAAATCCAAATAAAAACAAAAGAAACCCTGTTCGAAACAATGTAACTTAGCAGTGGGTAACTTCACTGGCTTTTTTGATGTATTCGTTGAATGGAGTATTTGCTAACAGACTTTCTCCGTTGTTATTACTATCTACAGGACATCAGTACCTCTTGTATAATCCTCGAAAGATAATTATTGCCATGAGGGGATGAGTGTTTGCTCAGGTAACGAAGTAGAATACAAAGGGATAGATTTGATTTTCAAGTGGCAGCGTAATGTAAATAGTATAATATAAAATGCTACGATGTGTTCCTTGCTTTCAAAGAGAATGAAATGAACGAACTGTAAGTTTTATAGCCCCACACTGGGACACAATCCCCGCATACCTTTGTTATGAGAATAAAAACGTCCTAAACAAACCCGTGTAATCTATAGCCAACTCTCGCCAGTTTAAAAACCGAGAATGGCTCCTTTACACTGCAACTTTACGAGACTCTTTTCCTTCTTGTACTTCTTATGGAAAAAA
>VWZN01014381.1:443465-510069 GCA_013396955.1 Regulus satrapa
TTTTTTTTTTAAAAAAAAAGGTTTTTGAACTTTTTTTTTTTTTTTTTTTTTTTTCCCCAGGGAAGAGCAGCTTTAATTTACCAATAATTCTTGGATTTGAAATGAGAATGAGTTAATGGGAAACTTCAGTTATTAAGGAAGCAACGAGTAATTAATCTATTATTTCATAAGAAGCCTATGATTTGTGTAGGGACTCTTTTATTAAACATTAAGCAAAGAGGGTTTTGGTTTTTTTTTAGCGATCATCTTAATTTATATACGTATTTACAAAAGCATTTATTTAGGAGTGTTTTCTTTTAAAACCCTGATGATCACACTTCAGAACACAGCTTGTCATTTACATTTCTTGCTTCTGCAGCACTTAGTGCAAAATAGATTTTGGGTCATAACTATGACCCTTAAATTTTATAAATGACAATGATACGTCATTAGCAATATTTCACATCTGTTTGTTTGTTTGTTGCTTTGGTTTGGTTTTTGGTTTGGCTTTTTGTTTTGTTTGATGCACTTCTTGAAAGTACCAGTAACCGAAGTGTTGGAACGAGTCCTGCAGCTCCAGTGTGGACAGGCTGACTCTCATGCCCGCTCACAATGCAGCCATTGATGGTGTCACTGAGTAAAGGCTATCATCTGATTGTGCAGACAGCAGGTTAACAGCTGTCTGTACCTTTCATGTGCACTCTAATTCACTTGTAAATAATGCTTTCCATCGTGTCTCTGTTTTAGAAAGCTGTTAGGATGCTAGCAGGAAATCCATGGTTTTGCTTAATTTTTATCCCTTCCTGAGCTTTCTTAATCATTTAGAAGAGAGATGTTGCCCATGTCCTTGAGCACCTACATGACTGAGTATGTATTACGTGAGAGTCCAGCTCGCTCTGCATACTGCTTTATTTGTCTTGGCAAACCTATCCATCTATGCCTCCATCTATCCATCTATCTGCCTGTGGGTGGGGTTTTCTGCAGTCATGGTACTGCCAGATATTGGTCATATTTCACTCCTTGATTTTCTGGGCAGACCATCTATCTGCTGAAACAAGACTTGTGTTTAAGAGCTGAGAATAAAGTGCTGACAGACTTTATATGATTTTCCTTTATCGGGAGGTCTCTAATATTTTTATTCTGTTTCAAGGCACAGAAATTTTGGTTTTATTTGCAACAAAGAAGTTAATTTGTAAGTATATCAATGTGGGATCAGAGTCTGATCCTCTGGTTTTTCATACTCTGTCATGAGGACATCTCTGTGCAAGATATAATTAATGTCACTGATTTTAAACTAGGCCATCCACAATACTTTCTTCTTAACTGCCCAGTCATTCATAAATAATCCAACATGTTTAAGCAAGAGCTTGATGTGGCAAGCACTTACCGAAACCTGGTAACAAGAGCTAAGAAGAACAAGCTCAGCTCCTCACCAGAATTATCCTTCAGGAGCCTGCTACATTGCTCCAATTTATCAAGTGTCAGTGACGGTGCCACAGGTAATACCAGCTCTTCCAGTAAATGATTTAGAGCAGCAGGGACACAAAGCTTAGGGAGTGTGAGACGTGCCCCACGGAGCTGCCTCCTGCATTCTTTATGTCCGAAACTCGTGTGTGCTTGGCTTAGCATTGGATATAGAGACAGTGCAGGCTTGGCTCTTGGGCAAGGAAGCCTCTCCTGGGGGCCAGTAATAAACTGTGGCATTTTACTCCCAGTAGTCCCAGGCATATCGTAAGAGTTTAAATAGGCTATCCACCATGGGATACTTTTTATTCTACATTGCTATCAGTAAGTAATATTTAGTAACTTGTTACAACATTTTCAGTGGTGACTCCTCTTTAAAAGAAAATTGAGCATACTATTGCATTTTTCAGCTGTAACGTTTCAAAAGTAATTCAAAATTTAAATGCTCAGGCGTTTTCAGTGTTCTTTATGTTATTTATTTCAATGTTTTAAATGAGACGCAGCAAGCAGAAACACTGAGAACGAAGTTGAAGCTACCATTTGAAAATATTTATTTTTGGAGTAATGGGTTTATTCTATTAGTATGCACAAGTGCTGCATAACTTGCATCTAATAATAGTGTGTTTTCTTAAACAGATGACTCTCCAGTTGCGTTGACCTTGCCTTGTGTAGTTGGACCTTGCTGTCTGCTGTTTCAGACAATGCTTTATGTGAGATCTCTCCTCCCACAGTATTTTTCTCTGTCTCTGCTACAGCATACAGCAAGAATGCTGCTGCAGTGATCTTTGGTATTTGAGGTTTTTGTTACACTGCATCTTCTTTCAAACATTTTCATAATGCATTCCTTTACTCCAAGTACAAAACTCTGTTGCTTGGATTAGGTTAATTTCTTTCTGTAGCGGTACAAATACCTTTCAGCAGTGTTTTGGGGAAAACCAACTTGGTTTCCCTTTGGAATTTAGCAAGATAAAAAGGGGTCATACCAGACCAGCTACTGCTTTGTGTGCTACCGAGAGTTCACATCAAAGAACAACTTGTAGATTTCTTCTTGAGGAGCTTTCTTGATGTGAATGCCTCCTTTTAATTTCTTTAGGGTTTGATTTTTTAGCTATGTACCAAATTGCAAGGGAAAAAGAAAATCCAGTGTTGTAATATCCAGGCTGGTTTGTGTTTTGAAGGTGGTATTCTGTGTATTTTCTAATTTTAGGTAATTTTCATGTTCTGCCATTTTTCAAATATGTATTTTCAACCAGTTAGTTATTTCTCAGCTTAGACAAGTATGCTAAAACGCACTTATAATCAGATTGTTGCATTGGTGGGGAGATTTTTAATAACTGGTTAGTATTTTTCTAACTTTTTCTGGAAAAAAGTCACACTCCTGGCGACTTTCAAGTATATCGGATGTTCTCTGAGTATGTGCGTTGTTTCTGCTGAAAGCTGTGGGGAAAGAGCCTCATTGCAGGTGCTTCTTGTGGAAGCTTGAAGTTTGAGATCACTCAGTGTGCACCCGTGTTAGTTCAGCACACTTAGGGGAAGCAGAAAGCACATCTCTTTTTGTTTTTCTTAATAATCGATTTAAGGAATCAACAACGAAAATAGAAACAGTAAAATCAAACAGTTGGACACCTGTTGAAAATATTTGTCTTAAGAGCCACTCAGAATGTTGCTGTCACTATTGATTTGAATATACATGTCTTCTCATTCTGTGCTTTTACTTAGAAAAGTCTAAGCAAGAAGTTCAGCAGTGGTGTTCACTCAGTAGATTTAGAAATGAAATAGGGAGAAATAACATAAAAATAGATGGTTTCATATGTGTGTCATCTATTAAAACCACCATGACAATCCCACTTAGAGGAATTCCTTATATCACTAGCCTGGGTAATTTAAGTATTTAAGTACAATTATAGGGGTTTTAAATTCTGGGGGTTTTTTTGTTGGATGGATTTAGAAAGTAACTATGAGTATTTCATCATCTCATGAAATTATCTTAGCTTAGGCCAAGTCCATGTAACATTGGGTGCTGTTGTTTTCATTGTGGTACTTTTTTGCTTTTGTCCCCTTAGTTAAAACAGATTTCAGAGACTGTAGGACAAAATTTCAATATGTGGTTAAACTAACTTAGAGTATGAAACAGAGTTGTTTCTTAATTCTTTAATTATTTTTTTTTTTAGATGTGTCAGATTGAAGAAAAAGGTGCTTTTATTTACCTAAGCCAAAATAGCCTTCTTGGTACTTAAGCAGAAAGAAGATAAAGGTCTGAAGCTGGAACTTGTTTGGAAATACAGTTGAACCCCCAACTGCACCATTCAGAATGTTTCCATTCTCACCTAGCTTATATATAAAAGAAAATAAAAGTTAAGTGTATACATAGTACCCTAGTATAGAAATGCTGTGATCATTAAAAATCTAGCTTTAGCAGCCACTTTCTCTGTGGAGAAAGAGTATAATACTAATACTGCTCCTTGTTTGTGTTAAGCAGATATCATCAACTGCCAATGTGTGCAGATTAGATTTGTTAATCTATAGTTACGGAAGCATTCTGGATTTGCTATAAAGAAAGAATATTCTTGTAAAATGTTAATTTAGGCCCATGACTAAGAAGGCATTTGTGAGTCTCTTAAATTATTCGATGACTTTTTTTTTTGTTCTCAGTAGTCAGCTGAAATTCTTTCTTTCTTTGTTCCAGCAAATTCTGAGCTATGGCAAATGTTTTTCACTGGATCCCTGTGTCAGACCTCAATTATGAACACTTTTTGGAAGAATGTTTTGCTTGCTCTGATTATGTTCGTGCAGCAAATTCTGGAACTCTGTCTTAAAACTTCTTATTTCTTGGTGGTAGGAGATATAAGGACTTGAGGGATCAGGGAAAATAGTCTTGTTAAAAAATTTGTAGATTCATTTGTATGAAGTAATGTGAATACCCTGGAAGTCAGCAACATTTTGGGTTGTAAATGGTCCTTCTTCTTTACCAAGATGAGGTAAAATTCTAGACACTAAAATTCTAGATTAACTTTAGGGAGGTAATTTATAATATTAATAAATGGATAATATCCACAATTGAGAATTATTTTCACACATTTTGTGTAGTCATTCCAATTCATTCTGGGGAAATGCCAACAGACTGATTTTATTATGAAAAATGTGTTGTCAGCACCATTTAGAGGATCAGATTCCAAAACCTAATTTTCTTTCTGTGGAACCTTCCTTTTTGTCTTAGAATTATTAAACCATTATTGTTCCCATTTTCATTTTGTTTTTATAAAGAGAAGTATTGTTCTTAAGGTTCAGATTATGAATAATTATATTACTGGTACAATTAGTAATTATATAATAGTACAACTAGTGCTTCTGGAAAAACTGTGCCTCTTTGAGTACCTGACTGTAAGAACTGGCAATACTGGGAATCCTCTTCAGAAATTCATTCTTCATACGTTGTGAACTGTGATTCTAGATTTGCAAGCCAGGTTCAGTAGTGGTGTGTAGAAATAAACAGTTCCCTAGACAGCAGGCTATAAAACAGGTCAGTGTTAAAATATGCAGTAACATCTTTCAAATATCTGTATAATATTTGACTACTATGCCTGAATTCTCTTTTAGGACTCAGAACATAACATTTGCTTGTTTTGTTACCTGATAGGTGTAGGAATGGTAGAGATGCACAGACAGTAATGGGTTTTCTGGAGGACTTCACTACCACCCTCCCAGAAGGGGCAAGGTTGTTTATTCTCTTAAAATTTGTGAATATAATTCTACTTTGCCCAGAGCTTAATTTAATGTTTGTCTCATGCCCTTGTTTTGTTCCACATACTCTTTATTCTGTTATGCAAGTTGATAATGCAAATGTTTATCCTTAGTAGTCAGTTGTCTTGTTGGCTAGGTACAGAAATATGGTTTTGAGGCTAAAATTTATGATTTTAGCCTCAAAAGATACTGTAGCACAGTTACAGCATAGTATTATCCTGTATTACAGCTTCAGTGCACCCCTGAACTTCATCTCAACCATGGTGCTTTATGGAAAGCTGCATATAATTGACTTAGGAGTTAGTGGGAGAGCTGTAAAAATATTTGAGGAAGGTGTGTGCGCAGATTTAAAGCAAAGAAAATTGTTTGGTATGACAGCATTGGACCTCTGAGATTGCTGTTGAGAAGAATGGAAAGCTCTGGACAAAAGAAAAAAAAAAACAAACCTTCACTTTCTTGTTCTTGCTTGAATATACATTTAACAAAACTCTCCCATACATACGTTTTCTGTGCATTTGAGTAAAAAAAAAAAAAAAAAAAAAGTGCCTTTTAATCCTGGTTTTCCCTCCTTACCCATTTTGCTCACAATAAAGCTCTATTCTGTGAGCAACCATATGCATCCCAATAAAGGTTTTTAAAGTTTGAATTGAGACAGAGACTGTCTCAGCTTTTGGCCAGCAAATGCAAAGAAAGTTGGCCACGTTCCCTCTATTTGCCAGAAAAGCAGAAAGCTGGGGCCCCTCCTCTGTCACAGAAAAAGGGAAGCTCTGATCTTTCTGCACAGAGATTTTTGGAAGCATTGAGTCCTTGGCATATTCTTGGTATGACTTGTCTGTCTCTTGCTTGCTAGATGTAAAGACCCAAAGCCCCCAAGAAAGGACCTCTCACCTACAATGAACTAATATAGATTAGCCTGGGCTTTTTCCTCTGATTATCAATTTGGGTGGTACTTTTTTCCCCCTCTAGTTGCAGTCCTAAATAGTAACAATTAATTATGTATCTACATAATTAGTTTTTGTGCACGTGGCTTGTCTCCCATGCTACTGAATCTAAAGACCTAATTGCTTATTTTTTTCAATATTTGAAAGTACAAGTACATATGAGTGTGTAATTAAAAAAGCATAGATATTGTACTATTTGTTGCATGTTTGTGTGTAGGCACTTCCAGTACTTAGTTTTCTCCTATTCAGGGCTTTAAAGCTTTCAGTGTTCAGATAATCTGACAATCCCTTGAATGATGTATGACTATATAAAATAAGAATATTAAGTTATGAAGGAGATTATCCTTAAAATTTAGATGTATTTTAATGTATTCTGGTATGGTTCAAAAATATTTAATTAATTATTGTCAAATATTTGAACCTAAAGTCTTAAAAGTCAGAATATGGGGTTTAGAGTTAGTACATAATAATGTCTCTTACACATTCTTTTTACCATAACTGTACCTAAGATTATGTAAATGTTGCTGTGTATTTTTTTTTCTGGTGAGTAAATGATGAAAATGAAGCAAGTGCTTTGGTTTTTATGGTTATTATAGGCAATAATTATGCACACTTGAATTATATACAATTATCATTAAGTTATATAATCAATGTACACCCAAACTGCTGGCTTTTTCTTATAGTTATGACACATTTTGTGTAGTGGGTATAATTTTTATTTTTCAGAGAGGTCACATGTAAGATCAGAAGTACTGAAATGTATACATTGTGTTTTCAAAAATACGTTGAAATGTTGTAGTAGTACTAGCCTTATTACTTCCATAGCTGCTTCTCCTGCTTTTATGAAAGCGTTAGAACATTTAAATAAAACCAACCAGCATTAATGAACAAGTAATACACCCAAAACCCATACAGAATTCTTGAATACTTCAGTGTGAGGAGTGTGCTGTCTGTTTCTAATTTAATTTGTTCTCAGATTACTCTCATGAACTGTTTGAAGTTTGTCAAATACTTTGCGAGGTCTAAGGTAGATTTTGGGTTTGAAGGTAGAGCTTGCCTTTCCTAAACTAAATTTCATTCTACTGATTTGATTTTTCTTAAAGGTAGGTAAAAAGGGAAAGCAGTTTTGGAAATCAATAAGAAGGTGTCTTGAATACAGTGGGTCTGACTGTGACACGGTCCCCACTTAATTAACAGAAACAGGTCTATAAGGAGGTACTTACAAGATTGCAAGGTAAGCTCATAATGAAATAAGAGAACTACTGATAAAAAATAAAAGAACAAAGAAAAAAAGGAAGGAAAAGATTAAAATGAGAAAGATCTACAGGAGCAGCTGACTGTTTTGAGGTGTGGCAGTAGCATGCCTAAGATGGATGAACAATATTTAATTTGAAATCTCAAAGGACAGGTTAGTCTGCATTCATTTACGTATACTGGTTTTATATGCTTTTTTTCATCTACTGTTGTCCATGGACTTTATTCTGGATGTACAGGTACTATATCTTTATACCCCATCACCACATTTCTCACACAACCTTGTGAGAAATTGAATTTTCCTTGTTGGCTTTCTATTAACCAGAGAGAAAAGCAATACCATCCACATTAGAAAATGTTCTTATTTAAACAAAGTATTATTGTACTATTTACGTACAGTACGTAAGATATTGATTTGGAATAGTGAGAGTCTGCCTGTTGCACGATTTGTAAACGCTTTCTCTTCATATCATCAATGAACTTCACCAGTTGCAGCACGTCACTTACAGGCATCACCTTGCGAATTCTCTTGAGGCAGGCTTTTGGCTTTGCACTCCTTTGAGACATTACATAGGGTTTTTGTTGCAAGCAGAGCGCCGCTGCCAGCATCAGCCGTTGTTTTGTTCAGAACTATGTGGGCTGTGCAGACCATTACTTTTCCTTGCTGCTTTGCCTCCCTTCAGGGATCTTTTCTCGTGCCAGTTATTACTTCATAACGCGCTCGGCCGCCTGCTGGGGTCAGCGCTGGTTTGAACGGTCTGTCCTGCAGGTGAGCCTCCTCCTGCGCTCGTCTGCAGGGTTTTCCCCTCAGCGGGATGAAGTCACTGTTGTCATCTTGCCCAAGAGAAGTCCGATTACAAGGCCTTGGGCTGCTCCTTATCTTTCAGTTTGCTGCTTCAGTACTGGCCTGATAGTGCTTGATTCAGCATTTCAGAGTAACATCCTCATTCCCGCTCTTTGCGGCATCGAAAAGTCCATATTCACAGTGCTGTTTGAGTGTTACTTGAGAATTAATTTCCCTCAACTTCTTTTTATCATTTTTGGTTGTGTCTGGTGATGAGACCAGTGACCTCACGCTGAGGGGGTTGCAGGAGGAGTCAGTGGGAGGATAAGCCAAGGACTGAGACTCTCCTGCAGTCCACCTGGTTCAAGAAAGGCACCAGTGGATGAGCTGGGTCCTGAGTCTGGTCTGAGGAATCTGATCAAATGGTCAGGAGCAGCAGAGAGCAGGGGCTGAGCCCAGAGATGTCAACAACATCAGCCAGATCTGAGGGCAGTGCTGGGCTGAAATGGCTCCTGGGCCTGCTGTGGAGGCTTGCAGGTGGGGCTGGTTGTGGCATTTAGGACTTGCTGTTCTCGTGGCCTTGACAGTGCCTCCGATAAATGCCCACATGGATCCCGTCCTGCGTTAACACCATGGAACGCGGCGCTGGTTGGGCGTTATCATGCCCAAGTACATTACAGAAAACGGAGTGGCTTGATCTTAAACTGTTACAGCAGGAATAACCTTGAGCATTTCAACATGCGTTTGCTGGCTCGTTATCTTTGCAGTCCTTTTGTGGCTGTGTTCTTTGGCTTGTTTAATTGTGGCACCAACTGCTTCCTTTGTGGTGCTGTCCCTCTGCTCAAGTTTAGAGCATGGATCAGGCATATGTGCACTCCTCCTCCCTTCTAGGACCTTTTTTACCAAAACACAAGGGGTAGAGTTGTATTTAGTTAATGTGTTAGCAGCAAGGATGCACAATCAAATTGATGCAAACAAATTTTTCTGCTTGGCCGAGAACGTATATATGTAACAGCCATTGTTATGTAATATGTTGTTACAGAGGCATATGAATATAAGAATGCATCCTAGGGTAAAAGAACCAAACTGATTTCCTAGCAGTATTTTCAGATTTTAATGAAACAGTTTTGTTTGGATACTAGCAGACTCTCTGGCACATATTGCCAGTGAAGTCAAAATAGAAAAAAAGGTGTTCTGGAGAAGGAAGTGTCATTTTCCAAATTATGTCTGCAGTTTTTAGCCTAGTTTCTTATGGAAATAACTTTGCAAAGGCACACTCTGTCTCTACATATTTTCTTCCAACTTTTAACTTGGCCTGTAGCAATTTGGTTTATTACAAAGTGCAGATCTCGAAAATGCTAGACTCAATAAATTTCATGCAGATGTTACTCAGGTACAAAAGAGAAGTTCTGTAAATCATTTTTGCTGTTGAATTTGTTGCACATGCTGAGAGTCCATATAGGAGAAAATCCTTGGTAGTCCTAGTACCTCAGCTCTAAGAAAAGTTTTAGTTGCTGGTGACATTATGATTATTTCTAATTCATTACTTTTAGGTGTAAATAAGGTATATAATGCTTGATGATAATGCATTCTCTTGTTTTAGATTTTACCTTTAGCTACTCCACATGAACCTTAAATATCCTCTGAGATACTTGTCCATCAATTTTACCAACAACTTCAATGGGTTAAAATTCTATCTATTCAGCTGAAAGTACAAGAAATTTTAAGAAATGTAAAAAAACTTTGAACAAGTGATTGTTTGTGTTAGATAACATAGAATTAGGTTTTGCCCTACATTCTTATCCTAATTAACTATATTGTGGGACTGAAATAGACAAAATCTGGCATAACATCTCTCATCAAGGGAGCAGATTTTCATGTTTAGAATTCTATATTCTTACTATTATTAAAGCAAGGAGCTTGGCTGTATTACCCAGGAGTGACCTGTTTCATGATGACTGAACTTTTATTGAAAAATTGGTAAAGGTTGTCTTTTTATCCTAAAATAATGAATGAAGTGCAAATGCACATTTATAAGCCACAGATTGTAAATATTAGTAGTCAGAAATACTTTATGGACTACTTTCTTAGACTGTCTGAAAGATAACCAGGAAAAAAGCAAATAAATATCTCCTCAGCTAGGATGTAGGTGTTCATTACAATGATTTTAAAGGATCTCAAATAAAAGATCACCTAAATATGTCACAATCATTAATGAAGACATACTATGTTAATTTTCTGGCATGTTTCTCCTTCAAATAGGTGAAGTTATCAAAGAAATACAACTGTAGCTTAAGGAATGTGGAATTTTTTGTGCATTTCCTGTGTTTGACTCCATTTATCTGGAAGATGTGACAGTATATTATTAAAGCTACTCTGTAATTTTGATCATGGGTATATTTTAGTCCTATTTATTTACTGAGTGGGACTGAATGAATAGTATTTATAATTTGAATTACAATGAGGCCTACAGGGGTTTTAAAGTATTCAAGCATTTAATTTAAAATGATCACTGAAGAGGTCTTTCCCAACATAATGAATTTTATTTTAACATAATGCACATCTTGCAACATCCTGAAAGAACAATTTGCAGTTGTGTGGTGACTTGTTGCTTGCACATTTAACTTTGGCACGAGCCAACATCTTAAGAGATTGCTTCATGGCTTGAATTAGATGTCATGGTGGGCTTTCGCCCAGAGAATGATGCGACTGCTAAAACCATCTTAGCAAAAAAATAATGTAGTCTTGATTTGCTGAGCAAATATTATTTGCTTTTTTGAGTAGTGCTGTTTTCAGTGTCACAGTGCTTAATATCTAGAAACATTACAACAGTAATAGTACTATAGAAATTGCTTCATGTATTTTCAGGGCTGCTGAATCATTAGGCTTCTGAAAAGTCCACATTTTTTAGGCAGATAATGAATTACAATCTAAGCAAACAGGTTGTTTGCTCTTACCTTGTTGTTTAGCTCTTACCCTCTTTTGCTCATACTGTTTTTACTCTTATATTCTCTCTTAGGCACACTAATATGCAGAGGACACAGCAGATGTTCAAAAGAGAAAGAATAAGAGGCTAAATATTAAGATTCTTGAATGAAAGGTGTGAGTCACATACAAAAAAAAGTATTTTGAAAAAGGGGAATAGTAGTGCATTAATGTAATATTTTCAGTTTTCAGCATTTGAAATATTTTTCTTTGCTTTTCTTTAACTGAATTATAAATGCATAAATTGACAAATGACTGAACTTCTGTCCTCCTACAGATTAGCATTTAATTTTTATTTGAAACATATACCAGGGTTTCAAACTCAGTCCTGTTGTAGTTATGACGGCTGAACAATAACATAAAAGTTATTCCTCACATAATATTTTAAATAGGACTACTGTGGCTTAGCATACTGTGAGTAGAAGTGTTAGTTTGAGTTTATGAAAGATAAACTGTGGTGATATATGCACCTTTAACATACCCTCAGACATTTTAGTGCTCAGAAGTATTTTTATTACAGGTTTGTTCTGTTCTCACCAGTGTGGCTTAAATTACAGCTGATACAGGACAGTGAGAGCTAACATTTGAATTTTGGAAATGGTTGATCATTTCAGCTAGTCCCAATCTCACTGTTTCTCACATTTAAGCGATGGAACTTGCCATATGATCTTTGATGTGTTTTGGTTTATCTTATTTTTTAGTTGTAACTTGTGTTGCTTGAACCTCTCAGATTTTTACGCTTACATGTCTATAATCCTAGAGATCCATTTTTAGAATATATTTGATGACTTATTTAAGCTCAGTGTGAGATGCTGCAGATGTATTTCTGCTTTGGCCTTGGATTCTCCCTTAGTCTCCACCCTGCTTTATGCTTATGCTGTCTCTGTCAATTTACACTACCGAGTCGTGAGCAGCATCAGGTCATCCTGCCTGAACACTCACCCATCCTCCATGAGTTTTCCTCTTGGGTTAGTTGATTCTTCTCCTTGCAGGAGCTCTTATTCAGAAAATATTCCATTGAGAGTGATGAGGAACGAGAGATCAGGTCTTTTGGCTAGAGCCTGCCAGTAGGTTGGCTTAAACCTCAACCTAATTTTTAATTTTGTTTTTTTTTTTTTCATGGTTTGTATGATTGCTTTCTAAATTTTCATTTAAAACAAATCCTGATGCACTAGTGCATTTTTTACATGCTTTTAAAAAACAATTTATTTCTCACTGTATTTCTTATTCTTCTTCCGTATAAGCATTATTTATCCTTGTCTTTTGTATAATATAGTTTATTAATTGTCAGTAATTTTCCTTTCCTTTATATTTTGTATAATCTTTCTAAGAGATCTGCTCACCAGTGACAAGTTTGTTGAATTCTGTGCCTTGAAAATTTTTGGTTTTAATTGTGCTGCACTTTGTTTTCCTGTGAGTGACTCGGTGCTTGAAAATCTTTTTAATGCATTTAAGATTGTTTTCACATTCTTCAAAAAATTAGGAAAAGTTGATTCCAGAAGTACTTGTTCAAAGATGGAGAAGAATTATTCTGCCTGTCACAGCTGGAGTTGTAGGAGGCAGAAGGACTTGTTCATCCAAGTGTCGATGATGGAATTACAGCTTCCAGATAAGGTCACTTAGCATGAAATTCAAGTAACCACTAAACAGAAAGTTTATTTGAACAACTTATTGCAGATCAGATCTAGAAAGAAATACAGAACTGATCCTGACAGTAAGATAAATGCAGTTTTGGCTGCTCTCTGTGCATCTCCTTGTGCACAAAAGGAATTTCTGTAAAGAAATGAAGAGTGGAGCTGCTATCTGGCAGAAGCTTCACATTCTCCCTGATGGAGTGATGAATGATGAGGCAATTGAGCGGGTTCACCATCTGGCAGACATTTACATAGTTTGTGACATCTAATACACAATAGTGTTTAGATAAGTATACTAGGAATTAGAAAAAAAGACTCTAAACTGACAGAACGTATAAATACTGTAGTTCTTTGAGATTTTTTGTTGTTGAAACACAGATGCTGGTGGTAAATCTGAGTGATGCTCCATGCCAAATCAAATGTTGTTATAACTTGCTTCCAACTGTTCAAATAGGATTTGTGCACATCTTGAGTGATTCTTAAGAGTGTAGCAATTTCCTCCTTACTGTTTGCCCGTGGTTCCCTAGGGAGAAGGGAGGTTTAGAAAATGGTGATGACATGTTGGTACCCTGTTCTTGTGCTAGTATCTCCTGCTTGTTTCTGACATTACATTTCTGACACTGTAATGAAAAACTAATAGAGTGCATGATAAAAATTAAAGAGGACTTAGTAAATGTGGTTTCTTATTCTGTCCAAGGAATTGGTCTGTAATAAACTATAGCTTAGCTACAAAAAAAAAAAAAAAAAAGCTCATTATTCTTTTTTAATTGTAAATGGCTAGTTCTAATATACAAAACATTTTCCTGGGAAATCAGGTTTTTCTTTAGGAGCTTGAACTGGGATTATAGTTGTCAAGCATAGTTGTTGGGTTGAGGTGACAAAGACAATCAGTAGTTTTATATCCACTTACCATGCCAAATTATCTCTGTAATTTGCTGTTTCCTAAGGATCTCTCACTAACTGTTTCCCTATGTTATGTGTCACTAACTTATTCCTTATGTAAATACATAGTCATTTGAAATGATTAATTGAATTATTCGGTTGTTGGGGGGTTTTTTTGTGTGCTGAAATTTTATTGCTTAGAATAGATAGTTACCTCGTATATTTAGGATGAACACTGAAGAAATAGTTATAAGTCAGTTAGCCCATGGAAAGCACAGTATGTGTTTAGTAATGTCATGCATCTGTTTCAGTCCCCCTTATTCTCTGCGCTCCTAATCCTGGCCCTACCAGGCATTCACTGAATTTCTGTGCAGCTCCCACAGCATCCTACGTACGGAATTGCATTTGGCAACACTGATGGCACCCAGCTTCTCTAATTGACCCCCATCTTCACCTCAACACCCACCCCTTTCTTGCTCCACATGCAGTTGCTACTTGTCCTCACAGTCAAACAGCATCCTCAAATATTATGATATCTGTTTATGATTATGGTATCACGATCATCTTTTCCTTTGACAGCCTGGAATTGAAAGGGTTTCTGACTTGCCACATCGTGTGGTGGTTCTGGTCCTTCATATGCCTTTCCTAAGACTAAATAATGCTCTAAGTTCACATTCTGTATTTTGTTTTCACTGAAGCAGAATTCCAGCTGACTTCAGAAGGAAATCGCTTGAGAAGGAATAGCTTGAGTAATGAGCTATAGGTTAAACTGATAGTAAATTAATACAGTTTCATAGTTTTTGATTGTGTTGGATTTTTTACCTAGACTGTTGTAGACTTCAGTTCCAGATATCTGGGGAATAAGAAATCATTAAATGTTGATATTGTTATTGAAAGGAATTAGAACCAGCTTATATGTGAAGTCTTAAAGTGTATGCAGTCAGTGTAAATTAAAAAAAAAAAGTAGACAAATTAATTCTGTATCACGTGTTTTCAAAGTTAATACATTCTGTGAATGCATGTGCTGAATGGCTGCCAGGTTGTTTATTTTAATTACTCATTTGTCTTTGTTGGCTGACCTCTGCATCCACAATGATTCACTAATACTGGATCTAGTTTCTTCTGTTTTTTACTTTCCTTTACTAATAGAAGGAGCACATTACATTTCTGACATAACCTAGGCCTTGTAAAATGTACCGGTGTAGTTATTAATGGATGATCAGAGCTAATCTAGTGGCTTTAGAAAATGCCAGCATATATTAAATGCAGTGCAGGCTTTGCCATCTACTTCATCTGCTTTTATGTTCAGATTCAACTGTAAGCCTAAATCAGCGTGGATGTACAACAGGAAGAGTATGCTTTTGAAAAATTTCAGCATTTTTGTATGCAAGTGCATGGATATGGTTGAGGATTTCTTATGAAAATCTGGGCTTTGGCCACCCATATGCAGACGGGCAAGTAAAGGAAGCTGTGATCAGGAAGGGAGTGATCATTCTGCAATTCTACAGTAAGATACAAAACACAGTTTTATTGGTTGAGCTTGTGAGTTTTATGCTTGATAGCATTTATAAAACTGTGTTAATGCACTTCATAGCATGCGTAATGAATTCCATCAGTTTCAGGAATTTGCTGGGCACACTGGATTTAAACCTGTTGATCGCAGTGGAAAGCAGACACTGAGATGAGTATAACTTAGGACACATGAAACCCGTGTCATCTGTTCAGCAAAGCCACAGCTTTAGATACTTTTGCAGTTGTCCATAGATCAGAGGCTCTGCCATCGTGGTTTTTATTTGCTATCTCATGATTTTTGCATCATATACTAGACATACCACGCTGAGAGAAATTTCAGGGTGCATTTAGACATACTAGCAAACGTGATCTGGACTGAAGCTTCTGCTGAGATATGGGATTCCTACCAGGAATTCCTAATATTTTCTTCTCATGGAATATAGTGATCATGTGACCACAAAGTGAGTCAGTTTGTTTGGATGAAAAGAACAGTTTTGTAACTTATCAGCCAGGTGAATCAATTTAACTCTGTGGACTCATGATCTCCAGATGAGTGAAGCGGAGGAATGGGGATAAGAAGAGAAGAGTGAGGAGAGGAGTAGGTCTACCAGTTTTGGTGGCAGCTACCTGCTAGATTAACATAAATGAGACATCAAATTATATTTGCAAATTGCAGAAATGTGTAAACCACATTAGGAAGCATTTTTTCCCCTTCCCTATGCTGCTCATTTTCTCCCTTGTAATGTTGTAGCACATTAGTACAACCATACTACGAACTAGATTGGGAAAATTTTTTTAGCTGTGAAGTAACTTGAGTAAAAAGATTCTTGAGATGGATCACATTTGCATTGCAGTCACATTGCAATGATCACAAGAGGAGAGGAACAGCTGGACATGCAGTGGGAGCTTCTTATGCAGACATTATTCTTGATGAATTGGATTTCAAACAGGCACAGATAGAGGAGAGTGATTGCAGTAGAGAGAAATGGGCAGGTGTGTGGCCTCAGCAGCTGAGGAGAGAGGTGAGCAACAGAACTAGTGTAGGGGGAGATTTAAGATAATTTCTAGAGAAAAGAAAAAAGTCTGGGAGGAGCTGTTTAGGGAGGATGTGTGGAAACACTTCGGTGTAGGAGAGAGATGGGAAAATTATGCAGGAAGGAGGAGTGTGAAATATCATTCCTAATCTCTGAATGAGTTTTGTGGATAGTCAGGGATATAAATGGGCTTTGGGTTTTAGCAAATTTCTGCTTACAGAAGCAAATCAGTGATGTGATTATTTTTCTTTTTAAAAGTTTCTTCATTAAAAAAAAACCAAACAAATGTAGGTCAAAGCACATGGTCAATTTCACGATCTTACAATCATTGTGAGATGTTAAACATGCATAATAATGTTCTCTTTTTGCACAGTAGAGTGATTTTAAGAGTTTCATTTAGCAACAGGTGAAAATAAGAGGTTTAATATTTGCAATGACAATCCAATCCATTAATTTTTATTCTTGACTTAGCAATAATACAGGGAATATATTTATAAATGTATAATGGTGGCCAGAAAGATAAATCAGTAGATTAAGACATTTTGATAGATCACAGAATTCCCAAAAATCAATGCTGAAGACAACTACAAATACATACGTTTCATACCTTTTGCAAAAAATTATTGTTACTTGATAAAGAAAGGAAAAAACTATATACATCAAGAAAAAAAAAAAAAAATCAGCTGCTTCTCCTTCCTAAATCTTTCTCCTTTGATCAGCACCATCATGTGTGGATTTGGACTGAAAGGCCAGTGGTTGCCAGAAAAAAAAAAGATGGGATCCATTGTGTGTAGTGTTAAAAAGTTATGTAAGCTGTCATCCATGGATTTGAAGAGGAAGGACAGGGAAGAGGAATAGGAAATGATAGAATTAGAAACTTGCTGAAGTGCTTTCCTTTTTTTTGTGCGCGTGTTGGGGGAAGTGAAATAGGTGAGGTTGAAGAAAGGATAAAAACCAATTTCAGGGTACAATTTAATGGTAGAGGGACTACGAGAGAAGGTAGACTTAAACAAGTGCTTGAGTGTTGCCTTTTCATGGTATGTGCTCTGCAGTTGAGCTGTTGCAGTAAGTCCCAGCGGGCGCTGTGAGCTCTGTTCCGCTGGGCTGCTGCTGTCTCCTTCTGCACAACTTTTGTATGAGCTGGAGCTGTGAGTTGCCTTTCTGGTGCTAAATCTCTCTAATGCAGGATCCGAATTTACCACCTGAACTTTGCTCCTGGCTGATCTGGCATGCCACATGCATTTTGTAATGGGTGGAGAATGTAAAACTTGTGGCTCTTTGTTCTCTCTGTCGCTTTCCTTTGTGACCCTCCCTGTTGTTAAACCAGTAAAATGGAAATCTTGATTGAAGTATGAAACTGCATTTTTTCCCATGCACTTGTGGAAACTACTGTATGAAGAAGCAGTGCTGTTAGTGGCCTAGCAAACTTTGAAGCTATAGAATTGTAGCAAAATGTAACTTCTCAATTTTGGTATAGTTTTAATTTTGTTTGTTCTGGGGTTTGTTTTTTTGTTTGTTTGTTTTTTGGTTTTTCTTTGTGACCTCCACCCACCCTGGGGAAAAATGATACATTTTGTTACACTTATGAATTTAATGGTGGTGGAAAATGGCATGTTAAATATCCTGGGAACGAATGAGTGTGTTTACCTTTTGTGTACCAGACTGCTTTTGGATGAGGGGTAGTAATCAATAAAAATGAAAGCTGACACTCTAAAATGGATTAAAATAAAATTGTTAGTCGTAGTTACTTGAGAAGAGTATGAAAATAGATTTTACACTTAAAATTAATTATTGAGCTTTCCTGCTTTTTATGTCTCCCATAATTTTTAATTCTATCCACTGGGGATGATTTAATTATTATGTGTAGCTGAAACAGTGAGTTCATAATTTGCCTTAGTTTTTTCCTGTTTTTTGCTGTTGAAGCTTTAAAGTTGGGGGTTTTTTGCTTGTTTCTATTGAATTTAGACTGTTCTAGTAAATGCAGGCCTTAATATAACTGCCTAAATTTTCCATAGTTTTAATAATACAATTTTGTTTTTTAGTTGTAAATATGATAAATTGACATATAAGTGCATTTGTTTAATTCACCATGATTTACCTAGGTGTGCCTCTTTTAGTCGTCTGTTTCCTTTGTTGAGCTGTCTGTAACCTCATCATTTCTGATTCCAAGATTTACTTCTACCCTGCTGCTTGCAGGAAAGAAGCTGAGAATTTATGACAATGTTGAAAGGCAGGTTAACTTTTTAGCCCGAGGCATACAAGTGAAGGAGTCAGATTATTTATATTTAAATTTTCCTCTAATCTGTCTTCATGCTTTTTCAGTTGTAAACTTGTGGCAAAAATACTATGTTTTTTTCATGATTTCATCATAACAGCATACAGCTTAAGGAAAGCAAAAACCACATCACACCAAAACAATTGTAGTTGTAGTTCTGAACAGCAAAAGAATTACTTTAAAAGACAGTGTAGATTTATGATTGATTGTGTTCTTCAAAATGTTTTATCCTGGCTATGAGTCAGAAAAAATATAGAAAATACATTTTCTTTTCTCCCTTTTAATTTATGTGTTCAATTTCATTGTTACAGCTTCAAAATAATTCATTTTCTGCAGTCATGTGGCTTTCCATAGTGAAGTGGAGAAAGCTATTTAAATATGTAAAACATGACTGTGATGTTCCAGAATTCTTCCGTGAAATTTTAAGACAGATTTAAATGTATCTTTTGGAATTCTCTAAGTCTCAGTACAATTAACTTGCATTGTTGTGTTTGTAGTTGTGATAGCAGATTTTGTGCCATGGATGCTGTGCAATATATCTATGTATGTTTTTTCTTTACAGAAAACCAACTTTTTGGATGCCCTGTGGGTAGCTGCATCTGTGACATGGAATATGTGTTTGATCATCTACAATCTGAGGCAACAGGGTGCGTGCTACATATGACAGAAGAATTACTTGTGGAGAGAGCCCAGCTGAATGGCTACGTCATAATCAGGAACTGCTTTGAAAATGTTAGTGTTTCATGCCAGTAATCCGAGTTTGGGAGAGCCTAGCAGCCCAAGAGGAAAAAAACTTACTTTTCTGTAAAAGCCGCTTCAAAAAGAACAAGCAGTCGATATATATTTTACCATGTGTTCCTTGATCCTTTAGCACTGAATCTTTCATTACACTGAAATCATGGTATGAGGATTGGTGGAAAAGGTCCTCCCCCACATCCCCACACACATCCTGCAGCTAAAGACTGTGTCAAGATGACCTCTGAGGAGATGACAGCGTCTGTTCTCCTCTCTGTGGTACAGGGTAAAGTGATAGCTGCCCCGTCAGCTGGAGATGAAAATACTGAGAATGCTTTGGACACCAGTGTTATGAGAAGACATACTGCCAGTTCGGGAAGGCAAGGCACACGCAATCTGTCTTACTTACACAGACTCGAAGAAGAAAGTCTTCAGGGCTCAGTGCCCAAAATATTCCCTCTGGCCAAAGAACAACTGATTAACGACAAGAGTAATGAAAACTTCTGGGAGAGGAACAGCTCCATCTCTGATTCAGTGGAATTTCTTAACATTAACTGTAACATTGTACAGAAAAACTACAAGAGCAATATCCCGTGCAGCCAGCTGTATCAGTCTTGTGCTCCTTTAGCAGGGGAAGAGGCATGCCTGGAAACTGGAATTCCTGTTTCGCTGGAAAGAGCCATGCTTGCTGAAATTCAGTTGAAAATGAATGGACCTTCACTGAGAAGCCAGACAGCAGTAAATAAGAACGACAGCAGCGATCCTGATAAAGTGGCCTTTTTTCACTTACATTGTGCTGGTGAAAGGAATATATCAAAGGCTTTGTGTGGTTTACACAACAGCTTCATTTTGGATGACTGCTTGCAGCCCGTGAGCGATGGTGATGGTAACACCGCTGGTTCCCCAGCCTGCACTTGCAGCATAATGCAGTTGACAGATAATTGTGAGAATGAAAATGGGCAGCAGTTGTATGAGGATGCTTTAAGGGATAAGTACTTATGTCTGGAAAGAGCACCACGAAAGGTTAAAGCGGCGTGCTCAGGTCACAACTTCTGTGGAAATAACTTTACTGGAAGAATGCCCTCCAAACCCTTTCTGAGCCATTTTGAGGACTGCAATGATAACTGTGAAGAAGAGTTGGAAGAGGATTTTTTTAGAAACAAAAAGGAACGTTCTACTCTATTAATAAGACGTTTCTGTAAAAATGATAAAGAAGTTAAAAAATCAGTTTATACTGGAACGAGAGCAATTTTTAGGACTTTACCATCAGGGCACATTGGAACTGTTGCTTGGAATTATGTTGAGCAAAGGAGAAACAACTGTGGCATGAAGCTTTCTAGGATTACAACAGAACAGCTAACTGTAATTCAGTCCCTAATAAAATGGAAATTTAATTCCTGTCTTGAGACATCTTTATGGTATGAGGTAAGCTTTTCATAGTCTTATTTGGTGTTTTTGTTTCCTTGTTTGTTTTGATAATGTGATGACCTTTCCATTAAAAAAGTGCCTTCAACTAGTAAATACTTAGTAACACTGAGTGACATATTTCCCCTACCCACAGTGAACAACAACCTTATGCTGAACACTGCTTTTTAGAAAAGTGTATTTTCATCCTCTAAAATTCTTTAGGTTTAAAATAGACACATGGTAAGTATGTCTATAGCTATATGTGTGCAAAATTTATACATATATATGTGTATATAATATATGTATCTGTATAGGTAAATATTTATACCTAGATTTATGTATAAATTTATTTCTTGATAAATATTCTTTGCATATAAGAATATCACACACCTATATACAGATTAAAACAATATATGCATTTTATAGATATTTGTACCTTAAATAGAAAAGGTAGATAATGTACATTCATATTTTTCCATGTATATGATAGGTCAATAAATATACATTATAGCTCTACACAGTTGAAAATATATTGCATATATGTATGTATAAACATTTGATGGATATATTAATGATATAGTTGTTCCATAAATAGAATAATAATGTTATATGTAAGTACTAGATTACAGTGAAAAAATTGTTGCTCGAGAAAAGAAAGCAGAGTAGTTTCCCAAGTTACAGGTATTTCTATTTCTTCTACACCTATTTTACAGTAATAAAACAAATAATACTTGAATAATATACATTAATGTGTTGATAGTGCCCTGGTTTGTGTTCTCTTAAGTTACATAATGCAAGGAATTCTAAGTTTAGAATTAAATCATGGAGGCATAAATTATTATTACAGAAATTACATAGCACATTCTTAATATATTATTTTAAGTAGCAAAAGATCTTCATTGCTGAGCTTAGCAAAAAAGGAGCTGTAGTTTTTCTCTGTTAAAATGTATGGATAAGGTTTAGGGAGGGGAAAATATTCAAAGTAAAGGAATGTGTTGTGAAATAAGCTATGCTTATAAATTGGTCCTGAGTAAATGGAAATCTCTTCTGCTCAAAGAAATTTCTAGCACTTATTGCTCAGAGTCTTCAACAACTTTCAGTAGGACCGAAATGGAGGAAAACTTACTTACATATATGGAATCATAGAATCATCATTACTTTCATGTAAGCTCACAGAATCCTACAGTAAATGTGATCAAACAAATATGAAATTTTGTCAGTGATAAGGTAAGAGAGGATTCTCTGACTCCATCAGTTATGTCCTCCCGTAATATCCTCATGTCCTTCTAGAAATTAGTATTTTTCCATTTAAACAGTTAATTGAAGAGTTCTTTAAATGTGTGTCTGTCAGGTTTTTGAGCAGGTTGCAGAGCTTTGTGGTACTGTTGATTATTGTGAAATTCACCACTGTGGTCAGTGGAAGTACCAACTTGCTGCCACAGCAGATGCAGTGCAGAGTGCGTGCTCCTTCTCCCATGAAGGGGTGAATAGAATTCTGTGGGTTCCTTTAACATGGGGAATGCGTGGTACATTTAAGTATCATTATAAATTTTACGGAGGAGGGACGGGACAGTGTTGTGTAGCTGAGACAGCTGAAGGATGTGTTTATATTTCTTCATTGGGCACTTCTAATTTGACGTGAGTTTCATAGCTTTTGTCATGCTTGCCTGTTTAACCACTTTCCACCACCACTGGATAATACTGAACATACAGCATTTTGACATGGAAGAGTTTAATTTGAAGATTTTTTTTTTTTTTTGGTAGTCTATGCATATATATGCACTCAGAAACAAAAGTTAAAAAGTATTCACAGAATTATTATTTAAATAGAACAAATTCTGTCTACAAATCAACAAAAGATAAACCGGCATGGTAGAGCACTTTGCATAACTACGAAGCACAGAATGTTTTCCTTATGGTCAGAAAAAGCTTAAAACCACATGTTCCTAAGTCTTCATCCAAAGGGGCACTAAAACTCCTTTTCTTCTTAGCAACCTCTGTATATGATCTCCGTATGTAAAACGTGCATCTAGTACTCTTAGCATTGTTTTCTTGTTATTCTAGTGTCAAATTTTGTTCCTGCAGTAATATTGGTATGTGTTTATGGCTTATATTATTCGTGTTGTAGATGGATTTGCACAACCGTAGATATTAACTTAATGGATGTGACAAATATATGGACCTGTTGAATGTATGCACTGGGTTAAAATAATTTAATGAATTATGGGCATTTGTAGGAATCTTTCATGCTAATAATGAAAAGAAGAAGGAAAAAGTAGTAAATGAATGTGGTAATTTGTTCTTCTTTTCCCCTTATCTCACCCTTTGAGCATGCATTCTGTTTGGAACAGCTAAGTGAACAGTAGTTCTGTTCTTCAAGAGGAAAAAAAAGTTGGAGAAATTAGGTTTTCATAGCAGTACTGGTGTAACATGAAACAATAGAGACCTTTATGTTTTAAAGCAGGAAAATGTGGGTCTCATTTGTGCATATCCCTTACATAAAAATTCTAGCGCTAATAAAGGAAAGGCACTGAACTGTCATCTTGAGTGATTTTTTTTTTTTATTCCTCTGTATAGGGAGGTGGGACTAAAGATTTGCAATATATAGAAAATATATGCTGTTACATTTGTCTTCATTATTAATGTTGTTAGGTATTTCATATGCACATTATTAATGTTGTTAGGTATTTCATATGCAGATTTAGACTCCTCTGGATTTAATGCATGTGTTGTATGAAGAGAGAAGATCTTTATCTGGAATATTTTGCACTTAGTTTTTGTAGCTAAATACAGTGCAGCATTTACCCTTATCAGATGGGTGTGTGTCACAGGGCTGCTGTATCTGTTCAGGAGATGTTTGCTTGTCTGTGTTGCAACACTGCAAACCCCTCACATTAGTACATATTAAGGAAGTCACAAGTGCAAAGAATTTGCCATAGAAAGAGTTTGTGAGAGTGCAGGCTCTGGTGTTGGCTTTGCTGGAGCAGGTACCCACTGCTTGGGCTCAGCTCAGCTGGCCCATTTTAGCAATCTGACTCATGCCCAGAGTCAGAGTTCCTGGGGTCTGTGAGGGCTGAAATGCACTTCATTTTTTCCTGACACAGTGGTGGTTTTGCCGTGGTGGTAAAGCAACGTGACAAAGTAACCCTGTCCACCGTTGACTAAGATACGAAATCTGGGCACCTCACCGGACTGGTGGAGTGATTCTCTCCAGCCACGTTCGTGACCTCAGTCAGGATCTGCAGATGGCAGCTGCAACAACACGGTTGCAGCGCAGATTGGCTGAATTCTTTAGTTCAGCTTCTTTGCTAGGCGTCAGTACTATCTTTGCTGTGTCATTGCATTCCTGGTGCCAGTAGTTTTGAGCTTTAAGAAGCAAGAACTCGGCTGCTCAAGTCTGCTCAGATAGAAGCGAGCACTCTAATGTACCTGACATTCTTCAGAGTTGCTAAGGCACTGCTGAAGTGTCAAATACTGATTAGGCAACAATTAAAGAAAATATTAATCGCTCCACATCTGTTCCCAGGTAGAATAGTGATACTGTTATAGGTCTATCTTGTGGCAGTGTTTCGTAATTCATGTAGTGACTTGGTATAGTAGTTCAGCATTTGTTAGCATCAGGTTTTTGGTTTTTTTTTTCCCCATAGTGTCTGGTGTTTTTATGACTCCTGTGTTAAATGAATGTAATGCAAAGATTTGTGATATGCATGGTTAATGTAAGGAGTTCCTGTGTTAAGATTTCTTTATTTCCCTAAAGTTGAGCTATACTCAGTTGGTGGTGTCTGTTAACAAAAAGGAGAGAAAAAAAGATTTGGAGGCAAACAAATTTGTATTTTTATTAAAAAATTATAAAACCTGATATTTTTACATTTTTACTAATCTGGAATTGTAAAACAGTCATCTTGGATAATATTTTTTTTTTTTTAAATAGAGCTAGGCACAGGTTATTTCCTGTTTAATAGATAGTATTAATTTTTTTTTGTTGTTTATAATTGATTTTTAATATATTCTCAACTACAATAAATATTTTGTAAGTAATATAAATATTTATTTTAATTTTGAGCCTGTAAAGAGCTCAGTTCCCTCCCTCTGCTTCCCTCCTCCCTTCCAGAGCTGTATCAGCAATTCTAGTCAGTGCATACTTTTGTGGCATTTCTGAAAATACAGATAGATTATTTTGCTATCAGTCACAGAAATAATGTCTGCTTAAGCTATTTCAGTAACAGTTGCACTAACCAAACGCTTGTTACTGCAAATACTAACACATTATGAACAAAGGAAGGGTTAGTAATGCTGTGTAAGAACATTTTTTGGCTGTTTTTCTCAGGTGTTGCATTAATTTTATCCTTTAATTGTTAATATTTTCTCAGAATGAAGAGTGTACCCCTCTTTTATATCTAGTAGTATCTTGGAAGATACACTTTTACAATGTATTCAAAACGTAATTTTTATAATGAAGAGGCCCATGCTGATTCTTAAGAAGTGAATGAAAAACTTGAAAGCATCTGATTACCCTCTGTGCTAGTAGCAATGAACAGCAAAAAAGTCTCTGTTTATCTGTTGTGCTTCATTCAAATGAGTGATCTGATTTATTAGACAGAATGCTTGTGGAGCCTCAACACAAAATCACCTGGGCATGAGGCTTATTAGTAAAGTATTTCTACCAAACTCTGTGAGATTCACAACTCACAAAGTAGCCTAAAAAATTAAATTATTACTGACTTTCACTCCTGGGTTGTTTTTGCAGGAATTTCAGGTCTGCTGTCATACCATCTTTCTGTTAGAATTATGTGCTTTTCCCACATTTTTTACTTCTTGCTACATATTTTAAAAGATGGACTTCTTTAAATGGACTTTTACTTTCTTCCCTCACAGTTTTCCCTGTGTACCTAAAATGTAACACTGCTCTTCAGGCTAAAGTTGATGATGTACAAAAAAAAAAGGCTACTTTGTGATTCTATGGTGTGAACTACAAGCAAATTTGAGATTTTTCAGCTTTCTATTTTGAAATAAAATTTCTAGTCTGGCATGCTAAAAGGACTTTACAGGAAATAATGACATAAAGCAAATAATCTGCAAGTGACTGGAGTATTTCTCCATTCTAACAATATTTTTTTTATCTGACTGTGCATGAGTATTTTACCTGTTAAAATGCCATTGTGCTTTTTAGACATAAAGGTTTATTTACTTATGGTAAAGTAGTTGGTAGGCAAGGACAAGCAGGTTTTTATTCTACCTGGACCCTGTATTTCTTGTTTCTTTGTTTGAAGAAAAAAGTTAATGAGCAGAATTGACTATTTGGAAAAAATCAGGGAAGCAGGAGAGAAGCCAAATAGGCATGAAATTATGTTTTCCCTTCAGTAAGTGCTGTAAAAATAAATTGAACTTTTAAAAACGAGGCTCTATACTTATATTTGCTTTGGGTTGAGTTACTCCACTGTTAAAAGCTAGCTTTCAAACCAGGAAATTTACCTTCTGTGTCTAGAAGAAGTCATTTTATTACCATAATGTGATAGGGTTTGAGCTAAATTGCATAATACTTTGTATTGTTTTACAGTTGCCTTATACCTTTAACAACATTGGGCCAAATTATGAACAATAAGTTTTAGCTGTGAGCACACTTAGATATTTGGAGCCAATAGTGTGGGAGTCTTGGCAAGAGCATTACATTATGCTTTCAGTTTTTCCACATTTTCTGACTTTCCTTCTAGTGACTGTTCATTAACTGTAAAGAAGCATGAAGGTCTGGTTTAGAAAATCTCCCTGCAGCACATTAAAGGGTTCATTTTAGAGTGTTAGAGTTGGACGATTTTCTACATTTTTTTCTCTGTTGAAACTAAGTTATCTCCATTACCTCTATGAACTGTTGAAAAGTTGGGTTGTGTATTCTGGTGTAAGTTAACAAAAACTGTGCCATGTAAAGATCGCTCTGTTGGTGAGTGAATAACTAAAATCTGAATTTATGAGGTTTCATATGCATTTTAACTTATCTTGCTTTTCTACAACCTTTCAGGATCTTTCATAAAGAATTTTTTTCTAAAATTAAATAAGCTTGGCTTGGCAGTAATTGGTAGGCATATACCTTACCAGTACAATATTTCAAGAATAACTTAGAGGAAAAAAGTCTACTGGAAAATTTGACTTGCCACAGTATCTATGGCATCCTCCATGAGATATGAGGTTCCTCTGTGTGTGAAAAGTGATTGGATAACGTACAGTTATGAACCTTCAGGTCATGACATTTTCTTGAAAATATGGACTGGTGACAACCTAAAAATCAAAATAATAAATGCAGCCATCAAGTACTGTCCAGGTATGTATGAGCTGGGCTGTGAAGTGACGGGGGGCTCCAAGGGGGCTCCCACAGCAGTCAAAGCTCGTGACGCCAGTGCAGCACTGGCACCAGTGTGGTGACTCAGGACAGTGTGGCAGTGCACAGCCTTCCTCAGGAATGTCACAAGTGGGGCAGTGCTAGAAACAAACCTTTAGCCCTGGCATTTGTAGCCACTTTTTAATTTTATTTTTAAAAAAAAAACTTGTTCTCCTAATGATTTCACTAGACAATGTTATAATTAGATGCAATTATTTACCTGCAAAACACACATATCAGACAGTGCTTCTAGTGTCCTGCAAATCATGTGAAATTAAAAATTAGTTTAATATTTTTGACTGTAGCCAGATACATTAATTTTTAAACTGAGATTGAAGACTTGCTTTTAGTATAGAAAATAGTGAAAGATGGAGACCCACAGAGAAGGTTGCTGTGGTAGCACAGCAGCACGTAACAGCAATGAAGAAGTTTATTATTTTTATCTTGAAATCAGCGCCTGCACTTGCTGCAGGACTCTGAGTAGTCTAATGAACTCACATGAATGTAGGGGTTTTTTTTTTTAATCTTAGCTTTTCCAGTAACTGTAATGCCCATTGAGTGTTGCTACCATTTGGACTTTGAATCCACGGTAAAATAATGTGAGCTTCTTTTAAGGTGATTAAAAGTGATTGTTATGTACTGCTTGTTTGCATGCTAGTCTCTCAACACTGTAAAATTGTTTTCAAGCAATCAGAATGGATACTGACCTTCATTAGTAAATTGTGGGCAAAACAAAGGATGTATTATTAGCTGCTCTAGTTTTATGTTACAGCAGTCATAGTTCTTAGAGTGTTTAGGAATTCCCTTCAAGTATTAGAGAATGGGTGAAATCCTGGTCATACTGTAATCTGTTTAAAATCTCCTATTGGGATAATGTTACTTGGAGGGAGAAAAAGAAGCATGTGCAGAATGAAGCTATTGGGTTCACGTGAACCATAGTTTTATGTCAAATATTTTAAGAGACAGACGTGTACCAAACTTAGATTAAGCACTTTTTAAACTATAGTTTTAAACTAAAACTATTCCCAATATAAATATGTGTAATGCATTGTAATACAACTTGGTGGGATCATTATCTTAATAAATAAAAGTTCCTCAGTTCCCATCAGTTGCTAATGCTGTTTTTTACTGTTCATGCTATCACACTGCTTGAAAGCCCTGCTTCTGGACTCAAATCTGTGTCCTAGCTATTTTACAAACAAGTGATGATCTCATCTGTTCTCTAGACTTAGAGGCAGCTAGTTGTTAGTGAGCTCACTCAGAGTTTGGAGAAGATAAACTTCTCCCAAACACTCTCCATACGCTGTGGCTAGATTTCCTCTTATCCTCAGCAAGCTCAGTAGCTCTGTGCTGCACTGTAATCTGCAGAAGAGACATCCTGTAAGTTTCCAGTGAAGGGGAGGGGGTGGAAATCCACCTTCAAATTAACAGACTAGTTCTAAATATTAATATTAGGGAATTTTAGAGTTACGAGCATAAGAGCTAAGAAAAACCAAATTTTTAATAAAAATGTAAAGAACCAATAAACTATGAACTACTTCTAGGCTGAATAAAGGTCTGAATGGTAATTCAGAATGGTTCATCTTTCAGCAAAAACATAAGGATGTATCCAAGGCCTGGAGAATTGTTCTAGATTTGATTTTGTGTTGGATCAAGAAAAATACTCCTGAGACCAAACTGTCCGCAATCTCCTGTTTTAAATTAGGAATTTATCTTGAGTAACTTTGCAGACTTAGAGCATCCTGCAGCGTGCTTGAGGCCATTATAGTTCTGACCCTTGCATATGTGAAATTTTTTTACTTTATATAAGCACATTACTGTTGTCATGGAAGCTGTAAGATTGAACTTCCTGTCTGTTGTTTGCGACCTTGGGATTGCACTGGTGGCTTGTGTATGTCAATGTATGTATGTGTTTTATAATAAAAATATGGTATTTCATGAGCATTCAGAATATTTCCCTTTTGGGAAAGTAACTTGTATTCTGGCTTACCTATGCATGTGTCCTTTTGAAACTTAACCTTACTTAAAATACAGATAAGAGGGTACAGCTACAAGGGAGAGCTACAAGAGTGCAAAACCTTTTGCTATGTGAACATCTCATTGAGATGTGGTGATTTGCTGTCAGCATAAAGGAAGCTTTGGTCTATTCACGCCAAATCACTCGACAGGGCTGGGGTTGCAGAAAAGATAGAGGTTATCTGTAAGCATGAAGTATTACATGAACCGAATTTAACAGCAGTGGATTGATTTTCTTATTTTCTGCAAGTCCAGAAATAGAGGGGTTTTGTTTTGTTTGATTTTAATTGTTTTCCTTAACCAACTAATTGTGGATGGACATTTATTGTAGTTTGAATGTGTTTGAGCAACAAAGTTCTTTCATCTTTAGTGGGCATTTGTGAATCATTGCATATGTAATTTAGCTTGCAGAAGTGTTTCTTTGCAATTGCTTTGTAAAAACTGCAAATCTAGCCTTTGTAAATGATGATCACTTTTGACTCATCTTTTTCTAGTTTTGAATAAATTTCTCATCACACATTGGTTTTGACCAGCTGTTTCCTGTTTTTCCTCCCAGAGGTTCAGCTGCTGAGGAGATAAATGCATCAATGGTTTGTTTCAGAATTAAATTACCTTTATAAAATGATGGAAGAGTACAACAAAATGCTGGACACCATTACAAGTATGAAGTTATGCTAAAATTAATGAAATTTGGTACTGTTAGCTATAGCTAGGTGTTTCATATACTACAGAGCTTTTGCTACACCAGGAACTCACTAGATACAGAAGAATTAATCCAGCATCGGAAGCACCAGGGTGAAGCTTTATGTGGGGAATTTGGGTGTATGTGATGGAATTTTTCAAGCAGTTCCAAGTTTTTGTGTTTGCATGAGGAGATTTTGATTTATCTGATATATGATCTCCATAATTACCTGACCATTACATCATATTTGTCCTCTTCTGCTACCCCCCAGGTTTTGGACTCTTTGGATAGATGATGTAATCCTTTTGTAATCATACAGATTACTTTGGAATTTTAGAACTGAGTTTGATATATATTTTCAGAATAAAACAGGTCTGGTGTATCAGGGAAGGCAGGGAATAGTTGGTATATTACCTGCTATCAGGACTGGTTTGTGCAGTACACTTTGTTGCTGTTTTGTTCATGGTGAACTGCCTCCATATCCACACGGAGAAAGCTGTGTTTTGTCCTTACTTCAGACATTTTTCTTCAGGACCTTTAAATGAATTAGTTATTAACCCAAAAGATGTTTATATAGACAATGATGAAAATATTGTCCCCTATCTTCAGATATGAGGCCATTTCTGTGTAGGATTGTGGAAGGATCCCCTGTTGGCCCCTTTTTTCTGTTCTAGCATAGCAGGCTGTTCTGTGGCATCCAGCCACACCTGTCTCTTGTGCTGTTTTAGTCCTCCCTGGAAAGCTGAGTGGTCAGATTTTATTTAATCTGCACCTTCAGGCACGGTGGAAAAGCACACAGAGACAGTTGGTAGCATGTCTTCTTCCATGGTCAATGGATTGACCCTGGATTGAGGGCTTTAAATATTCCTTACCTGTTAGGTCACTGAGTTTCTCATCAGTGAGTGGCAGGGGAAGAGCTGGGTCTGTAGTGAAGGTCCCAGCTCCAGAACCTCAGACCATGCATTTGCTCCTGTGGACAAGGTACTTCAACTGTTTTATTTGCCTGTTTGTAGGCCTTATTCCGTACCATGTTAAGGGTTCTGCAATCTTCTACCCATGGCAGCCTTAACAGTATGTACCTCAGGGTATTGTTCAGCTATTGCCACTTGAAAAAGCTTCACCTCTGCAGCTTGAGCTCTCTTCATTTCTCTGTGGCTTTTCCAGACTCTTTCTCCCCAGGTTCCTTTTGGTGGCTGATTCCAAGGTCTGCTCTCTAGTGATAGGAAAGGGGAAGCATATTCCTCTCTCCCTTGAAAATTCTAGTTATTTATAACTCCTCCTAACTAGCTTTACTGTTTTTACTTCAAGCGTTCTTATTTTCTAATGCCATTCTTGAACTTACACTCAACATGTTACTATTCCCTACACCGGTGGTTCTTATGGGGTGTCCTTTACTCTTCATTTTTTTAACAGAGAGAAAGAACTTCCCAATATATTTTCCTTTAGTTCTCTACTGTTAGATAGTACTTTTTTATAGTATTCACAACCTGTGTTCAGCCAAGTCTAGTACTTAAGGCTGAAATTCCTTCTTCATGCAATTTTGTGGTGTTAATGGGCATTCCTACTTATATAAGTCCAGCTTTGTGGAGCTCAAATTCCCATGTGGCATCTGTTCCATTCTTAGCTATTATATTTCAGTTTGAACTTTTCTTTTGTCCTCGTTATTTCCTTATTCTTTTTTGGTTTGTTTGTATTTTTATGTGAAGGTTAGTACACAGTATTCAAACTTGAACATTTTAACTTTAACAAACACTGTGTGATTGATATGCAAATGGTTGTACTATTACACTTTTAGACTGCAATTTGCTTTCCAAAAGAGCGGGTATTTTTGGCCAAAGTTAAACCAAACTGTGATAGAGCATAGTATGTTTGCAAGGGTTTTTTTCCTACTGTATTCATCAGGAAATAAGTATTTGCTAATTAATATTTATATTAGGCATTGATGACCAGCTTCCTCTGATCCTTGCTGAATTTAAATTTCTCCAGTCTGTAAAAAACCGCAAGGAAAACAACAGCCAAGATGAAAGCAGACATACCCATGTGGCTGTGACTCAGTGAATCTAAGAGAACAAAAACTTTTAAATCCCCCTTTTTTTTTTATTAAGTAAAAGACATGGAAATTGATTTAACAGCAATGGGCAAATTTGCTAATGGGATATGAAAGGTAGTTAACTGAAAGAACTAATGAAAAGGAGCCAGTGTTCTATGAAGAACTTGGAAGGAAAATAAAAGAGATAGTTGACAAAGCATCCTTTGAATTTTGGGACTTGAAAAATGTAGAGAGCAAAAAACGGACAAAGTCTGGTTTTCAAACCTAACCAGAACTAAGAGATTTGCTGGTTTTCTGTGGAACTATGACATGTGTAAATCAGTGCTAGTTCTGTCATGATAGATATGTACAAAGCTTTTATTTTCAAGTAGAGAGAGAAAGAAAATTAATAAAATTTGAGAGAGATTACCAGCTATCATTTGATTTTTAAGTCATTGTGAATTGAGATACTTTGGCAAGGCTTGATGTGCCAAGGCCAAGCATGTGTGGCAAGGCTCAGTACTTTGGCAGTTTTACTACCTTCTTGGGTTTTTAATTAGATGACAGTTTATAGGGTTTTTTTTCTTCAACGACATTTCTGCTATGGAAAGTATTTGATAAAACTGACAGGCTTTTAAAAAAGTGGTTGTTAAAAAAAATAGATCTTCAAGAAGAGTTAGAGTCTCAAGTCTGATAAAATTGGTTTCAAATTCTTACCTGGTCAACAAATGAAATTAAATATTGAAATAGACACACATAATTTTGAAAGTTTAGAATAACAAAGTTTCTTAGAAGACTAAGATGAGGTGTATCAGAAAATTTAACACTGCTGATGCTAGTTTGAGTCTCTGTGCTTTTCAGATCTTGGCGATCATCAAGATTACCATTGTAGGGTAACAAAGTGTTTGGGGCACATTTTTCTATAATAGATTATTCATCATTATGTAGCATGGAAAACCATATTATATTTTCTTATAGATATTTGTCTCGTGATTTTTTTCATTAAGAAACATTAATAACATTTATTAAGCATTGACAAAATATTAACCAGGAATTTGAAACCACACTGGTTTTGAAAGACAGCCGTGCTTTTGCCACTGAGCATTTTGCGATCTTAATTTTTGTACTTCTCTAATTTTTAACTTCTTTATGCAAGCAAGCACTGGTACCAGTTTTTTCTCTAGCACAGGAGAGAAGTACTCATTAAAGTACTTTACTTGATTTTCTCTTCCATATGATCAGTAGTTAAAGGATCTCCTTATTAGTATGTCCATTGACATATGGTCCAGCAGTTGGTCCTCTGCATTTATTAACACATGACTTAGGTAAGAATGAAGGGCATACAATAAATTATACTTTGTATATATCTGCCTGAATCTATACGATCATAGGATCATTGGATTTGCTTGGATTAAATGTCTCTAGGACCATTGACTTTATAGCTCCCTGGTTCAAAGGTTATATGTATTTTGCTAACTGTTGCAAGTTGCTTCTGTCCAGCTAACTGTTGTCATGTTGTCCAAGATAGTGCTTTTAATTTAGCCTAATGCCAGGGACAGATGTAATTGGTCTGACTGACATCAGCCAATAGAGGCATGAGGGTTTGAACTATTCTTTGTCAGAGTTGAGTGCTGAAAACAAGAGGGAGATGATCTGAGAAAGCTTTGTTTATAGAGTATTTCTCATACTTTTCTGAAGTTAGAATTTACATTTTGGTGCTATTCAGAAAAATTGCAGCCAAAATCATGTGTTTAAATTAGATATACAAATTTCCTAATTAGTCTACTGGATAAAACTACCATGATTTTCAAGATGCTGAATGCCCTGTGTTCCTCCTAATCAGACCAGCAGCAGTTAGAATTCTTAGGGATTTACAGGTTTGATTTTTAGGAGCCCAGTTTGAAAATTTGGGCTTAAGTTCCACTGAAATGCTCTTTGAAAATATTGACAGGGCTGTCGCATTCACCGTCGTCACTGATTTCCAACTTAGACCTGCTTTGGATGTATATATACATGCACATACATATATAATCAGGAGTATCCATGAGTATGTGATATGATATCCATGATTATAAAATCTTTGTCTTTCTGCAGTCCTTCTGACAATAAGACTTCATTAGATAAGAATCCTTATACTATATTTATGCTGACCCGGATCTCTGCAAGGATCATTTTACAGGTGTAACTTTCCTAATAGAACTGTGTTAGCATCTCCTTGCTAGGAGAGCAAAGACTAAGGTTTCAAAACAGCTTGGAGATGGACTGTGTATATTTTAAATGTGGAAATTATCTCTTTTTTCCATACCGTGGTTGCAACACATGTATTTTCATTTGTTGAAACTGTATAAATACTAAAATATAATTGAAAACTGTACATTAGAAGAAAAAGAAATAGGAAAAATCTGATCTCTGCACCTGTCATTGAAATAGTACTGTATTTGAAGTAAAATGTGAGGCATATGCCATCTGGTGGATAGAATAATTCACACAGTTTTATTGCTAATCTTGGTGTATTTTCTCTGCTACATTTTCACTTTTAATTGGCATTGGTGAGTATTTTTTTTAGTCAGAAGGGGGAAAAAGAATCTGAAAACTGAACTTGAGGCAAAGTGGAATTCCAAACTTGGTGCTCATGTTTGATTAGACAACTGGATGCTTGGGAGAAAAACCCCAAAGGCCAAATGATAGTGAAGCCATTTTCTCCCATTACAAATATTAATTCTAAAGGTTTAAAATTGTGTACCAACTAGTCAAAGATCATACCTGATAGACCTTTCTCCAGCCTCTGGCTTATTGCAGATTATGAGGTGTTTGCCATGCTCATTGCAGACAGATTGGCTGCTGTTCTGTGTCTGCACTGACACAGCAAGTGAGGCTGGGGCAGCCTTTCGGAGCCCGTACACCCCTGTCCTACAGCAGCATTCAGCTGTCTTGGCTTGCAGGTCAGAATTCCATTTTTCCACCCATTTGGAGCGCAGTTTCATTAAATACCATTTTCTGCAGAAAGCCCTGCTTCTAAAACTGTTAGATTGCTGGTTGGTGTGAATGCAGAGGTGACTCAACTATTTTAAAAGGCTAGACTAGGCAGGTACAGGAAAGAGCGTGGCCACAATTAAATGTTTCTCTTTGCACACAATGCTGCATGGGAGCATGAGTTCATGGCGTGCATCCCAGGACATTTTATGGAGCAGTCATAGTATGGGATCACAATGGAGCAGTCGATCTCTATTGATAGAGGATTTCTGTTATGTTGGTGAATAGTTTTTATTCTTGGTTGTTTTATGGACATGAAGGAATCTAACATCCTATTATCTACTGGAAGACTGATAGTACAATGCCCTTGTTTTTTCTTCAAACTGAACACATGTCTAAAATAAATTTTTTCCTAGACTTACTATTAGCATATTAGAAAATAATGGAAGAAGTACTTAGTAATATCTTTCATACTGTGATTTACTACAGATTCGATCTAATAAAAGCAAGTTTGTGCTTATAGTCTGAAAGGAACAAATTATTCAAATGCATTGTAATTGATGCATGTGTGAAATGGAATTGTCATCACCATGTTATGTCATTGTTCCACTAGCTAATGAAAAGGCAAGGAAAGAGCTGAAATACAATACAGTGGAAAAAACAAGTAATGCTATTGCTTCCACATGCTCCTGATTCTCCTAAATCATGCTAGTTCAGGTGTCTGAAGGTTTATTAGTTCAGCCATGGTGTGCAAACAAGAGGGAGATTTAATTGCACATGGAAGCATTCATGGTTTTTGTTTTGTTTTTTTTATTTATTTTATTTTATTTTATTACTGAAATAACTGACTACTTTAGAAATATTTTAAAAGATTCTTGACAGTAAACTTGTTTAGAGTAAACTCAACAGAGTTACTATATGTGACTCCAAACTTCATGGTTCTGTTACTCTTCTTGTAAGTAATTAATTTCTCAACATGCAAAGACAAATAATGCTTAAAAATACAGTAGAACAACTGTTCAGCTTATTTGTAAAAATTAGAGTTGAAATGTTATTTGCACTCTGGTATATAAGAGCTTCTTTCTGAACTGAGTTGCTTCAGTGCTTTTTGTGTTGAATATTTAGTGAAGAAAGAGCATTTACAATCTTACCTGCCTTTTCACTGTTTCACTGGTCAGGAAACTCATACTCAGTAGAACACTGCTAAAATGTTTAAAGGTTTATACTTCATGTGGTCTACACTCTTGCAGAAACATATATTGTGTGCTATATTGGGAGTAAATTCTCTGGTTTGTGCTGTGAATTTTACAGTGTTTAAAATGTTGTGTATGATTACTTACCCTCAGAAAGGCCACAGCACTTCAAAAGGTTCAACAACATCTGGTGTCAAAAGTTGTTTAGAAAATATCCTTTCCTATAAATTTTTAACCATTTTCTATGTGTTACTGTTTTCGTGCCCTGAAACTCTGAATGACTTCTATAATAATTTTTTTTTAAAAAGTATTCTTCCCATCCTGGTTGAATGATGGTCAGCCAAAGGAGAAGCCCATTAAGCGCCCAAAAGGAGGACCCAAAAGAGGCCATTAAAAAACCAGGGCATATGTATAGGTATATTTTTCNTATTCAAGTATTCCTTCGGGCAATTTGTGGTGAAGCCTTCCTCCACTCTTCCAGCTTAAGAGTGCAGTTAGGGAGACAGGTCTTCCATCCCAGGGGACCAAGCAGCAGAGTCAGGTCCTTTCCAGCCTTTGCAATCTCATGTGGGTCAGTTGGCCTAGATCCCAGGTTTTATTTAGGACAATCAGGTCTATGATGTGTATGTCAAACCTCAGTTTTCTGAGATCCATCCCATTGCCAGCTTGGGAATCCTCAGAAAATGGTTATAGTTTAGTTTTAGTGTTTTGCTGACTTTCTTCTACAAATCAGACAAAATGGTCTTTTCCTGAAGTGAATTTGCCCATCATGGAGCCAACCTTTCTGGCCTTTTGTGCTTATATGGCTTGAACAGAGATGATACTTTCTCTTGGATAGTCTTATGCCATGACACTTACGTTTATATGAATATAAACAAAAGAAAAGTTTTCTTTTCAGCAAATTATCTTAATATAAAAGATTCATTCAGTTTGCTTTGTGTTGTTGATTAAAATGTTCTTTGTGTTCATATATGTATTTAAAAACATTTAAAGATCTGTGTCTAGTAAAATGTTGCTCTTGGCAAAATTATGAAAAGAAACATCATTTTTCATGTGAAGAACAGTACAAACACTAAATAAAGTAGATTGTATACAAGAACAGTTTAAAATGAAATATTTTTTTCAGTCTTCAATGCTATGTATTTCAGCCAAGTTTAGGCTTTAAAGTTGCTCAAGCCTCAATACAGCCTGTGAATTGAAAAGAAAAGTGGAATGTCACTCCTTCAACTCTTTACTAACGCCTTTAAAAATCAGATTCCTCCTTGAAAAAACAGATTGTCCATTTTACTCCCTATTACTTGAATAACATTGTGGACAACGCTTTTTTCTTGTTTATATCATTGTCAAGGCTGTGGAAAACAATTTTCCTACCAGTAGGTGGAATCAGATGAAAATCGTAGTTATTAAACATAGCATGTAGCTGGATTTTCTGATCCAGCCAAAGGAAGAAATCATTTGGGTAGCCTCGGTTTTGAAATTTAAAAATAATAGCAGCTTTCTACTAAATATTTAGCACATAAGAATACAAATTAGATGAATAGAAATTTATTATTTATATTTAAGAATAAAAGTCTAAGAGTGACTGATTCATACACCATTTTATCTACACTCAGCTGATTAAAAGAGATATGGAATCCTTTGGAAAGCTCAAGCAGTATAAAAAGGTTTGTCCATCCCTGTTGTAAGTGTGGCAGTTGAGGGAGAGTTGTTCAGCAAAGAGCAAGACACCAAAGTTAGTTGTTACAGATTTTCTTTCTGATTCTTCCTCTGAGTAGTTTTCACCTTGGAATTGTTATTTACATACTTGTTTTTTTATGGGTTCTGTATTTGTAAACCTAGTATTAGGTACTGATTTTGGGGTATAGTTTGTTTTCCTCCTGGGTGTTTTGGAAAGGAAGTGAAAATATTCATCCACCCAGTACTTGTAAAATTTTTCAATAAACTTCAGAAATTAGGAATTATATGGGAAAGAAAATATTAAGATCTTCAGTGATGGACAATGCAGATTTTCCAGCTGGTCTTTGGTGGGTATAAAAAGTACAAGTTAGACTTCAGTCTGTTTTTGTAAAAATTCTGCTAAAATGGTCTCCCACATTCTTGCCTTTCGTCCTTCTTTACTGGTGTAATTTTATGTGCTGGAGAGTTCCCATGTTGGGAACTTGGAGGAAATAATTTTTCACGGGAATGTTTTTCTCCTTTCACCGAGGAGAAGCTTTCCAGAGATGGTTTGGATCAAATCATACAGAATATTTGTGATGAAAAGCATAACTTACTGGAGCTCAAAATGCAGCTCACACGTTCTCAGTGAAAGGATTGGAGTGTTTAATGTATTGCAAATGCATGTCTTGGTATGGACACAGGTTCCAAAATGTTTGAAAAACTAAAGCCCTTTGGGACAAACCTACACAGACAAACTCATGAAAGGTATGTGGGAGAACTTGTAATACCAGAGTTCTGCATCTGGGGTTTTCGGCTCTGGGGCTGTCTTGGCAAGCAGACCAAAGGGAATATGTTGGCTGTTGTCTTAAATTTTTTTCCCCCAGGCTGTATACTGTAGTACAATTCCTTGCAGATACACACTCACTCCAGTTCCATTCAGACAGAAAAGCAGAAAGCTAATGAGTTCTGTATTTAAAGACTTGTAGGAAATACAGAGTTTGTTCCATAGCACAAAGTTTCTGATCTTTGCGATGTCAAAGAAAGTCATTGTGAAATCAAAGCAATTTTAGAATTGATGACTCTTAATTAAGAGGTCATATAGTCAGTCTTCTGCAGAGATGGATTTTTCTCTTTGGAAGGAAAACAAAGCTGAGTAATAGAACACCTTCACCTTTTTGTCAAGAAAATCCTGCAGGTGGGGACAATATCACCTTCTCTAAAAACAGGTCACACCACTTGTGACTGGTGCTGCACAATAACCTCTAAACTTGCATCCCTCAGGCATTTTGTAGTGGTTTGTTTATCTAAAATTCCTTGACATTATTGAAAACACATTGCTTTTCTTCCTTGGGCTGAAAGAACAACAAACCCCCAAAAAGCTGTTAATGTGAGTTGGAGGGAACAGTGGTTTTCTTCAGTTGTATTCCACAGATGAATGGAATCTCTTGTAAATGCTATGGGGTCCAAAAATACATGGCAAGTGTATTTGACAGGAAAAGCATTTGATTTTCTTGCTGCCCCTGTGCTAAGATGAAGAGAGCAAGGATGTCTTACAGGTGCCTAACTCCTGACTCTTTTAATCATGTCAATGCTTACCTCATGTCCTTCAGGTGATATTGGAGTTCCTGATGAGATCTTAGAAACAAGTCAAATTGACAGCTGCAATGAATGTAAACTTGTCAGCTGCTTCCTCTGTCTTCCTGCTTCCTGGCTTGGTTTTTTTTTCCTCTGTATATTTATGCAGGGACGTACTTCAGACTGCTGTCATTTTAGTTAGATTGACAAGCCTACTTGTGTAAAAAAGAAAATGTTCCCAACCACAGGGACACGATGATCTTAAAATCAACTGATAGAGACCATTACCAGACTACACATGGAATTTAGATAGCGTTATGTTTTTCTACACAAACCTTAAGTCCCCAAAGAGGAGAGAGAATTTCATTGTTTATCTGCCAGAAGTGCACTTAAATTATATTTGAATAAATCTGTTAGATTGTTGTTTTGTTGGGACTGCCAAGAACGGATTGGCTGTCTTGAAATATTTCTTTGCAGAGTGGATCATGCTGCACATTAAAGAAGCTTAAAAGAAGAAAGGAGTTTCTGTGCTAGATGGTATCAGGGTTCACAGTTTGGATAATGATGTGGTTGTCGGCACTTAGAATAAAGATTTTTATTATGGGCACCAAGAGCAGAAATTTTCAGTTAAAATTACATCTTTTGTTCAGGTGATTTGTTCTAAAACATAAAAGAACATTTCTGCAGCATTTGTGGAGTAATAGCTATAAAAGACTGTGAACCTTAGCAGTACACAGTCTATGTAAGTAAAGCTACAGATTCTAGAGCTGCTTAGCTTAATCCATTGCATATTTTAAAACATTTTTTCAATTACCTTATTTTAAAACTGTTTTTCTAAGAAATCATGTCTCCTTTAAAATGTCCATTTACTAGAAAATGTCAATAGTTATGAACTAAATGCCCATAGATGCCTCCTAGCAAACTTCAGGTTTATCTTGGAATAAATGTCTTTGTAATTAAGAAAAAACAATTATAACTATTTGTCTGAACTTTATCATATTCATAAATGAGTCTAGATTTATTTTTTTTTTCATTCAGAACAATAATTGTTTCCTTAGTTTACAGTGGAAATAGAAGCTGCCACTGAGATTGGAATGAATAGATGAGCATCTTTTCATTGATAATCTCCCTGTAAAAGTAGGGCCACCTGTTATGCAGAAAGTGGTTTTACTGAAATGAAGGAACAGGCTTGTCATCTGAGATGTCAATTTTTTAAACTATTAGCAGGTAGAACATCTGCTGATGTTTCTCTCTGTTTCCAGTGTAACATTTGGCAGGCCTGCTAAAGGAGCATAGCAGGGTTTTGTGACTTGTAGTTTCAAAACATGTATAACTATAGTAGAGGATTTCTTTGAGGAGCTAATCTGTGTTGCAAACCTCAGCATGTTTTCTGTAGGAGCGCTATCTTTAAATATTTACATGATATATCTCTATCAAAGACTCTAGATGCATTTTGACAAGATGACTCTCACAGATGCATTTCAACAAGAGTCAGTCGTAAGCAAGAAAGCAGAAAGCTGAGTGTTTACCTCCTATGTTGTTCTGTATAAAAACACTCATTATTGGGCATAAAATAGGCAAGAAGAGACTACAGCTATTCCTCTCACTCATTACCCATATGGACTCTTCTTCCAGCATTGTTTTATTGTTGCCCTTTTGCTCAAAAGGAATTGATCCATCTCTGAGTCTGAGAGATGTAATGAAATTGGTACAAATGGAAGAGGTGTTTACTCTTTTCTTTTCATGCTTGAGAATTCCAAGGGGTTGTCTTCTAGACACAAATCTCTATGGGAACAATGAACCAAATTTTAGAAGATGCTGAAGTCATCGTACCTTGTCAATCCAAAGTATATTTTCCCTGAATATAACCTCTAAAATATTTCTTCCAGCTTCCAGCACTTGAGAAAATAAACTGCAAATTGGTAGTAGGGAATTTGGATGCTCAAGCACGTGTTGAAATATCAAGGCAATACCAGAAGATCAGTTATTAGAGTTAAACAAATTCTTTTTTTTCCTAAACAAATGCCCTTCACATTTAGTTGTTGTATGATAATCCATTATTTTTAGAGAAAGATTCTGTAGAAAAGAATATAATATATATTCTAGGAAGACTTATTCAACAGAAGCGTGTGTGTGAAATTGATCTTGCTTCAGTTTTGGAAGAATGAGAAAACTGTATTGTAATGCCAGAGTCTAAATGGTTCCTAAAATGGGATGTTAAATGACAAAGTTTTAAGAAGTTTTATAAGATTTTTTGTATGGACTTAAGCTATTTCCCTGCTATTTTTGCATTACTTACCTGTCTGATATAATAATGTTGTGTTTAAACTTGATAGTCCTTATAAATACAATAATATTGAAACACACGTTATGAGGATTTTTTTTTTCAGAAATCATTATATCTGTTCTCTTTGAACATAATGCTCTCTGCCATGCGCCTTTTTTATGCACTTGTTGCTGTCTGTTAATTATTGTAAGAGAATAGTGAATGAAGCTATCATGCTTTGCTAATTAATAGTTGGATGTTTTCCCAGCATCCTAGATGCAACTGCAGCACATAATTTAAGTTTTTCTTCCATGTTTCCATAGCTGTAAAGCAAGGTATCTTAAAATCAGCAAGTGGTAAGTGATGTTATTTTAAAAGAATTCTGAAGATATGCAAGTCTCACATTTACTTCACACCTTCTGCTACTCAGTGGTTCTTCAAAACTCCTGCTAGTCAGTGACTTTTACCTTTGTCATCGTTACCTTTATCACATTTTTTTTCCTCTTCCATAACTTTTTATTCTCACCTATAATCTTTTTTCAATCAGTGCTTGTCTACAGATCAAGTTACTGAAGAGCAGTATTTGAGCTTTAACTAAATAGTAACAGGGCCCACTTCTGAGATAAAGTTACCCAGCTTGCCAGATATGGAATTATTCATGTTTATTTCAAGTGTGACCCACTTTAAGGACCCTTTCTGAGAAAAGACACAAAATACCTACTGTGCTGCAGTACTTGTACTTTCATGTTGGCTCCATCATGTATCTTTAATTACCAAAAAAAAAAAAAANTGCAAAGCTGCTTATTTCAATTCCTGCACTAGCAAAAATTCTCCTCCATCCACTTTGTGTTCCTCTGTGACCCTCTTAAAGTAGCATACAGTTGTCCTTGGAATTTTTAGGTTTGCAAAAATGACTTGTGAACCAGGGCTTTCCTTTCTAAATTGTGGCCCCTTGTGAAGAAATATGGTGGGTCAGTAGGAAGGGACACCGCAGCATGAGAGCAGAGCAGTGCGGGGCAGCCTCAGCAATGTACTTGGGAACTGGTTCAAGAGGACTGATTAGAAATAATCCTCTTCTGTTTATATAATTAGTCTAAAAGTTTTTTTTTCCCCCTATTATCTGTAGGTTTTCTGCAGTAACATAATTGTATTAGCAGCTTAGAGGTGAGAAACCTAAAGTGGGAAGAATGATTTTAGTTTTACTTACAATGAGTTTACATCATGCCAGTGACCTTGTTTTTTGTATTTATAAATACATTTTAGAAATTGCTTAATGGCCGGCATTGTAATTTTTTTTTCCTATAAATTCAAATAATACCAAGAGTCTAAGGCATTCCTTTCAGATAAATTTAGCATTGCATCATTTCATTTGCAGTAACGTAAACACAAACTCCAGTAGGTCTGCAAAATGAAACATGAAACGTATCAGATTTTATGATCCGCGTGCGTGTGATCACATTGAAATGCTTATGGAGTTTTTTACAAGGAACAAACGTCCACAGACTGTTGGGAAGCAGACTTGGAGGAGCTGCAGAGGTGAGGCAGCAGCAGGCGAAACGCAGCGAGGGGATTAAGATTTGGCAAGGCGCTCCTTTTCTCCGCGGGCCCTTGGGCAGTCTCTGTAGACGGGAGCACACTGTCATCTTGTGTTGCTGAAAGGCAACCTGCAGGTTCTGCTCGTGTTGGCTTGTTTCAGTCTATGCAGTTTTGTCATTTCTCCTGCCTGGTGGATGTGATATGGATATGGTGAAACTCCAGGGGAAAAGGTATGGTTCATGTGATGTAAACTGTTAAAAAGTTTTTCTTACTGCGGGGATAATAGGAAAGCTTTCCTACTTCAGAAGGAATGTAGTGCTGGAGAAAAATATATTCTTGCTTTATTAAGGAAGATATTACTTTCTGGGACAACTTTCTCTTCAGTCAGTACTTACCCTGTAGATGTAAACAATCAGTAATTTTGAAAAGTTTGTGTTCCTTTTTTTTTTTTTTTAAAGGCATACTGCATGTTAATGTTTAGTAACTTACTGTGTTTAATTGATTGTATAGCCACTTATTATTCTATATAGCCACAGAATTTTAGTACATAAAGTTATAAAAGTCTACTTTTTTTGCTTAGTATTGGGTTCTAACTTTACAAATAAAGTAACGTAATTACTAATTATGGACTTTTATTTTTCTTACTTTATTGCTCTGATAAAATGCTTAGATGTGGTTAATGAAGTTGACATTAAACCCTCCCAATGAATTTCTGACTCTTCCTGTGACTTAATGAAGAAATAGTGCATGTACAGCAAGGATCTATAGAAAACACTTGATATTTTTTAGTAAAGTATATTGAAACCATAAACAAAATAGGTAAGGCTTGTTTTTTTGCATATGCAGTAGAATATAATTGAAAAATTAATTCTCTAGCTATTGCTCCATTCAGTGTAATCAATACAAAATTGTTATGAATTAGAAATAGTAGAGATGCAGTCAGGATGACATTTGATTATTACGTGTATTTTTATAAATGCTAAAAATACTGTTTTGTCTTATTTTCCCATCATGAGCATGTGAAGCTAAAATTTCACTACCCGCTCGTGATGATAGAGAATTGTTTCCTTTTCTCAAACATATGTTTGAGAACTTTTAAATCATCTAAAATACTTGGAAATTGTGTAATGTTTAAATGTACTGGACTAGTCTTCCAGTAAAGCAATATGTTTCAGGAATTTAAACTGAACAGTGCTTTTGACTTGGTGCAAGCAATTTATTGTGTAGGTTGGTTAATAAAAAAAAAATACTGTTCTTTTTTGGCCTTGGGCTCTGATGATTATTAAGAGTTAGTTGTGATGGTTACACTTAATGAACACAAACTCTGTATCTTTAGGTGACAGCTTATCTTACTTTCACTTAAATAGCAGGAATTTTAACTCTCTGATACCTTTGTAGTTTGGTTAGCTTTATTACATCCAAAGCAAATGACCTAGGACCGGTTAAGGGTGCAAATACAAAATTTTTCTTTGTGCTGCTACAAAATCATGACACAAAGGGGAACTAAAAGTTGATACATTACAAATAATGTTAAGTCATATATACTATAGTAATGTCTGGCAGCATTGGGTTGTGGGACTTACTCTCCAAGAAGCAGAATAAATGCATAGGAAGACAAAAGTTCCTGCTTGAAAGTGTGTACACAGTGATTAAAAAGGCCAGTTGTGGGTTAGACAGATCCATATTGCTAAGGAGCATGTGAATATCAGCTTTTGCTGATGTATCAGTAGGTCCAGGGCATTAATGTCTTGTAAAGGAATAAAATACACAGTCAGCTAGTCAGAAGATTTTTAAAAAATGACTAGACTAAATGTTGAATTGCAGTCATACATTTGTCAAGCACATATTGAGGGTGCAGGCAACAAACCCGTTCTTAGTTTATGGATTTGTATTTGTTGCCATCTTTATTCGTTCTTACCTCTAGTAATTTAGAGAGGGGTCATGACTCTCAGCCAGTGTCTTTTTTGTATCAGTCACTTTAATAAACCCAAACTAGTGTTCAAGCTTTATATCTTACATTTTCATGAGTAGCTAGACCTCCATAATTGCTTCAATTTGTTTTCATGTGGTTTTTACATAAAGCAGATCCATTGTGGACGAATGCATTAGTACAGTTTGTAGAGTGTTTGTAGTTAGTACAGTGTTTGTAGCTTATGGAATATAAAGACTCCGTTTTAAAATAGGTTTTAGAAGTATGTGTCTCAGATGGAAATGACATTTTTTCACCATGGGGTTGCCCTTTTCAGCACCAGTATTACAATAGGTTTATATATTTAATGTAGATTTGGCATTTGATGAAATTTTTGTTATAAAAAGCATGTGTAAACTTTACCCTCAACAGGATAGATTGTCCTTGATGTGACTCTGAGAAAATAGGGGCCTGGAAATTTTCTCTGCTTGTTTATTCTGTACTTTAGTTAAGATCCATTAGATCTATATAATCTTTATAAAAAGTACTGTTTTTCTGGGGGTTTTTGTCCCTGATGTTGCCTGAAGTTTTTATCGTAGCACTGTTTGAGCAAGTCTTCCTGCTTATTCTCAGAATGATGAGAATTCTGTGACAAAAACTGCACTCTAAAGTTGTTAAGAATGTACTCATTAAATTGAGGGTGTTTGGGACTTGAGTAAAATGTTAAGCTACTGCTAGAGTTTCATGGAAACATAAAATGCTTTCAATGTTTTTTCATCTTTCTATGATAATTATTTAAAACAAGAGCAAGCAACCATTTTTGGTTAATAGTGAACCGAAACATCCATTACAAATTTTCCTCCCTCAAGCACATGAATAGTTTGTTATGTACATGAAAACTTGCTGCAGTTAATTCAAAACAAATCTGTACTCAGCTCTCCCAAAGCTCTTGAAGAGCACTATTTCTCACTAAGGTGAAGCTTTTGAAGTTTAAAGAATCCTAAATTTGGCACATGTGCTTATAGATAAGTAAGTCAAAGTGTTTTCAGAACTGGTGTGATAGTATGAAAGAGAAGCTTGTAATAGGAATCTAGGTTTTATCCTTCATTTTGTGAGGCTAAGCATACACACAGGTCACTTGTGCATGTAATTCAGTGTAATATAATTGCAATTTATAAAAATGATTACACTGAGCAGAGTGGCTATGAATTTTGGTAAGGAAGCTGTTGTATATACAAAGTTTAGTTGAAGCTAATGCTAAAGTAAAATAAATCTCATGGATGACTAAACTCTAGTCCCTGGGTCTGTAACAATCCCCAGAGAATAAGGAAAGTTAATTTAAAATATTTTTGTTCATCTGGTCTTAAGCCAGATGCCTTAAATTCTGAAAATCAAGCCTCCAGTGACATTCCACTCCAGTGGGAAAAGAAAAGAGGACATATAGTCTGGTCCTGCAGAAACTTACTTCATCAACAATTAAAAAGCATAATTTAAATGTAGAACTAATGTGCTCTTACTCCATTTCCCTTGCTCGGTCACTCGACTTTTTCACTAATTCTCTTAAAACAAGCATATTTACCTTAAAAAACATGTTTTAAATGTGATGAATGAATTTTAACTATTGTAAATTTCAAAACATTAGATTTTCTGTTTTGCGATTTTCAGTCAAGTTAAACTGAACTGGAAATATAATTAATGAATCAATAGCCCATGTTTAGATCTTGGACTTGGCTTCCAAAGCAGCATTTAGAGACAGCATCAATTTTAACTTAATCATAAAGTTACCATCCTTTCATCATTTTGGCAGATGCAGATGATAATCAAAAAAACTCTTTCTGTGACAATTACTTCCATAGATTCAATTTTATTCCACTGTACAGTTGTCTTAATATAAGTATGGCTATTAGTGCATATTAGGTATCTATCATCAAAGTTGTCACAAAGTAAAAATATGATGTGAAAATTGAATGGACAGTGTTCTGCAGGACAGGTATTTAAAGGCAGCAGCTGAACACCCCAGCTGGAAACAAGAGAGGACAGGAAGTTATTATTTCTTTAGGTTACTGCATTGGCTGTTAGTTGCTCACAATGTCTTCACATGTTTAGCTTTCCTACACTTACAGATGCAGCACAGCCTTCCTTAGCAGCTAATGACCAGGGAGGATGAATGGTGTTGAAGGTTTCTTGATGCAAGAAACCACCATGAGTAAAATTGCTTCTTTGTAGCGTGGTTGATTCTTGCAATCACTTCGTTTTAGCTGAAATTTTTATTCTAAAGATTTACAGGATAGTCCTTTTATAGTTTCATCTTTTTGCAGGGTTGTTTTAAATGTTCATTGTGAACAGTGATGAATGAAGACTCACTTTTTATCAGTGAGTTATGATTAAACGTAGTTGAAAAGCTAAGTTCAAAGTATCAATATTCTGCTGTGACTTTGGGCAAGAAATTGTGCCTTTTCTATTTCTGGGTATTTTTTAAAAAAACCCCTTAAAGTGGAAAATGCCTCTTTATAGAACAAAGTTATTTTGTTTCATGAAATCATGTTCTGTATCCTAAAAGTCTATCAAACAATTCAGTCATGAAAACTCTGAGAATTTCCTGGCCCCTAAGTACTATCCAAAATAATCTTATAATTATTCATGTGACCCTATGAACCCAACAGCTGAAGTACAAGCAAACAAATAGGCATGGATTCAGTGTCTATAAAATTAGAAAATGAGAACTAGATTTCCTGTGCTAAGGAAAACTTCCTCTTTTATTAGCTGTATGCCATGAGTAGGATGAATAAATTTTACAGCTGTAGTAATCTGCCTACCAAACTTTTACTGTAATATCAGTTAAAATTGGTTATAAATGAAAATATTTCAGCATACAGCAAAGTTCCTTACATTTATTTAATCCTGAGGTTTCTGACTACAGATCTGAACTATAGATTATTTCTGATTTGAAAAGATCCAACTTTCAATGTTAAGTCCAGAATGTAAAATACAATAAAAAACCATTATGAGCACTTTTGGATGCAAATAAAAATAGACATTGCATAATTACAAAGACTGTTTCATTTCATGTACTCTGTGCCTAAGCTTTGGCACATTGACTCTGAGCTCGAGACCTTCTGAAGCAATCCTGAGAAGTTTCTCTACTCACAGAGATGCAGCATCACACTGTGTAAAAACAGAATTAGCCAGTTCTATGACCTTTAACCTTTACCACGGGCTATCTTATGAATTTTAATATAAGAGAGACATGGAAATAGAACAGACTCCGTGCTTTCTGAATCAATTATGTAAGTAAAAATATTAACATAATATTTCTAAAGAACACAGGGGACAGAGTTTGGCATAAGCATCTATAGTGAGCTTTGACAAATAGAGGCAATTGTAGAAAGAGGATGAGAAACCAAACCTGTAAAGGGTGGTGAGGCACGGTCTTCAACAGCCATAATTTTTGGATTTTTCTGTTTGATTCTAAGATGATCGTGTTGACAGGAGATCTCTTGAGTATTTTTTTCTGTACTGTATGTTACCCCTAATGCTTATTGTCAGTTTATAGTTCAGGAATATGCAACTAAGCTCATCTTTCAAAGTTGTTTAAATGATCAGTTCACATGAGTGGGAATGCAGCTATTTTTAAATGTGTGAGTTCTGTGGAAGCCTTTCCTCAAATGGGAAGAATACAGTCGATACTAAGGTACAAAACCCTACAGAGTTCTGCCTGTATCTGATGCATGTCTGGAAAATCTAGACTTGCTATTGCTCCACATACAGAATAATAGGTAAAAAAAAACAGTGTGGGAGGGGGGCTGGTGGGTTCCTCTCCTTTGAGTTCTGGGTATTCAGCTGTTTTGAATGCACCCGTCACATATCAGTATTTTGGAAATGAAAAATATGAACATGATGCCTGTTTGAAACCTTCAGTGGATGAATTGAATTATTTTTTTTTTTCTACCTTTGAAGAAAGCAAGCTCTCAAGGATGTATTAAATAGAGTTTTCAGTGGCTTCTCTTAGAATTTTTTAGCATTTCTTACTTGCATTTGGAGGATTCAGCGATCCATTGTAATAGTAGCATCCCATTGCATTTTGATGTACCAAAGACTTTTGTCCTACAATGAAAGGAGGGATTTAAAATAAAAATGTTCATCTCTTGAACTGAAATTCTTTCATCATGACATATTTAATATTCTAACATCTAAATGGTTTGAGTGAGTTATTTCAGTGTATTTGACAGTTTTAAGCCTAATTAGCCATTTTAGATAACGTATTTAGCTGCATTAAATCTTCTGAATCAAATACTTAATCAAAAATTCAACCTGCTAGTCATCTTGTTTAAAATCCTTTTTATAACACACTTGTGGAATTTTATATAAAGGCTTTTTTATCAGTAAGGTGTATCAAATGTCATTATTAAAAAATATTTTTGAAAAGTGGTTATGTGGGTGGAGCATATAATTTTCTGTTAAAAACAAAGTAGGTAATTTTGAAAGCTGAAAACCCAAGAAATTCCAGTCCACATGATCAGGTGTTTAAAGATATGACCCACTTCAGACTAGTAAAACTAGCAACTTTTCAGTTAAAAAACCCCAAGGTTTTTTAAACCCCCAAGGCATTAGTTAGGTTGAGATTACACAGATGTTTATTTAAAAGTGTAACTTAATTTATTTAATTACTAAGGCAGTTTATTGTTTGTAAATTATATTGTTGGTGAAAGTTTGGAGGAAACTCAGGAACTAAAAGCACTCAGGAAATATAAAGAATACTTTTTTCATGTATAATTGGCAAGGGTAGTAAACAGAAAACAGCTATAAGTTGCAAAGTACTAGAAAACGATAAAAATTATTTTAAATTAAGAAGTTAGCAGGTGATCTTAGTAATAAAATAATTTATAACGGTATCTTTTTTCATATACACATTTATACCAACAGAGGTATAAATAACTGACCCAACTGAAAGTGATATTCTTGGCCTTTTCTGGCTGAGATTATGGAGGTTTCTGTCCCTGGCATTGTTTCACATTGCTGAAAAGCAATGTGAAGAACTGCTATGTTGTATTTGGTGCCATCCTTTCATTTTCTCTGTAATCAACTTGAAATTCCAAGTGTTTTTGAAAAAACTTTCAAATGAGTGGTAATGCCTTTCATCAGCCTCTGTTTTATATCTTAAGTTGATTCTTCTTAGTGGTTATTTGAATCTAAAGTATAATACCTGCCATGAAAAGCAGGACTTTCTCAGGGTGGACGTACTGTTTAAAATCTGTATTCCAATTAGATCACACTGCTTTTTCTGTCTTCTAAATCTGTGAAGTCCATCTTTCCTTTGGAAAGATCTATTTAATACTGTTACCTTAGAGAAATGGAAAATGAGTAAGTAACAGCAACCAAGTTTTATCAAAAGTAAAAATGATGACTTGGAAGTTTGGACCTGCTGTAACGATTTCTGGTCATAAATCCAAATCTCACATTAATTTCTTTAAAAGCTGCATTGTAATTTCCTGATGATAACAGATGAAAAAAATTCTCCAATAAAGACACTTGTCAGATACCAGAACTGAATAGGGATGGCTCATAATACTTCTGAAGAATGTTGAACTGCATTTAAGGATTGCCTGTGCAAGATAGTTTAATCCTCATTAAATTCTGTTTCTGTTCTTGAAATTATCTCATCCTTGACAGGATGCAATTCATAAGAAATATTGGCTGGTGAGGTAATGCACATTCTGTAATTGCAGTCGAAGCTGTAGAAAGTTCACAGAACATCACTTAATGGATATTAGCGGTTGGGCACATCTGTGCTTGATCGCTCTTTTGGCAGCCTTCCAGCTGCCATCGACTCTGGTTTCCATGTTCCCAGGGTCAACTCATCTGTTTTCTGTGTGTCCTCTGCTGCTCTGTGCCATGTTGCCCAGTTACAACTTACTGTGTAGAGCTGAGTACTCACAAAACTTGCTGTTGAATAAGTGAGCTCAAATTGTTGCTCTGTAACACAGTACTGTTGTCTTGTGCTCTGTCCTGACATTCTGTCTACATCCTCCCCATCCTTGTAGAGAGCACAAATGTTGGAAAGTTTTTGAGAGCAGACATTGCAAAAAAAATATTGGCAAGACAGCTGCTGGAAGGGTATCCACAGTGGATATAAGTCCACCACAGTGTTTCTTCTAAATTGCTAGAACCTGAAGGTCATTTGCAGAAAAGGAACATTTCTGGATCTCCCACAGTGTCTGTATCACTGTATGTTAGAAAAGCCATGTGAGTATGCTGGAACAAGCATTGACTCCTCTGATGAAGTGATGCCTGAAGACCTTTATTTCTTTCCTGTGATGTGTTCTTTCCTTCAGATGTGTAAGGGCACTGGACAGGCTCCAAGGCATGCACCTCCTCTGCCAGTTGTACGTGCCTTACCCCAGGGAGGGCAACTTCTGTTTGAACTGGGAAATTTATTCCTACTCTAAGCAGAAGGTGATAGTATATGCTAGGCTGTATCTTGGCATCATGTCCACTCCTCCCACCCAGCACCAGTTCCTGGGGAGAGGGCATAAAGTGTGGTGTTTGCTTTTACTCACTGCTGCAATTGCAAAATGATGCAGGGTGCTGCTGCAGCAAACCAACCTTGCCGGTTTTGCATTCTCAAAACAACTCATGCTTTTCTTCTTTAGAGTGTCCCAGACAAAAGATGAACAACACCTGTGAGCAGCACCGCCCTGCACATGCCTTGTAGTAAATAGCACGTTTGTCAAGTACTGGGTGAAATTGCAGTGGTACTGATTACTGTGCCTATGTATTTCGAGGAATGCTCTCTCCCTGCCTCTGACCCCCCACTCCCCAAGACAACAAAGCATTCTTCGTATGGTATGAAGTGCACTTCTGATTATGCCATGGCACTGTGTCCTCTTATTTTCCAGCCAATTTTTTTTAGAATACAGAACACGGTTTCAGCAGTCTAGGGATATTTTAAGGAACTTTTCCATTACAAAAACTAGCATCCCAGTAGGCAAGTCATTCCATTTAAGCACCATGTAAAAATACATAGAGAGCAAGATATGAGCAAGTTAAGATATAGAGAACACTGTTAATCCATGCCATTCTTTCAGTTTTTTTGCTGAATTGCATGTATTTCACTGTGAATATGTGTTTATAGCACCAGCTTTCTTCATGATTAGTTGTCAAAACAGCCCTTTACTGCTATTTCTTGAGCACAAATGCAAACCTGCAGCAAACAGCTGTGTTTCAGCAAAATCTTCAGGTGGTGGTAGTTCTTGGTCTGCTGTTGGTAAAGCAGCAGGCAGGCCAGGTGGCTGCTGCCATTGCTAAATCTGCTGTCAGTCCTGCTTGGTGGGGCAGCTGTTGGCTTGCAAACCACCCAAAGGGTGAGGTTCAAATACATCTCCAAAAGATGTTGAGTATGAAGAAAGGCATCCTGATGTGTAACCCTTTATTTTATTGTATTTTATGTTATTTTAATCTGGCATGGCTGTTTCTGCTTTGAGAATGTTGCCTGTTCGCCAAAAATGTTGGATCACGAGATGCTGGGAGAGAATCTGTGGGAATTCGTGTTTGATACCAGCTTGCAAAACTGCCAGATAGTTGTTTTTGTGTTTGCCACAGGGAGATATTGCAATAGTGTTATCATAAACAACAGATCGGAGAAGTTTGGCAGAGGTAGTTATCCTGGTTTCAGGTAGGGTAGACCTTTCTTCTTTGTAGCTGTTACGGTGCTATTTTGGATTTGGAATGAGAATGGTGCTTCATCTCCTGCTGGGCTGGACAGTCATCAATCTCTCACAAATTTCAGTGGTGCTATAATATAGAAAAGCTTACACTTGAGTATTTGTATTCATGCACATCATCTGGAATAATAAGTTGGGAATGGAATTTATTTGACCTCAGGTTTTATCATAAACCTTGCCCTACTTGTTCTGGTAAAATACCAGAACTCAGTAAGACACATAGCCAGAAATTTCACCAGCTGTCTTGGTGTGTGCTTATTTGGTTACAGGCTGCTGAGAAGTATCAAGAAGATAATGTTCTAACAGTCCAGATGTCTGGCTTTTGTACTCAAAACACTTTCCAAAATGTCCAATTTCTTGAAAGGATTTCTGAAGACCCCGTCTATTTGATTGCTGAAGTGAAACAAGACTTGCCAGTGAACTAAGGACTAAGAAATAGTCCTGACAGAGCAGACCTTTCATGAGTTCACAGCATCCTCTTTGTCAAACACAGCAAAATCCCTTGGCTTTGAACAACATGCACAATGGTTTGGGATGTGGGCTCTGGTATGTCCTCTTGAGAATGTCATGTACACAGGAGGAAGAAAGACAAACATATACACTACTCTAGGGATAGCAAAAAATACATTCAGTGTTTAATGTATATTAGTTCTCATAATTGATACATAATCAGAAATTATTGCCAGACATTAATATTTTAGAAAGATCTTGAATTAAAGATGTGTACTTTAGCAATGATCTTGAAATGTCATGAACTAATCAGTGGGGGTATGATCATAACCTGAGTGAGATAAAGCTGTGAAAATCCAGTGTACTTCAGAAAATTAACTGCCAGCATTACCTATTTTTATTTTATTTTTATTACACTTTACTAATATATGCTCTAAAGTGTTAAGCTGGAGTACCATTTTAGAAAACATAAAAATGAAATATTGACCAATTGTGCAATAATGCCTCATTCACCAAAGTTCACCTTGCATATTAGTTTCCTTCTACCAAAGGTGGGGTGTTTTTTTCATAGCAGACTGTGCTTGTATTCCATGCTATAGATATCTGAATTAAATGGTAGAATAAATACATGTAAAAGCAATTGGAATGGTCCTTGGTCATGACTTCCAAGAGATCACTGTTAGCTTCATTTGATCAATATTAATAAGGGTTTTCTTCTGAAAAATCTGCAGGGCCAAAATGAAAAATAACCATCAGAATTTCCTCATTTTAATGTAATTTTTCTTGGAACAGAACAAATTTGAAAAGAGCAACATTTCCTGTGCTGTTAATTGTGTTTAGGCTTCTGTAAAACCTTTGTATTTTCAAAGGAGATATTTAAATGATCTTCAACACATATTGTCCTAAGAGATATTACTTGTCAGTATACCATTATAGCTTACAGGCATTTTAAAATGCTTTAAAAGTGTGCAACAAATTAAGACAGGCTGCTGTCAGCAGCCGTCCGTCATGGAAAAGCTCTGCAGGTGAAGGGCCAGGAAATCAGACTGAAATCTCTTGTACCAGCTGAACATGTTCACACACCTCCTACATTTCAGTATTTCATCTTGATCCTTCAGGATATCTTGCTAGATGTGTTTAGAAAGCATTTGGACAAATGCAGTGAAGTTTAAAAACCTCATTATGCACTATTTGCTCGTATTTTTACAGTGTAGTAGCAATAAACATTCTTTTTTCATGACTATTCTTTACAGTGAAATTCTTGGTTACTTTAATTCTTTGTTATTTTGATAAAGTTAGAGAAATTAAACCTGCTGCCTAATAATGGAACATTTCTAGTCTATTCATAATTGCAGTTTCTGGGTTGCAAAAGCACAGCAGCTGCTAGATGTTTGGCAATATGATAACATGACTCCAAGTTCTAAGCTGGATACCTGAGGCAGAAAAAATATGAAAAGAGAAACAGAAAAAGGCTACAATAAGAGATGCATGTAAGTTTAAGTAAGAAATCACAATTATTCTTTATGAATGGCTATATCTGATATTTCAAGAACAGCAGCACCCATGAGCTCCAGCTTCATTTTGGGGGAATATGTGACATAAACTGGACAATAAATGGCTGCAGCGTTTAGGTTTCTGCCATTTCTGCACAGTAAAGCTATAGTAATGTTATGGAGAAAAGGACATCTTGCAATTTGCAATTGTGTGATGATTAAACAGAAAAGAAAAAAAAAAGAGATTGCAAGAGAAGCAGAAGATTTAGTTTCAAGGCTAGCATGAATTGCTTGTTCTTATAGTTATTTTTAAAGATATTTTTAATGTCTTGGCAAAATATGTTGTCACTGTAAGAAAGTTTTATTGCCTGAAGGTTATCAATAAGTTAACTTGCAGATACCATTTTAAGTTACTAGAAACAAAACTGAAGAGCTTTTAAAAGTAAAGTTTTGATGATTTATTGCATACATTATTAAGAGCTGAATAATCTATTTTGTTTCCATGCATTTTCCAAATATGGACTTGGTTATAAGGCTACAAGGATTGAATTCTGTCTGAATTTAATCTTTATTTGAATGTTAATTTTAATTTTTGACTTGGAGGACAATTTTCTTCTGTAGAAATCAGAAATAGTGTATGTTGCAAGTAATTTTTGTTTTCCTTTTACTTACCATTAAAATCTCCTTAGAGAAGAAAGAAAAAATCTACTGAAACCGTAGTATACTTTTATTGGAATTATATTGGTATATTAGTATATGAAGTTTCCTGTTTTGTCTCATTTTTTATTTTGAAAGTGTTGCGTGTTCATTACAGAATGTTTAATGTTGAAACCGTTTTAGAGTCAGATGCTTTCCTTAGTGTCTTTACTGCTTTATATGTAGTAAGTGAGACATGGCAACATCAGACTGCAGATGATTTTGAAATCTTTAATTTTATATGTAAGGCAAAAGTGAGGCTTTGTTTTTTGATGGGTAGCTTTCAGTTCAGCCCTGCATTTTACTCTTTTTGGTTCACATTCATTTTTAATTACATTAGTCATTCTTTGGTAGTGATATGGATCAATAGGGTCTGGGTTCTGCCAGGATGAACTCTAAACCCTGGCTTGGAATAAACTTCTTTGTCTCCCAGGCAAGATTAAGTTTCCCCAATTGTTTGATGTAATCTTTCTGAAAGGTGGTTTCCCCTATCTGTTACCTGTGGGATTTGTTGCTATTCTGATTGTTTCGGTTCTTTTCAGGGGCTGATAAGTGTACACATTGTAAGTCTGTATTGTTTTGTAACCTCATCTCTGTGCAGCAGAGGTAGCACGCTCAGAACTTGAACACATCAAAACAAACAGAATTTGCAAATGTTATGTGATGTGTAAAGCCTTCGGAGACAGCTAGTGCCCCAAAGTCTACTTTACACAGCAGAGATTAACACCATTATTCTATGTATAATCTCGCCAGCAAAACACTGTCGCCTATTTCTGTCAACAAATGGTTTCTTTGCTTTGGCAGCTGAAAGAAATTTCAGTTGTGTAGGCAACAGAACATGCCTTTATAAGTTGCAGAACCCAATTTTAAAAATATTTTGGATGGTAACTGCAGTTTTGAGAAGTTAAATTATATTCATTAACTAAATATTTTTAAAACAAGCTAAAAAGACTAATTATGTCTGCTGTGTGTGACACACTCGTAGTTCAAAGGTTTTCTATTTCACAGTACACCTTTTGAAAAGGTACTTGCAGACCGTTAGCTCTAATAAAAGGTCTACACACATCCCATCCAGGGAAGGCACGCCCTAAGAGCACGTTTTCTTTCTGAATTAAGGTGATGATGTGTCTGTACTGACAGTCTAAAAGTCCATAAAACTGCCAGAGAGCAAAGAAAATAAGATAAAGATGCAGGTGTAAAATTCCTAGAAACCTCAGACCAAACAAACTTTGGAAAATCTGCAGGGAGAGGGGGGAAAAAGATGCCGCAGCATTTCATGCTGTAGTGCATGGACAGTGTAGTGCACCATGGTGTAGTGCATCACAAAAGCTCTCTTTTAATGGAATTGAGTTATATATAACCATAGTCAACATTGGAAAGTTTTTGATGTGAATAGATACATCAGTGTTCTTTTTCAGATCATTGAATTACATTACTAGTTTACAAATTATTATATTTTTAATATAAAATTTTACTGTTTTCCTCCAAACATGATCATTAAAAAAATTAAAGGTAAGATAACAAGTATCTACTTAAAATATTGGATTGTATTTGATTTTCTGCTATTTATTTACACAGATAAAAGAACCACATCATCGTTCACCTCTTCTGTTAGTGGAGGGTCAGACCCCTCATGAGGCAGGGCATTGGATCCCTCCTCACTTACCTGGCAGGGCAAAGCCAGGCTCAGGGCAGAAGGGAAGGGCTGTGAGGTCCCTGTCCTGGGAGCCCTGCAGCTCCGTGGATCCGTGGCTGGGCACGTGTGTCTCCCGTGGGCAGGGGGCCGGTGCCTCTGACGTGAGGCGTGCGCAGGCTGTGCAAACAGCTTCTCATCGTTTGACTGGGCACGTGTGCGCTCGCTCTGCAGGGCTGGCTGCAGTTTCTGCCCTGTTGATGGATAGCTGTGTTTTGTTTACATGCGGGAAAGGATAGCAACGAGACGCGAGGCGTTAATTGCAAAAACTGTCGTGAAGCCATCAGCTTGTTTCTTCTGTGTGTCTAAGAGTGCTGGGGAGCGACCTCGTGAAAGTTGTCTCAGCACCTGTCCTGGTGACAGTTATACTGACCTTTCCCTGTGTTAATTTTTAGTTTACACTTTGTAATTAAGAAGAACAGATCACTGAAACAAATTATTAATGTTAATCGGTAAGTCAGCATACAAGAATGCAAAGAATCAAGTCTCCCCTTGTATACGAAATGAAGAGATTTCTTCCAGCTTCTTGCTTTGATCATTAGGCTCTTTTAAATAAGCAAACATTACTTAGTTGCTAAGCCACAGGCTGAAGTTCATTAGTGTGTTATCACAAATATTGGAAAAAGAGTACTAAACCAATATAAGATAAAGGACCTGTGCGTAGGCTGGAAGTAATGCAATAAATGTGACACCGGAACATTTTGAAAGAGGGTTCAGAGTGATTAAAACCATTTCTGTTTGCAAAACCCCACCCACTCTGCAAGAAAAAGTGCCAACCCTGAGTCGATCTGTTTTTTTCTGCTACTGATATCTCTAAGATTTTCGGGAAATACAACATCTGATAGTATTATAAACATTTTTGTACATTTTCTGTGTTTTAAATGTTGATGAGGTATATTGAGGTGGGGTTTTTTAGTCTAATGGTTATCTTTAGAATGCTTTTAAAGATAGATTGAAAACCAGAATGATTTCTTAATTAAATATCCTGTTTGGGACCCTAACCCAAAATCCTAACAAACCAGTTTTGGATAAGTAGATATTGCAGGTCGTTGAACTTCACAAGAAGTCATCGTCATTTGGAATTGTTTTATATTCAGTGTGTTGTCCTAAGAAAATGCTTCTGTATTCTCCACAGATCTTCAGTACAGTGAGAGAAGAAGAAGAAGGAGCAGAAGATATTTTTGCATATATCCCTCATCTTCTGAGAAAGCTCCCAACATCTGTTACAGACTGTATATACAAAGGAGATTCTTTTTGTGTAAAACCATGTGTAACAGGTACTTACTGTCAATATCGCGCCACTTTACAGAGGACTGCACTCTCTAATTATATAACTGGTGCTTTACTAGAAGCAACTACATCATTAGGAGCAAGGAGTGGTCTTTTAAATATCTTTGGAGGATCAACTGGAAGAGCATTGCTTAAAGGTAATGAAGATTTTTATTTCTTTTAATCTCTGTCCACCTAAATTACAGGAGGAGTTGCAAAATTATTAATACTATATAAGATTCTGTAGTTTATATACTCATCCATGAAGTTCATAGATAAAAAATGTTTTGTTTCATATATTTTCCTTTGCAGTAATTACGTGTCATAATGAATGGCTATCTTACATTAATAAAGTAAAAATGCAGCTAAACTGAAAAGAATCCTATTATAAAACAAACACTGTTTCAGGTTTTTTTCTTGCTGGAATCTATTTTGCCTGCATCCAGATTTAGTGCCTAAGCCGTTGTTTTTAGGGCGTTCTTATGTATTTCTCGTGTGCTTCTGCTCATGGGTGACTTGGTTCAGAACTAGGGAAAGGAGTGTATGCTCTGCTTGGTTATCATTGCTGTCATTATGTACGTAGCTGTCAGCTTCACATGTTGTGAAGCATGTACATTTCATTCCTGATTTCTTGTTGCTCTTCTCCTGGGTCCATCATCTTTGTAGTATTGGATCATTTCAAATAATGTGGGTACTGTCTGTATGGAAAGTGCTTGTTAGAAAATGGATGTTGCATACTTTGTGCATACTGTTGCATGCTGATCATCTTCGTAGGTAATAATATCCTTAATGTGATTTCGTTTACTCAGTTTTGAAAGTTTAAAAAAAGCCTTCTTGGTACAAATTCTGTGCTTTAAAAGATGGTTTTGTACAGAACAATATTTACATTATTGATTAATTCGTAATTAATGCCTAGAATATTGTATAAGTTACTCAAGCATTTGGAGGTTTATCATCATCTGATAAACCATAACAGAAGGATGTAATATCTCAGTCATACCATGGTAGAAGCGATGCATGCAGATATTACGGCTTGCCCCAAATTTTACAGGAATATGACAAAATAAGTGCAAAATCAGTGTGGTTCCTTAACCAATGCAGATACTGACTGCATTTTTAACAGAAAAATAATAGTGTGGTTTATGCTCATATGTGACTGTCCTGTTTTTATTCCAGAAACTGGCCCTTTCTTGTTGTAATTAGTTTTTCTCTAGATGAATCAAAGGGCAGAGAGAGGCACTAAAATATTCTAAGAATAACAGGTACAGATGGCAAACTTGTAACATGTGAATGAGTTTCAGTAGTACCTTGAGCAACATCACTAAGCTTCACCTACCATCATTGTCTGTGAGAGACAGATATGTACAGTATAATGTCCCATTTTGGTGGGGTTTTCTGTTTTATTTTGTTTGGTTTTTATTTGTTCTGGGGAGATGAGTGCTTCAGAGAAATAAACAGGGACATTCCTGGGACAGCTCGGAAGGCAAGGTTAGAAGAACTGAGCCATGTGCTTCAGAACTGAGATCTGGAGCTGAAGCAGCAGCAATAGTTAGCTCAGGCTCACTGAGCTGCTTATATGGCTGCATCTTTTTATGTGCCTGAGCCAGTGAGTGCACGTGTGCTCTGTGTACTCCATGTACCAGCACACTTTGCACTAGTTTGGGGGTATCTATGGTGAAAGTATTACATGGTGTATGTTGTTGGATTCTGAGCCAAAGGATGTAAGACATTTTTTAAAAAGCCAAGATTTTGAACTCCGTTTGCAATTCCACTCATAGCCTGTGCAGATAGTAGAGGTTGGATTTATTGTAGTGGCCTAGGCATGATTTACTGTGCTGGTCTTTGGTGAGGAAGAGATGATGCAGCTTTAGGATATTGAAGTTTTCTGTATGTGGAAGCTTCCTGTTCATTTATATTGTGATGATGTAGTATACCTGGGAAATTATAAGAGTCCTCTCTAAAAACACTTATATGGAGTGTTACCTGGAGATGTGACCGAGTCATTTATATTAGCAAGGAACCCAACTGTGTTCTGAATTCACAGCACTGGTCATCATTCATGGATGTGTACCTTTTGAGAAATTGTCCTGTCCATACAGATTGATAAGAAGGTTATTTTCATCTGTCCAGCATCCTCTGTAGAGCTGAATTTAACCTCAGTAAGCTAACCTCATCTAAACCTGGGAGATTTTAATTGACATCAATAACTCTGTCATCACATGCAGTGGAGGATCTATCACAGGATACAGCATGTCATGGGAGCACTTCACTCAGTACTTGTTTGGAGGCATTGAAAGGGAAATATATTGATCCTGTTGTGCTTTGATAGCTGCTGTTGTTTAACCCTGGTAGGTAGCACCTTGCTGCCACTCACTCCCCTACCTACAGTGAGACGGAGAGAATCTGAAGGGTAACAGTGCAAAAATTCATTGAAAAATTCAGTTGAAGAGAGTTTAATAGATAAAGCAAAAGCTGTGTGTGTAAGTGAAGCAAAATAAAGAAGTAATTCAATACCTGCAGTCAGCAGGCAGGTGTTTAGCCCTTTCTGTGAAAGTAGGGCTCTGTCACATACGGTGACTTCTTGGGAAGATAGGCACTGTAACTCCAAATCCGTTGTCAACTAAAGAGTAAGTATTACTGCACTTCACATGATTTTCAAGACAGTTCCTAAAAAGCTTGCAAGGCAGAAGTAAATTTGTTTAATAGAACCAGTCTGTATCATGAAGTCTTGAAAAGATCTCAAGAGCTGTTGAATTTGTATTTGAAGAACCTTTTCTGGACTACACAGTGTTCCACTACTTTCCTTTCAAAATGTTTGCAATTCTTGTAGAAAAAGTTCATCACTCTTGCACAATGTTTTTGAAGAGGAGCCCATTACTTTAATGGAGAATGCCTTCATGATTCAAAAGGAAGACTTCTCAAAAAAATGAATACTCTCTTTAATTAGGGCTTTTATGTAATATCTGCCCAGGAAGTAGGAATCCTGCAAAGAGCAAGTCCCTAATACTGGGTTAGCCTCCTGGGTTTGTATCCGTAGCACCAAGCACTTTGTGAATTCTTTGTGTTCAGTCCTTCAGGGGTTACTCAGTGACCTGAGCAATGAGCCTCACAGTCCCAAGCAGTCCAGCTCCAGGGAATACTTTCTAAGGTTTTGCTTGGTAGCTAAGGACCTTAAATGCTCTGAGTCCCCAGGGCTAGGATGGTTTTGTGGGCAGATCAGCCAGTGTTCTTAGTTCCACAGAAGGCTTCCAAACATACCAGACCTTCTAAGCCAGAATTCCCAGTCACGTGCATCCGAGACGGAGAGTTTTTGAAAACTGATGTAGGGCCTGCTGTGTAGGAGGGTCATGTGTTGGGCCTGGAGCAGGGTGCCTGCAAGCCCTGCTCTCAGATGGCTCACAGAGCTGCCAGGCTCCCGGCTGAGGGGCTGCACTCTGGTCCCAGTAGCACAGGGACAGCCTGAGAGTGGACTCCCGGGAACCACAGATGCCTGGAGTTCCCACAGCTGTGGGGTCAGTGGCATTCACATCCTTGTCAGCATCTTTGTTGCTACAGAGAACATAATTTTCACATATGAACACTGAAGACATTTAGGCTGCGCTGTTTTAGTACCTCTGTACGTAACTCAGAGTTTTCAGTTAGTAAAAATTTTGTGTCTTTCAATTGGATTTGTATTGAAGTCTTGTTTTTTGCCCATAGAGAGGAAATCCTGCTTCTCAGCCTGTTCTGTTTCTTACAAATTGTTACAGAAGTTTGCTCATAGTTATGTATGGGCCAGAACTTTCACTAGAATCATATTTGAAGGGCCAGTCATTGTCATAGTTCAAATGGTGTTGACATTTCTATGCAGAAAGTAAAAAAAAAGTCTTAAAGAAGGAACTAGAGTATGTGAAAATGTTTGTACTTTACATTTGACAGAGTTATCATTTGAAAGAAACATGTACTCCCCACCCCAATTTACTTCTGTTTGTAATCTAAAACAATCTAAGATAAAGGGAAGGAAAGTTAGAAAGAGGTGTCTGGAGATGGAGCAGACTGCAATTATTTTGTATCAATATTCTTTTCATTTTAGCATCTTCTAAAATGGATGAGTCTGATGCCACTCTCTGTGATAAAAATTGAACTACATCTTCCAGAGAAAGCTTGACAGGCTTGTTAGACAGACAATAGCAGGTTTTTGACCAAGAACATAAGGCAACTAATTTGTCATGAATGTGGAGGCAGATTGCATAGATCTTAAAAAAATCTGCTTCATTCATCCCACAGAATTTAGTGATTGCTCTTTTTTTGTAATCAGACTCTGTCATTTGCAAGACTGCACAGCAAACAGGTACCCAAGTCTCTGTGGCTTTTCTCACTGCTATTTCTTATACCCGTTGCACAAAGTGTAATGCTACAATATTGGGAAAATTCTAGGATCTGTGAAGTTGGGGCAGTTTTCTGATAGCTGTATGTCAGAGTCATGGCTGATAAAAAGCTTGATGTACATAGATTTAGAAAAGCCAGTATAATTGAGCTGGTGGTGTGTGTGTGTGTGTGTGTGCGTGTGTGTGTGTGTGTTTATGTTTGGGCCAAAAGGTCCAGACAAGTCCATCTACACTTGAGTCCATCTATAATGAGAGATAAAGCCAAATAAGCTGAAATTAAGACCCAAAAAGACAAAATGTGTTTTAGGATGACAGTCTGTGGTAAGATTCCTCAGGCAATGCACTATCAGAGAGGAAATCAGATGCTGGAGACAGGTCAGTCTGTATGTAGATAATGTGGCCTGAGGCAAGGGTGTGAGTCAGGGAACAAGGATTTCACACCTGCTCTGTTGCCTCCAGGATGTAGGTCAGGAAGAGCAGGAACAAGTGCAGGTCATTTGGTTAGGAACAGAAAGCAGGGTGACACGGCAGGAAGCACAGCTCAAGGCTGACACATCAGGAAGGAGGGGTAAGATTTTGGAGGACAGCTGTAGGGACACGTGGGACCCCTTGGAGCTGGCAGCAATGATTGTCCCTGCAAACTGGCAGGAGGGAAAAGATCACTGAGGTCAGTCTCCTGAACCTGCCACCCTCTGGCCAGGCTGGGTTCAGCCTGATAGGTCACACCAAAGGCAGTGGGAGAAGGACTTAACAAAGACCCTTGACAACATTAATTTAATAAAAAAACTTCTTCAATCCAACCAGCTGATGTTTAATACGTTATAGGCACAAAGATTTAAGTTCTGCCAGCCTAGCTTGTCTTGTCCTTATAGTCCTCTTTCCAGGATGAGTAAGGCATATTGCTACAAGATAGACACATAATTGAACCAGGCAGAAGATTGAAGTTAGCCAGTGTAAGTAGTCTTATCAAAAGAATTTAAAATATTTTCATCTGTTAAATGGCACCTTTGGATATAATAAGAATCATACTCCAGGTATGTGTCTGTATGGATCTAGATATCCTAACCTGTGTACAGGGCTAAGCCATTCAGAAACAGAACTGAGTTTCAGCTGATTTTATGTAGGTTTTAGTTCCAATAATACTGTGTGGCAGTTTTGGTACACTGTTGATCCTTTAACCTATGTATCTGAGTCCCAACTTATAGCAATATTTTTGTTGGGAGTTTATAGCTGTTATTTTCACCACAAGGGAAAAAAAGGAGAGTTTAAATACATAGAATGAGTCTGTGTTGTTAGAGGTTTGTTGTGAGGAAAGTAATAAAGGACATGCTGATGTGTCTGTGGATGAAGGCTGAAAGAGTAGAAGTTTGTGCAAAGCGATGCTAGTTTTAAAATCAGATTTAATATATTTTTTTGATGACTACTCTTCAGAAAAAAATGAAATGGGATTCTGAGTGCAGATAGTTAATCCCTGAACTGCTTATTATTGTTTATTATTTCAAAGGTCTGAACATTTGTTTGAATGGACCTTGTAAAAGTAGTGTCCATGGGAACTTTTAAAGTGTAGAATGGAACCTTTTCAGTATGTTTATGTTAGCATGTCAGTCATGAGCAGAAAACCCCAAGGACTCAAGAAACAAGGTGACTCAAAAGTCATCTCTTGAAGCTTTGGTTTTAGGAAACAAAATAGGAGAGAAAATCAAATTTTTAAGATAATGCTATTTTATTTCTCTCCATACACAGTTTTTCTTTTGATAAATTCTAAGAAATACTGTTCAGTTTATTTAGCAGATGAAAGACATTCTGGTTTTTTTCTTTGGGTTTTCAGATATTTTCTTTTAAAACTATTGAAAAAATACTTAAGTATTGACCCTATAATGATGAGAAATGTTTAATTTGATGGTTCATTTTGTATATTTGTAGTGAGATAAATTTAGTAGTGAGATGAATAAAATTTCTATTTATAAATAAAATTAATTTTAAGGCTTTCTATTGCATCTCTATGGGCATCCTTATGCTATCATATTTAACATGTTTTGGTTTTTTTTATATTTAAGTGTCCTAGTTTCCAGCTGGAAGTTGGGAACAACACTAAATAGTCATTCTTCCAATTAAGAAAATATATGCTTGCATTGTCAATGAAAAAATAATGGTGTGTTGGCCAGGTCCCATGGTCATTCCTTCAGTAGAGATTTTTCAGACAAGACGTATATTCACCATATAAACAAAGTGTCTGCGAGTGTACTGCTCGCATTCCAGCTCTGCACAGACCTCTCTCAGACTTCCTGGGGAAATGGAGAGAGCTTTCTTGTGGCAGCATATTGGTTTTCAGTCTTGTGTACTCTAGCAAATTTCATAACTAACTTTTCAGTGATGTAGTCCTGCTGCTTGTAAAAATGCTGTAAGCTGTGTGTAGACAAGGGTAAGGTTAGAATGAAGAAAAGAAGTGATAAAAGTGCCAGAGCCAGGTACTGATGACGGATGAAGGCAGGGGTTTGGTCTCTACTGACTTTCTGAACATAGATGCAATCTGAGGGCTATGCTGTCTTTTTAATTCCCCCTATTTGTAATTTTTTCGTGGTTAATCACATTTCTGGAAGCCTCAGGGAGGTTTTCCTCTGCTTTGCCTCTCAAAGAAACTTTTTTGGATGGTTGCCTAAGTCACAGCCCTTTGTCCCATTAAAGCTAATGCTATTGCCTTTTACTAGAGTTGTTAGTGCAGAGAGCATAATAGCTGTAAAGGTAGGGCATTTGCTAATAAAGAAACCCACGTTGTGGTTTTTGTAATGCTTCAGATGAAGTTTCCTAAAACAAAAGTAATTCCATTTATTACTTTTGGCCTGTTTAAACAACACTGATATAAATATAGCTTGTACAAAAGCCTGAGTGTAGGGTAACTTATTTCTTAATATATTTAAAGACAAAAATCTAGCAGAATTAAAATCACTCTTGTTTATAACTCTGCTGTCAAAATCAAATGCTTTTAGTCTTAGCAGGATGTATGCTCATCCTTAATTTCTAAACTTCCTTCCATTTGAATCCTGGTGTTTCAGCTTTTATCTGGGGAGGTGGGAAACCTGACCTTTCAGTGAGCCAGCCAAATGCATGTCTTCTTCATGGCTTACACAAGGCATGTCAGTTATGCATTTTGCCACAGTTTGTAGCTTTAAACTGAGCAGCTGTTGCCTGACTGTTAGTTTGGACAAGTGCAGCGTGGAGCCTTTTTGTGGTGCTGGAAGTACCTGCTCTTCTGGCATTTTAGGAGGAATCTAAGATTCAATGGAAGGCGCATTTGCTGGTAAGATTTGCCCTTCTGTGGCCCGTAGTACCCAGTTCTGATTACATATAGGGAGTTAAATCAAAGTGATAGTTTTATTTCCAGAGAAGTAAGTTGGGTGACGGTTTGCTAATCTTACGTTAGATCTGTAATGGCTGCTTTTAATAATAGTGCTGTAAGGACACAAAACTGTTTCTAGGTGGAAAATGAAGTAAGGATTTAATATAAGCAATATGAAAATACTGTTGTAACTGTGTGGTTTGTATTTCAGCTTGTTTGAAATGGAATGCAATGTTTCAAGTAATTTAGTCAAATTGCTTTGCATTTATTTGGTTCACATTGCAACTATTTAGATATTAAATTATGTTTTGGATCATTCCTTTGTTTCTTATTCTGCAAAAAGCAAGTGTCTGTTACAAAATTGCTGGACAAAATATGAATTTCAGTACTTTAAAAAGTACTAGAACAAGGTAAGTATTTTTTCGCTAAAGTATATAAATTACTTGAATGTTACAAGTTAGTAACATGTTTTGGAATGTAAATGCACCGCTGCTTTTTTCTTTAGTGAGCCTTTCTTTCTGGATCTTCAGTATACAAGTTTATAACTTGCAACCAATTTTTGTTTCATTGTTGCTTAAGGGAGTTAACTTTTTTTTCCTTTCTGAATTCATAGCAGCATGTAAAAGCAATGTTTTGCTCCTAACTGGTCAAAAAGAAACACCTCTATTTGCATGTCTTTTTTTAAAGTGGCATCTGTAACTTGAAGGAAGGTTCATAAGATGTTGTTCTGTGGGAGGAATGTC
>VWZN01014381.1:510181-593155 GCA_013396955.1 Regulus satrapa
TGTCTTTTATGTGCTAATTCTCCCATTTCTCTAATCTGGCTGTTAGCTAAGGGCTATGACAAACCTTCACCATTCAAAGTGATCGTGCCCCATTGCAATAGGAAGGTTGTCTTGGTTGTCAACACTCACCTCAGTGATTTAGACAGCACATAAAAAAAGCACCCTGATATCAAGTGTATCTGTATTAACTGTAAAACAATGATGGGTTTGATGTCTCTATTCAGTCAGTGATAACAAATCTGAGATACATAGAAGTATTACAAGAAAAGGAGTGAAATCTGTGTTAGTTCATTTCAACTCAGACCCCACCTTTTGGCTGTTTTGTAATATTTTTAGCTTTGATCTGAGGCAGAATGGTGTAAGCATTTTTCTAAAAATTAGGCTGATATGAGGATTTTTCTTAGGGCATAAGTGGTTTAGCTTTTATTTAAGAAAATTAATATCAACATAGTTTTCAAATGTTTAAGTGTTTGCTTTTGAAATACTAGTTATGTATGTAAAAGCATTGCTAGATATTTTAGTAATTCTGAAATAAGTAATTTGCCAGGAAGATTTATCAAGCGTGAATTGAAAATGTTTCAAAGCAACAGTAGAAGACCTAGGATACAATTTGATGCTAAAAATCCCTTTAATATTTTCTTTAGCTTAATTTTAAGGACTTTGAACAGCCTAGTTATTACATATTTTTGTCTACATTTCCCACGGACTCAGTGCAACAGATTTCATGTACACTTTCAGCTTTCTTTGCAAGTGTTGAGATCTTTTGGGAAAGGGATAGGTCTGGTGCTGTTGCACTGGGTCTCGTCTCTGCCCCCATCCACAAGCTGGAGTGGTGTCTTTTGAAAGCATTTTTCTTTGGGTAGGGAAAAAGAATTCTCAATCTGGAAAAGCTATTGCTTCAAATGCCTTTTATTATGTTACTGTTAGCTTTAGAGAAGATTTGATCTGTAGTTGTTCACCTGTGTTTGCTTGTTCAAATTTAAATTGCAAAGCTCTGCAGAGAAACACATCAAAATGGTCCTGTGGAGTGCCAGGAGTTGGACTGGCTGATCTCTGCTGGTCCTTTCCACCTCAGCATGTTCTGTGATTCTGTAAAAAGTTTCTTTAACATGGATATTTCCTTTTAAAAGTGGAGTAGTTATTGACGTATCATAAATATGCTTAACTTATTCTAAAAATCATTATACAATTTTTTCAAATGAGTTGCTCTTCTTATGAGTTTCTATAAGTTTCAAGTTCAAATTCAGAAGAATTGAGCTTCGAAACATAATTTACCTTTGGACTTGACTCTGAAAATAGTTATACCTAAAAAGAATACTTTTGCCATATTTGCTGAGAAGTAGTTAGTTAGTTAGTTAGTTAGTTAGTTAGTTGATAAAATGTAATTAAGATTTTAAGAACTTATTTGTGGTATCATAATTTAAAGCACCATGAAATAGTTTTGTTATTATTTAAGTAGAAGTGTCTTAAATTTGAAAAAAAAAGAACCTTAGAAGTCGAATTTTCTTCTAGGCTTTAGGCCTTCATAATATGCAGTTCCGTAATTGCTGTGAAGTAGGAGGAATCAAATTACATTATATAGTTCATGTCTACCAACCTCATAGGTACTTATATTTGTGAATATAATACCTCCTAATAGCTACTACCAAAACTTTTAAATAGGCATTGAGCACAAAAAAGAAGAGGCGCTGCTTCAGGTACTGGTTGCCTTGAAGATGGTGGTAGGATTTGCATACGAGGTCAGTGTTTGGGAGAAAAGCCTTCAGGTATTTTCCATACCCATATATAGAATTAATTTCTCTTAGAAAGGCATCAAGGCAAAATGAAAATATATTTTGAATTCTTGTTTGCAAAGATAGAACTAGAGCTGTGTCAGTGACTAGGATTTCTGTTTGCTTCCAAGCCCCAAAAATATTATTCTTTCTTTTGTTCAAAAGAAACAGATCCTTCAAAAACCAAACATTTTTAAAATATCAAATATTGGAAAATATTTCAGAAAGCTTGAAAAGGAAAAAAGGCTTAGTAATTGCATGGATGGTGGTACATCACATTTGAAAGCAGGAGGGCAGTAACAGCATGTTGTTATGAAAGTAAGAAAGCTCATAGAATTGTAAAGCCTAATGTCAGTGGAGACATTTAGGTGGTCTGACATCCTTCAAAGTTGTCTCTATTCTAAGCTCAGTAGTCAAAAGGCAACTGTGCTACTGTTCAGCCTTCTGAAGAAGCCTGAGAACTGTCATCCACAATGCTTTTCCCAGTGGTCACTGGCACTCCAAAATAAAGGAGGGTGGCACTTCTTGTTTGTCTGTCATCAAGGACCAACCATTTGTTCTTGTTATCCATTTTTTTTTCTGCTGGATTTAATTATTTAAAATCTGATAAATTTCCCCTGTTGGAAGGTGCTTACATATCTTTTGCAGTTAAGTCTCCTCTCAATTTCACTTTATTGAACTAAATTTATGAATTTCTGATCTAAATCTCTTTCTCTGGGTCTCCCTATTCAAGCCAGGAATAATTTTATAGCTCTCTTTGCATACTCTGTGGTTTGTCTGTGTCTTTAAAAAATACAGAAAAGGTAACTGTGTATTATTGTTGTCATCCATGATCTCTGCAGGGGGACCTCTTTTTGCCAGCAGCACTTCCTAAAAGCTCATAGAATAAAATTTGTTTTAGGGTCCAATCTTATTTCTTCAGAGCTGTTAACTTTAGGAAAGCAGAAGTCCTTTTCATACAAAGGATTTGCATTTCTTATGTCTACAATACTTCCTATTTCCAATAGATCTATAATGTGTACACTAACCTGACTACTTGCTTCTCTATTAAAGTCAGTTTTGTAAGGCAAAATTCTTAACTGTCATGCAACAATCCTGAATAATTTGGGTTGGAAGGGACCGTGTTGTTCTTAAAGACAAATGTGTTTTATTTTCCCAGTTGTTTTGTTTTCTTGTTATATAAACAAACAATATTGTTCATACTGTTGACCCTAACTCTATTTAAAACTTTAAGTGCAATACAGATAGCAGTAGCCCCACAAGAAGGAAAAGAGGTGATAATTTTTGCTATGTACTTTTACAGAAGGAATTCATTACATTTGAAGTCTTCAGGTTAAGGGACATTTCTTAAAATCTGAGAAAGGTACTAGTTTTAAGTTTGTTTTCAGGTGGTAAAATCACTAGCTTTGAAAGTTTTCCCGTTAGGAAAGGACTGCAAACACCCTTTCTACTATAATCTCCAAAAGCTTAATGACAAAGCCACAATTCATTAAGGAGTCTTGTGACTGTTTAGAACAGCTTTTATGTAGCAAGTGTATTAATCCTGTGAAAGCCAAACGTAATAAGTAATTTCATTTTTTTTACAAGAGAGCTAATTTTCACAGTATAATGCATATAGCTATACCCTGTTTGTTCAAACACAATCTTGTATAAATGTATCTTTGTTAATTTACCTTGTGATGGCCAAATGACATAAACTAAACAAAAATAATTATAGAAAATAGTTGCTTATATAGTTGCTTGTGGCAGGATTCAGTCTGAACAGAACTATAGCAATTTACTAGTGAAGTTGTAAAAAATCTTGCAGGGATAAGTAAGTACTTAGAGCATTTATATTTGGCATAGGAAGAAGTAAGTATTATTGAGGCAAGTCATAGATGTTGAGATTGTTTAGATCTCTATTATGAAGTGAAGGTTGATTTAATACTTTGTGTAGTCTATTTTTTTACTCCTTTTGGCTTCCAGACATGTGCCTGCCCTGTTCTCTGCTGTCTGCTGTATTCCACTAATCCCTCTCTGGCTTAAACTCCTGCATCGTAGAACAGATTCCAGTTCTAAGGCTAAATCACACAGGCTCCTCCACTCTGTAATTTAAAAACACATGGAAGAAAGAATCAAAATCTTTTCAGCTTTGACTTTTTGGCAATTCTTGTTATTGTGATGAGTTTTTTTCATTAAGCTACATAATATTTTTGCTTAGTGCTGCAGATTTTTTCTTGGACTTCAGAGTTTTATTAAGCATGTCAGCATTTCCACTGGTAGCTCACCCAGCCACGTCTGTACTGCACAGCAGTCCACGATATCACTGCTCCTTCAGTCCTTGGTATAAGCACTGAAAGTATGTGACTGTGCCTTTGATGTGTCCTGTATGTCTGTGGAAGAACTTTGGTTATATTGACCTGGGTTTTGCTGTGTATTTCTCTTTTCCACTTTAAAATGCCTCAGCATCCTTTGAGTTGTGCTTCTGGCACAGCCTTTGTGATTCCAGAAACCTTGCTAAGAATAGCTGGCTGGTAGCAATACTTTCTTAAAAGAAAAACTGGCATGATATAATACTGATATAACATCATGAATGTGACTTACTATGATGGGAAGTTGTAAATTCATGCTAAACCCTTATAAAAATAGCATATGAATTTCCCTTAGCTTCCCATCAGCTTCCTCATGAGAAAAATCAGCTTGTTAAGGATGCAGGTTCTTACAGTCCTTTTGTAAATTTTCTGGTAGTTAGCATAATTTGGTGTTTGCATTGAAAGATACCTTTCAAAATCACCTTTTAAAATTTGGAGACTGCATTCTAGAGTAAGGAATAGTTTTATTTCATGTAATTCTGTAAACTCATTACAGAATCCTTTTCTTTACTCAGTAAATTTAGCAATGGTAATTGGACTTTGCCGAATACGCATTGTACTACACTAGAAACTTGCATTCACATTGCAAACAAGGAAAAAATGTGAGACTAAGAGGACTGCTGCTATTCTAGGTAGAGAGATTGGTTTTACTCTTCCTGAATTGTGAGAGGAAGTCATTTACAAAAGAAAAGAAGTGAATTACTTCCCTTCAAAAGTATGGAAATAACTTTACTTTCTTCCTCTGTAGTTACAGACTTTCCCTTTTTCAGGCTGGCTTCCACAGTTGTACTTTAACCCTATAGAAAAAATGCTAATTTGGCATCTTGTACATTTACAATACATATTCACCAATGAGCTTGAGAAAAGATTGTTTCTGGGGCAAGAGAAAAAAACCAAACTAATCCATGCTAAAATCAACAATAAACATGTATTAGGAAAACACATCTGTTTTGCCTGCATGGATCCCTTTGCATGATGTGCATTGTAGTTTTTATTCATGATCCACTTTCTAAGTGAATTTGACTGCCTGCATCAGCAGACTCCTCTTGAGGTTCCTGCAGCTTTCATCTGCTGTGTGTCTCCAACTGCTTGTTTCTTTGATCTTGCAGAATCTATGTGGAAGAAACATCTTCTGATACCATGAATTTTTTTTTCCTTCCTTTAAATTATCTGTTAAGTAACATACCTTTTGTCCTGAGACCACTCAACCCAGGATACTTAGCCCATAATATTGTGTTTCTCAGAAATGGCTATGAATACTAGCATTGAAGATAGTCCACTTTTAATTCCAACCACAAGGAAAAAAGGTAAATAATATGTAGAATACAGTACTCCAAAAAAATAGTTCAGTTGGAAGGGACCTACAGATCGTCTTGTCCAGCTGCAATGGCTAGCCTTAATTCTTTTAAAGTAAAACTGAAGAGGTTGTGCTTGTTTTGATCTTGGAATACACATGAGGATTACAGCAAGGGCATCAGCTGCAATTTTACCTGTGTTTCTGTGCGGTGTGAACAGGACACAGACCAAAGGACAGACATTTTGTAGTCAGACACCTAAGGAGGAGTAGCTCAGCTCTGGTGGTGTTGGGGTAGTGGAGGAAGCTGGCCACCATGACAGTGCTCTCTCTGCATGTGAGAAGAGCCATGGATTTGCTGCACAGCATTCCCACTGGCTGCAGGTTACTCACTGGGTCATCAGCAGTTAATGGCTTATTCATTTTCATGTCTTAAGCATCTGCCTCTCTCTTTCACCAGTTCCAGTGGATACTTTTATAGTATGTCTTAAAATACTTAGAAGCCATTTCTTTAATAATGAAGTGCGAGTGCTGAATGGTTGTGAATTATGAGTATTAGCTTTGCCCTTCACCCTGCTATGTAATCCATCAATTTATTTCCAGTTCATAATTTTTCTCCATTTTTGGCATCTTTTTCAATTAGTGTCCTTGGTTCACTCATTTATTCTTGTGTGAGAGAATCTTTTAACATTTTCTTCTACCTTGTGAGTTTTGAACGAGGAGGTAGAATTACTGCAGTATTTCTTTTTAGCAGCATAGAACTCACTGTTCTTACTAACTCTTTGTTGGGTATCTTGATAAATCATGATACTGTTTTTAACAGCACTTTGAAAGGCCATTTTTTTCTTACTATGTTCAGTAATTGAATCCTTGCCAAAACTAATTGGTGAAGGTGTAGATTCTGTAGGTGCAGCTGTTGTGTAGAAGTTGAATTTATATTATTCCAAGTGTAATATAAAATAAGTGGAGAAGGTTCCTTAGCAGATCGTACAAAGGTGTTTTGTACACAGGTGCACAATCAATAGTATCTGCTGTTAGTGGTTCTATTCTCTATCCATTTTCTGTGAAATAGTAATGTAGAGGACAGGTCTCAAACAAACTAGTGTTAGGAACAGATTCTGTTTAGGTAACTGCTGAAAGCAGGCCAGAATGATGAAAACTCAGAACTCATTGAACATTTTTCAAGTGTATTCCATTCCTTTAAAATTCTTTCACTGCTAAGCTTTGGGGCTTAAATTTAGAACATCTAATCAAGTGTTATTTTTACTGGATGAGGCTTGGATTAATTGTGTTCAAATAATCAGTAAGAATAGTAACCAAAACACCTTATGCAGCAGATTTGCCTGCCCTTTGGTCTGTGTAGAAAATCTGGTAGCAGGTCTCATGCACTGGATTCTCTTTCCTTTGAAGATTCACAAGGCAAGAAAAAGGAGTTTTAAGTGTTGTACACTTACCAGATCTTACTTAATTCTCAAGTTATTCTTTGACATAATTATACTTCAAATTAAGTTCTCAGACTGGCATCTAGTGTTTATCTTGTATTGCTAGCACCAATGGCAGTTTTAGTATTTGCTTACTTGGTATGACACTGAAGCCATAGGAAACATTCTTACTATTTTTACCTTGAAGTACTATGTTTAATGTTTGTTTTCCAAATTGAAACAATTTGCATTTGAATAGTTATTTGAACTTGAGCGTTCCTGTGCAGTATTTGGGAAATTTGACCAGATAGAAGCAGACCACTTCTCTTTTCCACCTCTCCTTGAAGGATCACTGTCACATGCAATCTTGTCTTCAGGATAAGACCGAAGTAAGGAAGATGATGCTTTTTACAAAATGTATTTCTGAAGATCTTAAAGCCAAAAATGAGTTTTAAGTTGTGCTTGGGGTAATTTTTGGAAGTTGTGCAGCAAGGTGCAAACTTCCACAGATCATTAAGTAAATACAAGGATTGCTGATGTCAAGGTCCAGTGGACTCAGGCTAGAAAGGAATGGCTCAAGACTGAGGCTCTGAAAATGCCTGTTGTTGCAGTTTGACAGTTATTTACATTATGAATGCTATATTTTCCCACAGCTACAGTTTGTATTGTTTTTCAAAATTAAAAAGTTCCTAAAACAACAAAAAAGAAAATTCAGAAATCAGTATCATAAGCCCTTGCTTTAATGGGTACCTAACTTAATATACATCTTAATTTTAACATCCTTGTTTTCCATAGGTATGTATATATATATATTCTCAAATTTAGTTTTTGTTTGCATTTTCTCCCATACTCACTGATTTATAGCAGAGTTGTTTCATTCTTAAAATTGAAAAGCTTCTCCATCACAGAAATGGATAAAAAGATAAATAAGATTAATTTTTACTGTCTTGATCAAAATACTCAAATATTGGAAGCTGACTTGAGATTCTTGCACTCTGTCTAATCACTGGATATTTCTCCATTGCAGCATTAACTCAAAGTTTTATGCGTTTTAATTTAATTTTGAACAGCATTTCTGCTTTGATTTTGGAGATGCTTTCCATGAGTTTTGGGAGGTGAGGTTAAACCTTGAGTTCTGCTTTAACTCAAGCAGTAACGAGTTCATTCTGCAGTGAGAATTGTACAGTTCTTTTTTATAACACTTTTCTTCCAAAGTAGACTCATAAATCCTCCCTTTTGACCATTTTGTTCTTAAGAGCTGAAATTTATCTGGTGATTTACATGTACATTTTTTTAGCATTTGACCTTAACATTCCATATGCTATGCTGCCTTTATATGCAGATCTTAAAAGGTCTTGAATACAGATGCTGCACTGAAGAACCCTCCTGCTAGTGTGTAGCTCAAGTCAAAATCATGTTAGTCTACCACTGCAACAGCCTTTAGGAGAAAGATTTATGAAATGCATGTGAAAGTGGAATATTTCTGAAATCATTCAGGAGTTTTGCAAAGGAGGGGATTCATTAGATGTGATTTCATTGCAGGAAAATAATGAAAAACCCGAAAACACTTGAAATAGCAAGTGTGGTGGTGTCATATTAACCTCTTTCTGGCCTTTTCACATATCTGTTGCGCTGTGATATAAAGGTGTAGATGTAGAAGATCAATCATTATGGCCCAGAATCCCTTCACCCAGCCTTCCTGGTGACAGTCGCCTCTCAAGCAATGAAACCTTGTGTCTGGTCTTGCACAGTGCGTGCTGCAGCATGCCACGGCAAGACAGGTGGCATCTTGCTATCAAACAGCTTTTGAGAGCTAATTTTCAACCAGTCAACCAGACATTCACAGTCTATCTACCAAATTATAATTAAACCTTCTCCTGGCAGGTGTTCTGAAATCAGGATATAGTTTCATGAGTTACAGCAGTAGGTGAAGGGCCCCTAAAATAGCAGGTCGCAGGTGGCCCATTGCCGTAGATGTAGACTGGAAGCAATAAAGCTGCTTTCTGACTAAACATGTACATGGTGGATCTCTTCAGGCTTCTGGAAGCACTGCTGATTCATCTCTCCTTGATGCCTATAAGTGTGTCTATGTTCAGCTAAACCCTGTGGCACACAGAGTGCCCTTTGTAGCTGAGGTATCCATTTGCTACCCTGTCGTTTGTCATCTGTTACAGCACTGCCTTCAAAGCCTATTATTTCAGGTGCAGGAGAAATATTTACTGGCTGAGGTTAACACACAAAACCCACATTGATTATAATGCAGATATTCTGGAGCCATTGCTAGTTGTACTTTTCTGTGTGGGGATGCAGTCTCAGCACTTTGCTAGCTGCCCTGAAAATGGAAAGGAATTGGAAAATCAGCATCAAATTGGATGAATTTTGTCCTGAGATCTTCTGATTTTTCAAAGTAAAAATTAATGTTACACTGCTACTCATTGCATCCTTTTTCTTGGAAGTATACAGCCAGAAGAAAACCCAGTGGATCTATTTATTATGGACAAGTTTGTAATTGTTTTTATCAGCTGTAGCCAGTACCAGCCAACCTGCATAAAGAGGGGAAATGGTTGGTTAAATGTGTTGACAATATATGGTAATTCAGAGACAAGCAGCCAAGTTCTCTTGTATGCTCCAAAATATTTCCATGAATGACTCAGGCTAGTGGAGTGCTAAAAGCCCTGGGATACACTTCCAGAAATCTGAGCAGCAGTGTGGATGTAATTACACACAGCAGTGGAGCTGTACACTAGAGATGATGAGAGGCAGGCACAGCAGCTCAGGTGTGGCGAAATCATGGTGATGCTTTGAATTCCTTTCATGTATGATGTCAGTGCTAGTATTTCACAGAGATTTCACAGGATGTTTTGAGCTGGAAGGGATCCGGAAGGATCCTTGAGTCCAGCTCCCAAGTGAATGGTCCATAAAAGGACTGAGCACACAACTTTGGTGTAATTAGCACATGTTCCAGCCAACTGAGCTAATATACTAATATCTACCTTAGAACCAGGATCTTCTAATCTGGCCATAATGGGTTTTCAAGCTCATACTTATGGGTAGGAACTTCTGGAAAATAGAAGGCCTGCAATGTAATTGTTAACTCAAAGCTAATACATTAATAAATACTTAATGCTGATCATCTTAAAATCGACTTTACAATCTGAATTAATGTTTTGTTGTGCACAGATTTTTACCCTGTGAAAATGTTTTCACAACTTTTGTGGTTAGAGAAAAAAAAAATAGATTCTTTCCTATACATGTGCATATCAACTGTCCTAACAATTATGTCACTTTTTTAGACAATTTAGTTTCATGTCAGCAATTATATAGGCAGGTTGTATCTTTACAGTACTCTCATGGGTTTTTTCTTGGGATTTCACATAATTGATGCTTTAATTACAAAACTAAAAAAGTGTGTTCAGACACACTTCTGATTTTCCAAACTGAACTGTTTGGCAGTTGCTAAAGCAAGAAGTGATTTTAAGAAAAAGTGACTGTTGTTGCGATCACTCTGTATCTTTCTTTTTCTGAATTCCACTATGTAGTCAGTTAATGAGTCAGGATTTTATATATAATGTGTATATAAATAAAGGTATATTTGTAATATAGGTATATAATGTAATTTAATTCAATTATATTTCAACATGTTAGTTACCATTTTAAAAAATCCTCTCAGAGGTTTTATAAATCTGTTCAGCAATAAAGTCTCAGCCTATTAGAAATATCTGTGTGTTACATTTCAGGGTGTTCTATTTCCATCAAAATTCTTTTCTACAGGTGATTTCTACCTTTTCCTTTTCTCTTTGTACTGTAGAAACTATTGGTTTTTTCACCTGGTCCAATGTGGTATTGATGCTACTCCCTGAGAGATCCCCTTCTCCAATGTCTTGCTATTACTATGAATTAAACCCAAAGCAGGTATGCTTGAACTAGCTGTGAAATTTGCTTTTTGACTCCAAACCTGAAAAGAATCCTCTGCCCTCAGAGCGTATCAGTAATCTTACTTGGTCTAATTTTAAAAATCTTTTTTTCTACAGACCCTAGCTCATCTTCTTCAGGCTATCTCTATGTCTTCTGCTTGCTGATGCTTAGGTCATCATGAGCTCCAGTTTTATTACTGCAAAGTACCTGTAGATCAGAGATCCCTGCTAATAGTAATTTCCAGTGTGTGCTGATAGGCAGTTTTAAGAGGTAGCCCATAGTGCTAAATTTCAGTATGTGGAGAGAGAACATGTGCATCTTCATTACTTGATTCATAAGCAAATTTGAAGATGAAATGGAGCTATTGCTTTCAGTGGTTTCTACAGTGAAATTAAACTTGAACTTGGTCCTGTTCTATGTCAAGCTTCCCACTAAGTTAAATATCAGGCTCCTTAATACAGGAGTGAGTTGTTTGCAGTCAAAACTGATAACAGTGAATTCATATTCATTAAGGGAGAGGTATTTTTAATTAGATAGAAGAGAAACAGGAAATTAAGAAAAGCTTGTTGGTTTGGTTATTATGGCACTGAGATATGTTGCATCCAAGGGACAGCTGAACAATGCTATCCCAGTTATGCTGATGTATACCGGGGTGTTCAATTAAACTACTGTAGATTGCAAAGGTGTCTTCTGCCTGGGGGGCCTTTTATTATATTTTTCCTCTCTTTTGAACAGAACAATTCTAGATTTTATATATTGACAGCTGTTCATCTGTGGCTATTTCTTTTTTTTTTTTTGTTTCTTGTGGTCAGATGTTATTTCCTTACTTTACACATAATCCATATGTTCTCTTAAAGCATATAAACAGTTTGGAGGATATCTGTAGCATAGCTTACTAAGAGGGCTTCTATTATAATCCATTTATTTCACACATTTTAATACCAGCAGAGAAAAATAATCCTATATTTTTCTATACTTTCAGTTACAGTAGTATAATGTCATGGAAGCAAAGTCTATTATCAAAAAACTGTCTAACTTAAAAGATGTTATAATGGCTTGAATAATGACTTTTATTCTTACAGCTATTGAAATCCATCTTTTGCTTTAGAACACGCTTTTTCATAATCACAAGATCTTCACCAGTAGCCTTCTAGAGACTGAGCATGTTGTTAGTAATTATAGTTATCACTTTACTGCTTTAAAACTGTTTTTTGAATGCAGAGAGAGAATACTTTTTTTTTTTTTTAGTCAAAGGAAATGTAGAAAGAAAAGGACCTAGAAATAAAACTAAGACAGAAATCCAGTTATTGAATCTTTCCATTCAACAAACTTTGTTGAAAGTAAATTTTTATATTCTAGGCTGGGTTACTCTTTTGACATTGCATTTGTTTCAAAAATGCAGTGAGCTTTCCCTGGAACTCTGTATTTTTCTCCCATTTTGAAAAGTTTATTCTATTGCTAGAGAAGAAGAGACTGCTCTATGCTCCCATGGGCATCAGCAGTGATTAAGTTGGTCCACGAGCCCTTATTTAAAGCTAAGCAGAGGTTATCTTGTTTTGATTAATAAAAGCAATACTTGCTATGTCAAAGATTATCTGCTTTGGCTGTTTATCAATGGGATAAGCAGAGCTATCAATTTCGGCCTTAGGCGACTTGCAAATGAATAGTCTGGGTCCTCATTTCCCTGTAGTATTTTTAGCATTGACTTGATGTGGTAGAACACAAAAACCCAGTTTTATTTACTGCAGCAGCTAATTATAGTGGATTGTATCTTGCCTCAATTGTAAAAAAAAACCCCAAACCCTGCTGTGATTCTGGTCTGAAAGCAGTTCCATTCTGCACGTTACTCTAAGGACCTGGCCATTCTTTGGAGTGCAGAAATATACTGTCTGTTTCCTGAAGAGCGTAAACTGACAGCACAAAGCTGGAGGATTTGTGTATGAGACTGGATAAGGAGTCTTATAGCAGAAACAGATCCATTCCTTGAGTGAAAAATGGGAGAAATCTGAAGTGTACACACACAAAAAGACAAAAAGATAGTCCAGGAAAAAGAATAGTTTCATACAGGCAAAGAGACAGAAGAAGGAATAGACTTTCATGCAGAGTGTAAATCATTGAAGGTAGTGAAGCTGAGAATAAGGATCCTGGATTTTCTGTGATAAAACACAGAAGACAGGAATGAAGAAAGATAAAATATCTGAATCTGGAGAAGTAAATTATGCCAACAACCAAGACTTGCAAAGATGTGAATTATGGAAGAATTAAGTATTTATAGGTGTAGAAAAAGTCAAAAGGAATAAGTTATTCTACTTATGTATGTTATTTCTCCTTCTTCAGTATTTATAGGCATACTTTAGCCATGAGCTGTGTGCCTTCAGATTTCTGTTTCGCCTGTGTTCTTCTCCTTGGATATCAGCTGCATTTTTGCTGCAGCAACCTGTTCCATGGACTCTCACATTACAGAGAGAATTTACATAATAAAGTTCTTCCAGTTTAATGAAGAATTGAGAAGTGCTAATTTGAGATTCAGTGTTTTGAATTAGGAAGTCTTTTATTTATTTTCAACCTTCTTCCAAATTCAGCAATACTAGTGGCTGTTCTTGAATCATCTTGGCTCAGCTTCCATGAAAAGATTTTCTTTTTGACAGCTTCATTTTTCTGTTGGAGTGAAGCTGGGTTGTGAAGATACCATTGTGAAAGATGATAGTTCCATTAAAGGTAGCTTAGTTAAAGGCATGCAAAATCCCTGCACTAGCTTTGTGCTAAATGTGATCAACGGGCAGTCAGTCAAGTGAAATCCAGTTCTAATGAGATATTTATTCCTGGTGGTTTCTGGCAGTATAGAGACAGGCTTTAGAGCCAGCCTTGGTCACTTCATGGTGTTGAGCCTTGTTCTTAGATGTGAGAGATTGTACTAAATGGAGCCTGAAGGGTGATTATACTTAGGCAAGATAATATGCAAAGATCATGATCAGTGCTCTAGCCTGTTGCAAATTCAGTGTTAACTTCTGCCAGATTTGTGCATAGTTTAGTTGGCACTGTGATGGAGAAGGTGAATTATTAAGAATGCACCCTTTAAACCTCATCAGCAAGCAGTGTGTTGTGGATCAGCTCGTCTTCACTCTTACATTCTCCCCTTCATCAGTCAGTAGACACTTATAGAGTTATATCTCCTTTTCCTGCCATATTGACAAGAAAGGTGTACTTACCAAATAACGTTGGGTTTGCAAAGCACCAGTATCGCTGTGGCACTGCCCTGTCCATAGTGCTTGCTCTCTGTCTCCTGTGGTACACCATCACCTGCAGCCGAGCCATGGCCTGAGCTGGCTGGGCCAACTCTCCTGTCCTGACCTCAGTGCTTGTTCCAAAGACTGGGCGTTTCTGACAGCCACAGCTTTTTACCGATTGAGATGTGTTATTTGCCTTCTGGGAGTGTGGTTTCATCTGAAAAGGATCCCCTTTCTTTCACTTAGACTAAACTAAAGCACAGTAAGTGTGAGGATGCTTGGGAGATTCACTTCAGAAATCCATTTGTGATCTCAAGTAAATGTATAATATAGGCACAACCAAACACCCTCAGTTTCAGTGATGAGACACAGGGGAGGCTGGTGTAGGCTGTGCTTTCTCTGCCTTGAGTGGGAAGAGCTGTCATGCATGTGGAGTCAGTGAGGCATTGTGATTTCTAGGGAACAGATGGGTGTTGGTGGGTGTTTGTGTCATGTCATCCCCTTACTGAGATAATGCTGGTTGTGACAGTGACAGTTCGGTCCATATATGTAAAGCATGTGTAAATACATAGTTCTAATAAAAAATGAACATTGTATTTTGCATTGTTTTTATTTTTTGGATAAACTTGTGTTCTGTTGCAAAGTCAAGAATAGCACACATGAGGTTTTAGAGCCTTTTATTATGAAACCTCTCAGAGTAGTTCTGTGCAGAGTGAAGCAGGAAACAGAACTGAAGTCTCACGTAGAATTGGAGCAAACATGACTGAACGGGAGCCCAGAAGCTCACTGCACTCCACCTCTTGCCCAAATCAACAGTGACATATCAGTGGTGCTCTTAGCTGGCTTTTCCCCCTCAATCTTTCCTGCAAGTCTTTCAATGACAGATTTCTCAGTGTCTACAGATACTTTGCAGCACTTCTTCATTATCACTGAAATTATGTATGTTCCCAACTATATAACCAAGACATTGCAAATTAATCCCATTACTTTTTTGCTTGCTAGTCTAGACAGAAACAATTTGTCTTTGTTCTTTCAGAAGTCTCTTCTGTATTTGATAATTTCTCAATAGATTCTGTTAGCTCAAAGACTTTATTTAGGGCTCCTGCATTTTATAATCTGACTTTTAATAAAATATATTAAGAAAAGCCAATTTTCTGTATTTTTAACTTCCGTCTGATTAATAATAGTTTGCACAAAATTACTAATAGTGCAAAACTCATGTAGTATACTTCATGTTTAGTATAAGGGACTAAATTTTAATCTGTCATTATGGACTTGATTTTTTTTTCTTTTTTACAGTAAAGAAAGGACATTTTACTCCCTTTACCAAATGAGAGCTTATATACATATTTTTTAAAATGTGTAAGAGAGATCTGGGGTGTACTTCTATTATGTGTGGAAAAAATCGCTGAAGATATTTCATGAAGCAATGCAAAACAATAAACTCAATTTTCTCAGAATGAGAAAGAGTGTGTAATATACAGCTATGAATGTTTTTACATTTAAGTAATTATTGAAAAATTATTCAGAGAACTCATTCTAAACTTATCCAGTAAGAAGACTCTCACTCTTTTGGAATCATTGTGTTGATGTTTCATGCTTCCCACACGATCTCAGAAAGCTTGCCTTCTTCCTTCTTAGGAAAAGTTTTATTTTTCAAGAGATATCACTTCTGGGATATTATAAAACTACCATGAATGTTTTGTATTAACAGATAAAATATGCATACTCCCAAATATATGCATTTTCTGAGAGGAATGAAAAATATTTTGTAGTCTTGGACATTTGATTTCACAATGCGGCAAGCTCAGATACAATTTATCTTACAGCAAGTGGATTGTGAAGAAAAATGCTGACCCACGTGGGTTCTAAATTATCATTATACATTATTTCTTGTGGATATAGGGTCTCAGCACCCCAGTGAAGGCCTCAAACTGCTGTGCACCGTGGCTGTTCCATGGAGGTATAGCAGAGTCTGCCAGATGACCCTTTTATTGAGGCTGCGACAAGGCCACGGATGCTGGAAGGTGGTTGGATGTTTCTGGAAGAGAGTGTGTTTTGGCGGGTGGCTTCACAGTCTCCTAACTCTAGTTGCCCTCTATCTAGCCATCATCAGATACAAAGACATGCAGAAAACCCCCACTTAAAAGAACATATTGGGTTGTTTAAATAGAAAGAAAGTATTTAGAATACAGTGCATCGCTGAGTAAATGAACGAACAGTTTAACAAAACCAAAATTCCAGATCGTATTGCTTTTGCACAGCACGGTCCAAGAGTTAAGGGCAAAGCCTAATGAATTTTTTATTTGTTTTGTTTCAGAACGCCAAGCGTGTTCATCTATGGCTGGTTCCAGCGCCCTTCCCTCCAGCGTGGCCGGGATCAGCAAGGAGCTGATCGAGCTGCAGCACCTCATCCAGTTCCCGGAGGAGGTGGCCAGCATTCTGACCGAGCAGGAGCAGGGGCTCTACCGCAGAGCCTTACCCATCGACTACCTCTGCTTCCTGACCAGGGATTTGGGGAACGCCGAGTGCCAAAGCAAGCTGCCAGCTATTAGGGCATCCATATCCGCTACTATTCTTTCTTCTCCCAACGGTGAACGTAATGCTGTGGAAGATCTTGTGACAAGGTTTAATGAGGTAAAGCAAAACTTTAAAATTGCTTTTCATAAGGGGAATTACCTGTTGTGTGCCCTATTTCCTTTATCTCTCAGAGATGAGTTTAGCTGCGATATCAAATTTTTAAAATATAAGTTGAGATGACCAGGGATTTAGCTGAATAGCTTGCACTGAATCGAATAGGAGTGATGTGACCAATTTGCTCAGTGGCCTAACTTTTCTTGCATGTTGGAAAGTAAACATGAAGAAAAAAATTACAGACTTCTAATTCTTTGTATTTATACTGACAGTATGGGGTATAGTTTCAGTCAGCTTATTATTTTGTTTAGGTGCTGGAGTTCTATTTATTTGTTTTGGATTTTTGTAGACTAAGCATGATCTTAGGAGTCAGCACAGAACTATTATAAACTAGAATTTTCTGTATTTTCTGTAATATAACTGCACTAATCTGCACTATTTAATTAATCACTGTGTGTGTCTTGAGCATTGCTATACAAAGAAGTGTCACTTGGCATGACATTTTCAGGACCCAAATGTTGAGTTGTTTAGTAAGATTTTATTTTGGTTTTAGGAAGGGGCTCTTCTGATGAGTTTAATACAAAAATGATTAATGATTGACAAAACGGTAAAAAAAAAATCTACCTAAAATCCCAACCCAAATAAAAACCAAACCCCCTTAATAACAACTCATGTTAAGAATTTAGAGACATGGAACAGCTGTTTCTTCTTTGGGGGAGGGGGCGGGGGTTAACTTTGTGCAATGTTAGCAGTTTCTAGAGTCGTAGAAATGAAATAAAGTGAAGATGAAGTTAACCTAATGCCTCTTTAGTTTGCTATCCACTGCATTCTTATGGTGAGTGAGATGAAAACCATGCAGGTAGCAAAAAAAACCAGCATAAAATTAAGAACTACAGAAGAATGTGTATTATCCCCCAGTGAACTTGCTGTGTGCTGGGCAAAGAAGAATCAGTGAGTGAATGTTTAGCGTGTTTCAAAGTGTTCCTTATTCTTGTATGTTACTGAGATTTAGCAGCTAGAATAGGGCAAATATATTGGCTTCTCTCACCTCATTCAATTATGGGAACATACGTAAAAATTGCAACTACAATATTCAGTCTTTAAACAGAGCCTAAGTGTTAGAACCCTGGGCACAGAAGAATTTAGGTTTCCTGTGCTGACAGGTGCAGACCCTCAACAGAACACTACTTTTGACCTGAGGCCATGGAAAGGCTTCCAAAATTGAGTGATAGAACTGGGATTATGGGTGTGTAGTTTGAATAGAAGTGAATAGAATGCCACAGGGTGAACACTCATAGCTTTAAGTTTTAGGGTTTATTAGTGTATGGAACAAGACGGAGATTTTTAGGCATCAGCTTTTTCTTCTTCTTCCTTCTTTTCTTCTTCATGAATTTAGGTGATATTGTGTGATTGGGTGTACAATACCACACTGTGGGTCAAAGCTGTCCGGTTATTGGGTTAAAAGTAAAAATAATTTTGCTGGCAATTATGCATTGGTTAAGTTTACTCTTAAAAGACCCTGTAGTTTGAGGCTATCATTGCCATTTCTACCTAGAAGCTGAAGTGCTGAGAACTCACTCCTTTGCAACACAGATAAGAAGAATAAACATCTAAGTTTGAACATAAAAGACCATCTCCTGTGTCTTAATCCTGGATCTGAAGCAGCATTTTGCTCCCACCCCTAAGAACAGTTGAAAGAGCAGCACCCAAAGGACGCTGTGGCTGCGGAGGGCTGTAGGTGCTGGCCCAGCTGGGGCCCTCCTTCCGTGGGGCTTCTCTTACCGGGCTCACCGGGCTGGGGCCAGGGGAGACGAGCTGCACTGGCCAGGCTGTGCTCCAGCCTGCTGAGGCACACTGCCAGGGCAGCTTCTTGAGGACATGTTGTCATCAGCTGGACAAACTAGACTGGCTGTGATTGTCTTCTGACATTGAAGGGTCACAGAATTGAGAAGCAAGTATGTCCTGAAGAAGTCCTGTCAGAAATTACTGAGTCTGTTCCATACCAATGACAATTTTAGTATTAAAGCTGCTTTTTGATAAAATAGTCAGCACTATCTTTTCATCCTAGAGGTTTGTGAGTTTGCAGTTTTTTTTGTCTAGCATTCCTTGTTTGGTAATGGTACAGGATCGTTTTTATATAATTTGAATTAATTCCCAAATATTCAGTGCACAGATTCTTTGAAGAATAGATAGATTACGTTATTTGATATATTGCAATAGATTAACATTTTTAAAACATAGATGTTATATGTTTAAATTGAGTTATTGTACAATATTTCCTGGTTGTAATAAGTCACTTTTTTCTATATGCTTTATCTTATGGTGGAGTATATCAGTTCATAGCCAATCACAAGCATGAACTCTCAAAATGTCTTTGTTTATAAGTGGAAAGAAAATTCTTGTACAGAGAGCCATGATTTTGTTGGCAAAACTCAGTGAGCACTTGCTGATTTTTTTGGCATTGCCTATAGAAATACTGAAGTGTATTTATAATGTGGGAGCCAAAATTACTTTTAGGATGACAGGCTTCTGATACGTGATGGGGAAAAACAATTCCATGTCGTTGTTCTGTTAAATAACAATTATATTATTTAGAGTATTTTTCATAAAGCAGTGTGCTTTTTAGTATTTTTTTCTGACAATACATATGAAGGAGGAACACTTTATAATACTTGTGTAAAATGACAGTCAATCCTGAAGATTTTGGACTACATGTATTCAGTATCACCAGCAATAAATAAAGCCTGTCATCTTTAAGGTTTGATTAAAAATGTAATTGCATAATAGGGGAGCCTTGGGCACAACACGTACTCATCAGTGAGACACAGCTCTTTGCTTCATTTGCTGCTAATAATATCCAATTGGTCTTGGAGTCTCATCAGAGCTAGACTGTAGAGCAAGCTAAAGTCAGATATTCTTTCCTGTTACTAGATGTAATTAAAAGCTGATTGTGAATTAGTGGCTAGTGTGGGGGGATTAGAGTGAAATACAGTAACATCTACCTTCACAAAACTATTGGCTTGAAGTCTCTAGGACTGTGCACTGGATAGTAGTAGTAACATATTCTTCTGCTGTGATGGAGCTCTAACTATAACAAGTTTAATTTTCAAGGATGTAAAACTGTAGGAGGACACTGTTGAGATTCTGCAGAGTTAGAGCCCTGGCAGCTGAAGTTAGGGAAATGGTACCTCAGTGTGTTTTAGGACCCTAACAACTGGAGCATATTCTTTGTGCCATCCCTCCTTATTGCTTACTGTGCTTTTCTCTTCTTCATTTAGTTCCTTTTTTTCCTGATTCTTCTATAACATGAGCTCACCCTGTTTCTTTATGTGGAGTGACACGTGCACCTTCCTCAGTGTCATACGTCACGGTCTCCCTGGGATTCTGGGTTTTTTTCTGTCTCTTTACCCCCTCAGGCTCATGCACCTTTATGACTGACTCCCAACCACTCCTCTGCCTGTCACCAGCAAAGCAGCCTCAGAGACACAAACACAATGTATATGTTGCAAACATTTAAGTTTATGTAAACATTTAAAATAATTTTGATCGTTGCTTATATAAACATGGAAAGGGTCTCTCGTAACTTGATCTTTCTGGCTTAAGCTTCAAGTAAAAGAAAACCAATAAAACTTTAAACAAACTGAAACATTTATTTTTCCGAGCTGAAATACGTGTACAGAGCTATTGTGTGTTCTTAGATTGAAAGTTGCAGGATTAGAAGATCATTAAAAGATCATTCAGACAGCTGAGTGAAGGTAGTCCCACTACTGAACTGAAAATGCAAAATAAGGAGTCAAATGCATAAGGTGATTTTTTGGAAAGATATGGTTGCCAAAAAATAGGCTAAAAAGGTAAAAAAATTTGAACAGATAACCCTGCTACTGGAGTAGGTTCATCACTTTCTGAGTCATTCTTAAAATCAGTAAAATTAATTAAAATAGTGTTACTTAGGACACTTAGTGATGTTAATTTTGTTTTTAATGGTTAAATTTTGCAAGGTTTTTTCATTGTTCATTCAAAATACAAATTTAAACCTCACTAGCAAAACAGAGACATATCATTTTACTGAAATAATGGAATGTAAATAAATATTGCACTCTGTCTCTTAGTTCAGCATTTTTTTGCAATGCCTAAATGGGTTTGCATAATGCTTTTAAAAAGATTGTGTTTGTACAAATATCAAACTCTTTCCAGTCCTTGTTTGGAATAGTGTTTAATCAGATTTAAAATGGTAAATGTTCTCTGTAAGGTTATATAATTTCACACAAGCGTGTAAAGTAAACCATCTGTTCATAAGATATGCAATTTAAAATATTCAGATTTTAAAAATGTATCTGAAAATGATTTTGCATATTATACCAAGAGCTAAAAAAAATAAATAATTAAACCTCAGTGAAACCCATATAAAAAGTTCCAGTTCTGTTTTATACATAGAGCCGTGTATAAATACATACACAGATATTCATCAATATGCACTGAAGGTTTGTGCATGGTTAGCAGTGCAGAGGAGCTCACTGCAGCCAGCTATTAGTGCCAATGCTGCATACTCCTTTCATTATTGTTTTTAAAGGGAGAAATTGGGCTATCCTGATACACCAAGAATTCTGCTTTTAGACAAAATAATGGTTTTCCCTCTTGCCATAATTACTGTATGATATCTGATGAAGGTTATTTTTCATGTTCTTCAGATTTTACTCAAATTTCTTGTTTTTTATTTTTTAAAAAAATTACTAGAACCAGAATGGTTAAATGGGTTATAGATTGCCATGCTTATCCTTTGGATACCTTGAAAATGATTTTGTATGCAGAGACTTTTCATAAATGTATTCTATTTTGTTGGTGTTAAAGTTTCTTGCTTTGTTGCTCCAGTGTTTAAATCAGCTACAATTTGTTATAGACAGATATCCATGGCTAATTTATAGCAGGAGTTAAAGAAGGTATGCACTATAATCTTACCTTGTGGGTACCAAGGTTTTGTTTTATTTGCTTGCAATGGTAATTGCTAAACTTCAGGCGTGCAGCTGTGTTTGGTAATTTCACCTCTGAAAGCTGCATCTCTCAAGTATTATGAAGTTCCTAAAATTGTAAGATAAATATAGAATACATCATTTCTTCCATGTGGCATCACCCACTGAAATATGTAGCTTGGGAATTGCTGTAAAAGTTTCACAAACTGAAGCACTGGCAAAATGAGTGTAAAACACTACAGATGAAAACCCACTGCACATTGCAAGTGGAACTCATTCACAATTTCCTCCCTCCATAGCACCACTGCATTTACAGTCTCATAAAATATAAAAAGTCAATTAATTCCCATTTTTAAAAAAATCACATTATACAATCTCTAGGAGCTATATAGAGGATAATAAAGAATTTATATATATATATATATATGAATGAATTATCATGATCTTGAGTATTAGAAGACTGAAATAAGAGAATGAGTGAAGAAAATCCATGTCAAATTTAGGGATGCAGTTAATAATTCAACATGTGTTACATGCTCTTCCTTCCTGTGTACTACATGGAGGGACGTTCCCATAAAGAGAATGATAAACAGTCCTGTAAGTTGCACTTGTACAGAGATTTAAGGTCATGTACCATAACTTGAGGATCAAGTTCCATCAGGAGTGTCTCTTCCATGTCCTTCATAAAGCAGCTGAGCCTCAGTAATAAGCTACATCCTGCCCCTGACAAATTGGGAGATTTTTGCCTGCATATAGATTTGACTTGAAATCAGTGGTAGTTCAATAATTAGGTAATCAAAAACATGGGCTCATTTTGAGTTTTTAGTGACTGATATATATTTCTCATATTTAAAAGTTAAAAAAAAAGAACAAAAACAAAACAAAACAAACAAAAAACTGAGGGAAAATATGGCTTTCCCAAATGCATAGTCTTCAAGTAACCTGGATTTACTTGAAGTCTTTTATCAAAGAAAGATAAGGCAAAAAAACCTAAAAAAACCCCAGCTATTGAATACAACAGATTTTGGTGCAGGTAAATAACAGAGGTGATATGAAAGGATAATTTCAGAAAACCTGAAACTGTACAGATATTTTTGTACTACAAATTGTAGTACATGTTGCTCAGTATGACTTGCATTGCCAGGACATCTGATACAGGTCCTCTGCGCTCAGATTCAGATTTGAAGGAGGTTCCTATATCTCTTAAACTTTGCAAATGAGACTACTTTCTGTGTATCTGACCTTAATCTGGCTCAATGTTGTTAGTGCTTCTATTAGGGCACCAGAAAATATTTAAATCTTAAGCAAACATCTATTTGATTTTGCTTGTTTAGTATTTAATATTAATATCCAGTAATCCTGAAAAACACTCATTTTTATCCATCTGAAGGAAAAGACTGATGTTATTATCAACTTGTTTAAGTGGATCGTGTGTTAATTTATTACTTGTCTTGCACTCATGTGGGTTACCGTAACTAAGCCAGGATACATTTTCTCATGCTTTTCAGACTCATCAGCAGTGCAGCGGAAATCTAATTATAGGTTTGCTGTGATGATTTCTGTCCTGAAGGGAGCTTAAAATGAGTTACATAAACAGAACTATGTAAGTCAAGTGTGAAAGAAAAAAAGAAAACTAAGGAAATTATGATTACTGTGTTGATACGTAGATTGTGATCTGATGTTAAAGTGCTGTCCAACACAAAAACGTAGTCCAAAAAGCTTTACTGCTCCTTCTGACAAATGCTTGCAATGTATTTTGGTCTCCTTGGCAAGGCTACTCCTGTGCACTCTGGCTGGGGTGTACTGTGTGCGCTCAGGCACTGCCTGAGCCGGGCAGCTCTCGCGCTGCTGTGGTGGCAGCTTGGTGCCAAGGCTGGATGGTTCTTCAGCCTCAGGTCAGGTGTTCCTGGGCTGTGCTGCAGCTGGAGAGGTGGCTCTGCAAGCCAGCCAAGAGGGAAGTGCTGCAAAAGGGGCTGCTCTTCTGTATCCACTTGGCTGGAGCGTCCAGAAGTCAGAGCTTGCCGGGGTGGAGTTCCCCTAATTCTGCTTTCCCCTCTAGAAAACCCCTGGGTTTAGTGGCAGAGAATTTGTGCCACATCAAAATACCATCTGTGCTACTTGCTTGCCAAAGTGGAACAAACAGGACTCTGAATTCAGCTTCCAGGGGAATTCCATAGCCACCAAGAAATCAGTACCTGTAGAGTTCTTCTCTTCTTCTGTGTGAGAGGCATCTAGCTCAGCTGTACACAGACAGCATCTGAGGAAACTCACTTCTGAACTTCCATTTCAATGAAAACTTGATAAGTTTGTTATTTCTTCAATACCATCTGTTCCTGATCTCCAGGGAAAATTAAAATACCAACATTTCTAAAGCAGGCATGTTCATTATTTCTCAGGAGTGGTTTGTATCCTTAGATGCTCACTTCTTTCCCCTAATTCTGCCCAATCTGTTATATCTGCCTTTGCCCTATCTAGATTAAAATTAAAAGATTCAGATGCTGTATTTTTCTTCTTGTTTAGTGAAAGATTTTTAAAATCTTTTCTACCCCTCTATTGTTGTCCTGCAAGAGGATTGAGCATGAACTTCATGGTGCCTTTTGTACCCTTCTTTTGCTCTTACATGTTATACAGCATCTCAGGGCTGCATATGCTCACCCATGCCGCCCTTTATATTTTACTGTTTCTGTTTGCAGATTGTAAAAGTTCATCATGCTGTTTATAGCAGTCTTAAACTCTCTATTAAGTAGAATTTCAGCATGTAGCTGCCCTAGTTTAAAGGCTTCCTCTTAATGGAGAGTCTGAAGTTCGTTGACTGTTTTCTCCTGATCATTATGTCTTTAAATTAAACATTTCAGTTTAATATTATATGATTCCTTAAAATGTCTCAAACCATATTAATCAAATCATTACCACATTTGGTATTTCATAGCAAACAAGTATTAATTTTTTGTGAGATTACATGTTTAGCAGTCACGTTCCCTAAAAGAGCCATTTCTGGAAAATGAGAATAATATCCAAAAATAATATATATTATTCCAGCATCAAAACCAAATCTGTGCCACAAATCTGACTGTTCTGTTTCACAATTTCTGACTTTTTAGTGGATTTATTTTATTACCTTTTATTCTGGTTTTGCCCTCATTTGACCCCCATGCCATGCAGTGCTGTGGTGGTTTGTATTTTCCATACCTTCATGCTCTTCAGGTATGCACTTCTTTGTTGAGAGAGTTTTTATATTTTAGGAGTAACTGACTGAACACATAAAATAAAATTTTAGTGAATGAATTCTTTTAAGAAGTCAGTCCTAAAAGTGTGATTTTTTTTTAAATTTTTTTTTTTTTTTTTCATATATTAAGTATGGACATTTCCTTATTTATTGTTCTTGATTTATGTGGCCATCCGACAGGTCAAATAGTAACTTAGATTCTTCATAATCTTTGATTGTCCTCTCTCTGGAGTGGGTGGCTCAGAACACTGAGTCTGTACAGACTTTCATGAATAGAAGCCCTATATAAAGCCCTATATATTTTCAGCGAGGTTATTTTCCTGTTAGTACTGATACATTTACATTTTATTTCACATGCTTGCTTTTAAAAATAAAACTCTATGGTCTCTGAGGGGTGAGCTAGCATTTTCTATTTTTTATAAACCTCTCTTCACACTGGTATTGTCTGTAAACACTTGAGTTCTTCAGGACCAAAGAATGGAACACAGTGTCAGTAAACAAATCTCGTTTATTGCCTCCTAAGTGTTTGTACAATGACAAAAATCAAGCCTCCGGGGAGTCATATTGTAAAAAGAAACAGTTGGTTTAAATTAGGTTTCCATGTGAAATATAGCTACTTTTTATGAATGTTGTGGGAACGTAACCTGGAAAGAAAATCCGTGTGCTGATAAAATGAATGGTTGATTATTATTGGTTTAAATACAAGCAGAATCGTGTACTAAGCTAATTTCTGATTCTGGCATTAATTAATTACCAAAGAGAAGTTGGTCATATGGACACACTTTGGATGCTGGGATTTTTTTTTAAATTTACTTAATTTGTGATCTTGCAAACAGATATAGAAAATTATCTGAAATGATTGACACATATAGGAATTAGCAAAATTGTGCATTGAATAGATCTAGTTTTATGAAGTTAACCAGAACAAAAAAATTCCAATATATCGACTTTCACTGTTCATATTGTTGACAAGGGTTATGTGATAGCTATAAGCCATGTTAATTAGAATTTATACTGCAGATCTCTCCAGCAGCCTTAGAAATCAGCACTAGCTGAAGCTGTCCAGTTTCTTCTGTGGCATCGATGCATATTCAGAATATCTTATATTAAGATGCAGTCTTTTTTTGTGTAATAGAAGTTTTTCTAGACTAGTTGATGATTTAACTGCTGTAATATAGATATGTCACTGTATAAGTTGTTTGCAATGCATATGTGATTTGGCCATGAGTGTGGAAGTGAAATTTTGACTGATAACCCTCCTGATGGAAGAAACCAAACATACCCACATTATCTGTCAAGTATGCAAGTATTCCTTTGGCTGACCATACTGTCTGCTTGGTTTTACAAGGTGAGCTCGTGGGTCACCTGGCTGATCCTGACTGCAGGTTCTATGGAGGAGAAACGAGAAGTCTTCTCATACTTAGTACACGTGGCAAAATGCTGCTGGAATATGGGCAACTACAATGCTGTAATGGAATTCCTGGCAGGACTAAGGTACTGGCAACTCCTTTTTTTTTTAAAATGGCTTTTCATTGATAGATTACATTGCAGTTTCTGTTAAGCAGATGTCTCTGGAGAACAATGAAACCAAACAAAAATCCATGGCTAAGCCACGTCATCTCATGCTGTGACTTTCTAGTAATCCCTTTTGGAATAATGAAGCATGCTAAAGCCTTTCTTTTTTTCTCAGAATGCTCTGAAGACTCCATCAGTTTTCCTGATTCAGCATGCTGAATATATTGCATTAGAAAAGCTTTTTTTTTTTTTTTCTTTTTTTTAAACACCTTTTTTTTTTTAAATGTAAAAAGAGAATGGGAAAGCAGTTGTGATTTATCTAATGTGTTACAGCTAATGTAACTTGGGGTTGGAGTGTCCAGAATATAAGTGAAACATAATCATGGCAATGCTCTGAAACGATCAGTCTTAACTGTAAAAAAGGAACTACCCCAAAATGACAAAAAACCCCAACAAGACCAAAGAACCAAATCTGGTTTTTAACCCCTCAGATTGATTTAAGCAGACCCATGCTGGGATCTCACGCTGTCATGGTCTTATGTAGAAGCACTTGCGTTATCTCCAGGAGGAGAGAGTTCAGAGGCAGCGGGCTGTGTGCTTTCCTCTGGAATGACAGGCTCCTGCAGGGCTTGGAGAGCAGGAAGGCAGTGCCTAAGCACTGGCAGTCCAGAGGGCAGCAAATGGCACTGAACAGGGAAGAGTTAAGGTCAAGTTTCCCATCTCTTGGCTTTGACCCTCCTTGTATAATGTTTCTGTAACAAACTCTAAAGAGTTTGCATTGCTCTTCTTTGTGGTTTAGTAAGGATCTCATTGAGCTATTTGTTGATGGTTTTGGTATATAAAGCTCATTTGGAGCATTGGTAGGCATGGGGAGTATATTTCAGCAGAATGCATCCACAGTCTCTAAGCCATGTAAGTTATGAGGAAAAATTCCAAGCCAGTTAAGGGCTTGATTTTGTCTCTAATGCATCTGCAGAGCACGATAGAGAGGAGAGGAAGGTGAGTGCTGATGAGCAGCATTTCTGGGACAGGGATGGAAAGTGGGCTTAAGGGCAGTCTACTGTGAGTGTAGCTTTGGATCTTTTGGTTTGTCTGAGGCCAGGGGTGGGAAGAAAGGCCACATAATTACACAGACATATAGCTCAGAAGGTAGGAGAACTCCCAGAGGTACTCACAGTCTTTGGAGCTATTTCTGTTGGAAATCAGAATTTCTTTTCAGCTACAGATGTACACTGGTGCCTGAGAGCTTGAATATGGTCCTGACTTCCTTATTTCTGTGAAAATAAATAATTTATTTTGTGAACAAATTGGGGAATATCAATGTAAAAATCAATGTAAATTTTAAAAAAAAATTATTAAAACCCCGCAGCTTTTGCTAGCTTTATGGGTTGTTCATAATACAGCTGAAGGAATTTGTAAGAAACACCCTTGTTTATCTTTATGCTGTTTCCTTAATCTTTTCTTATTTCTTTATGGGCCCTTAGAAATTTTAGGCAATGATGCAATAAAAATGTTAGGGAGCTTGCTGGTGTGTTTTATGCAGCTAGGCTGTTATTAAAATGTGAACTACTGCTCCAATAGATCAGACTGCTAGTTTCTCTTTTTTGGTTTTGTTCTTGGGTTATTCAAAGGTGGGAATTTTCATCAAAATAGTGGCCTTGATTTCATTAGTTCATTAATTTCTGAGTAATTTTAATTTCCTCTATTACATATATGCTGCGGGTTTTGGACTTGAAGGTAAATTGTTACATTATTTTAATAAATAAATATTGTGATCTCTTCTTGCAATAGGTCAAGAAAAGTTTTAAAAATGTGGCAATTTATGGACCAGTCTGATATTGAAACCATGCGAAGTCTGAAGGATGCTATGGCACAACATGAGTCATCATCTGAATACAGGAAAGTGGTCAACAGGGCACTCAATATTCCCGGCTGCAAAGTTGTTCCTTTCTGTGGCGTCTTTTTAAAAGAGCTCTGTGAAGTTTTGGATGGAGCATCAAGCCTCATCAGACTCTGTCCACGATATAACTCCCAGGATGAAACATTAGAGGTAAATGAGATGAATGTTCTAAGATGTTTTATTTTATATAATCTTACAGAAAGGCATCATGTAATTAAAGTTTCCTAAACCAGACTTTTACCAGGCTGGTCAATTACATGGACCTGAATTTAATTCCCATAGTTCCTTAGCAATCTGGATTTGGTTGTTTCTACCAGCTTCAATATCGGAGTACTGAGAAACATTAGTGATAAAGGATCTTGTTTATATTTTGGATTAAGTAAGTATGTAAAACCCAAAATATGTAATTTTTTTCTGCTTAATACTCTGACCTTCCACTTCATCCACTGGGAATTGGAAATGTCCGGTTCCTTAAAAACAGAATTTAGAAGCTCAGCAGATCAATCTTTTCCTCTAAGGAAAGAAACAATTCTCTTGAGTTTTTTGCTGTAGTTTTAAAAGAAAAGTGTCCCTGTTAGATGGCCAGTTAGACTGAGGCTTTTTTAAAGTTTTCAGGAGTTACTTTAACTTGTGTTACTTGATTTTTGAAATTATTCAGTCTGTTTTGGATTGCAAGTAGGCAGAAAATCCCATGGGAAGCAAGTAAGAAATATGCACTAAATATTCTTAATAGTAAAAATTTCTACAGTGAGAAGTAGATGACACAATATTCTGTTTGTAACTATACTAATCTTTTCAATATCTCTATAGTTTGTTTCAGATTACAGTGGACAAGATAATTTCTTGCAACGAGTGGGCCAAGATGGTTTAAATAATCCAGAAAAAGAATCAACAACAAACAATATCTTTCAAACTATTCGGAGCTGCAATCGCAGTTTGGAGTCTGAAGAGGGTGAAGATAATGTTAGTGAAGGGAGCAATTCAAGGAAAAACTCTTTGAAGGACAAAAACCGGTACCAGTAGGTCTAATTTTATTTACTGTCATCACATGTATATATCGTGGTTTTAGTCTTTCTTTTACCAAGGTTTGCTTTTAGAAATAAGAGTAAGTTTAATGTCTTCCTTTGGATTTATCCTTTTCCAGTTCAGACATTTTCCCCCTGATACTCAACTGCTTGGAAACTCTCTGTATAGCTATATTTTCCCTCATGATGTAATTACTTCCTCTCATGATAAGGGTAAATCCTTTTTGTCTTACACAGGGAGCTTTAAAAATCCACAGTTACAATTACAATTTTGATCTCTAGTGACAGGAATAGCACGAGGACATATTTGTTATCAGAGCTCAGAACATTATATTCTGCATGCTCAGGCAGTGTTCTGGCCCCTTAAAAAGAAGTTATTTATTATCCTTCAAAAGATTTCTTCTTTTAAGGACATGTTTGTTTGAGGGGTTTCCATTTTGTCCAGAAAACATTTTGAATTTTTCAGGCTGCTGTAGTCCTGCTGTTTTGCAGAAAAGTTTACTTCATTGTGCCCTGTGTAAAAAAAAAGCCCAGTGCTCAGTAATCTGATTTCACTTTGAAGACCACTCTTGAAGACTCTGCCAGTCACCAGCAGGAAATGCAGCAAATGGAAAGTTTAGGTCATCACATGCTCTCCTAGGACGTTGCTTTGCAGAGAAGTTTCACTGCGAAGGCCATGTAGGAGTACAGGTCAGCTTTCAACTGAGTCACCCTGTTAGAGTAACTTCAAATTGAGTAGCAGAACTGCGCAGCTCTGAGGTGCAGCACTGTAGAATTACATGAGGGCTGGCATTAAAAAAAACATGCTTAAATCACTGCTTGAGTTATTTTACTGATAAGGTGTGTCAGAAATATCAATATGTTCAGAACTATCCAACTTATTTTGGCTACTTAAACATTAAATCTAATAAGTGACTGCCTGAGAGGCAACTACTGTCTTCCTGTTTACAACGCATTTATTTCATTAACATGTAATTCTGAATTTCATTTCAAATAAATAATCATTATTTCCTGAAAGAATGGTTTCTAATAGAATTATTCACATCTGGCTCTAGTTGCTTCTGGGAAGTGGTGCACTAGATTAGACCAAGAAAGACAGGCCCACTTTTCTGTCCACATATGTTATCCCTTGACTTGTTCAGTCCTAATACTTTCTTCCAGGAATTTTTTTTTTTTTTTTTTTGTAATTAATATGCTTTAAAATAAACTTGTAAATCACAGTTCAAATGGTGGTTAGGCATCTAAACATTTCACTTGGATAAAAAAAATATAAATTAAACCGAGTTCCTTTTTTTATAAATGTTTATGAAATAATTTCTTAGTAAATTACTTATGCTTTATTCATAAATATAATCTAGAAAGTTGCACTCTAAATTAAAGTAGTAATGCAGGTTTTTTTAAAAACCCAGTGGGAATCTGGAATGAAAATTTAAAATTTAAATTAACAAAACTGCAGATAGGTAATTAAAGTTATGTTTCCTGGTTCAGGCTACTAACTACTCAATTATGAGTATTTGTACTTCTGACACAATAAATACTGGTTTAACAGTAAAATACTTGTATGAGAACTCTTCTGAAAGTACTGATTTAACTCAAGTATCTCCCAGGCTTTGGAAATTCCTTCTTCACTTGCCAGGTCTTTCTGGGCATGCCGAGAGCTGGTTGAGGCACAGGAGCAAATTGCTGCAGAGGCAGAAGGGCCACGTTCCATTGTACTTGAATGTAGGCTGTGTTTGGTTTACTTTTATTGCTATGAACAGCTAAAGGGCTCATAAGGTCTTTCTTCATAAAAGGTCTTCTTTCATAAAGGTCTTTCTTCTGAGACCTGTGATATTTGCATACACTGTTATAAAATCCAAATTTTATCATAATTATGCATGATGTGATAATTGTAGTATTGTGGTTAAAAAGGCAGAAAAATACACTGTATAACATGTTTCTCATTATTTTATAATTGGAAGAAAGATTTTTAATTAGTTTTTCTTTTGATGATTTGGATTAGTATTGTGGAACATGAATGCACCAAAGCTGGTAGGTTAATTTGATTTGAAGAAAATGAAAGGCATCTAATAGAATCAGTGGGCAGTGGGTATAATTACTTTCCTAGTTGTGTTAGCAAATGAGCTCTATCACTCTGTGGTCAGTGACCCATCTAATTGCCCTGGATTTCTGTACATGCCAGATAAATATCAAACATTAATCTTTCCGAGAACTCTATTCTGACAATTAATAATTTTTTTAAAATAAAGGTATGCAGGAAAAAAAAAAAGAAGAAAAAGAAAAGCAAACAAATTTGAAATAGTTTTTATGGAATTGTTAATTATCGAGTGACCTATGAAGACACTCCTGATTTTGAATCATTGCTTCATTAGCCTGAAGTTATCTTGACTTTTAAGTTTTTCCAGTTACAGTAAATAACACATCAAACAAAAAGGGAAAACCTTTTTTTCTTTTTTTCTTTTTATATACCTTGCAATTTTCTTCTCTAAAACTGCAATCTGTGTCTCTGTTTCCTTTATCTTTTCGTTTCCTTGCCTCTCAGTGCAGCCTGTGTACGGACAGCCCCTGGTCCAGCCCAGACTCTGGAAGTGCTCTCAGTCATTGGCAGCTTTTGGTCATTTTTGACTTTTTGGCAGTCATTGGTCACTTTTGGCAGCTCCTGTCAGAGACTCCAGTTCTGGGTGTGGTTACGTGTGTGGGCTTGGCTTACCTGCTCTGGAACATCTTCATCTGCAGCATGGGAAACACGTTCTGCTGTTTCTGTCTCTGCTATAATAGACTCTTCCAGCCATGCACAGCTACTCTCCAAATACATTTTATAACATTTTTACAGAGACTTCTTCGAATATTTTGAGGGCATGGGGGAGAAAGAGCTGCTTCAGTTGTTTGTTCCATTTTAAAATGTTTATTTTATATAGTAGAGGTAAATATTTCAATTTCCATATGTCTAGTAAGTAAATTAGTAAGTAATTGATTAGTTAAATTAAACTTAATTTACTTAAACAGTTAAAATGCACGACCTTTACACAGAACAGTGTGTCCCTTNGTAAAATGCACAACCTTTTCTTCTTAAAGAAACAAAGCTACACTTAAGACTGATGCAGTTATTTTGTCAGTCCCTTCACCACAAGCAATAAAACTTCAACCTACTTGCCATTTTTTATAAATTTGGTGAAGAGACAGAGATCTCACCAATTAGTAAATTCGTAGAGGAGTCACTGCTGCATGGAATATGGAAAAAAATCAGATTAATTTGTCATCCAGGTAGAGGAGAGTTTGAGGAAAAGCTGATGGTCATCTGTGCTGTTTAGCACTGGGTGTACGTGACTTGGAAACACAACGTGAGTCGTCTTTGGCTTAGTGGGTAGGTAAGGGGCAGGAACTGGGAGTACTGTGGTGATAGGAAAGGAAAGCAAAGTGGGGTATTAGGACAAGATGTCTTGAAGGATATGTAGAGGAAGATGGTTTGGATTTTATTTGCCTGAAAATCCTTAGGAAAATGTGCTTCATTAGTTCTGTTTTACACAGAACAGTGTGTCCCTTTTATGTGCACTGGAGTACCCACATATTGAACATTTGTGTATTCATACACGTTAGAAGCTTCTGCAAGGGAGACTATTTGTTTAAACCACCTCTTCTATTAGCTCAGTGCTGTTGCTCTGTATCTGCTGTTTCTAATTTTGGCAAAATATTTCAGAGATTTTGGTTGCTGCATACAAGTTTTATGTTAATATTTTCCTTAAGTAAAATACAATTTCTTATGGAAAGTACCTCATAAAATTCTTGGTGTATGAGGAAGGTATGTATTTTAACCAGTATTTTACCAGTGTTAATCAGAATATTATATAATATAAAAGGTCTGCACATTAAATCAGTAATGAACAGAGATTAGAAGTTCTGTCTGAAATGCACTACATCCTGCAGACAGTTTCCACATATGGCACTTCATATTTCAGCTGAAGCAATATTACACAGCGGGTTTAGAAACTGGAATTCCTGGGCTTTAAACACCAAACACTTATTTTAAATTAATGCAAAGTTTGGAAAGTTCTAGGAAAATATAATCATATTGTTTCAGGAGTTATAAGTAAGTAATATCACAAGTAAGTAAGTTATAAGTAATTGTAGCAGCATCTCTTAATTGATCCAATAACATAAATTGTAATACTTCAAAAATTACACGAGTTCCTCTAAGTCCCAATTATATAGTGATGATAGTATTCGATTTATTTAAACTACAGCAGAAGAAATATTCATCAACCATAGTATAAATCAGCACATTATCACTAAATATAAATCTCTCATCTTTGCTCACATGCAGATTTCTCGTCGGAGATCTTTCAGATTCTGAAAGTGACATATTTGAGCAGCTGAAAGAATGGGACGCAGGTTCAATGGAAGAGCAACAGAAGGCTTTCTGCCATGGGATAGAACTCATTCCCTGGTACGTGTTGTCCATCAGGGCTGACGTCCATCAATTCATGCAACAAGGTGCAACTGTCATTCATTATGACCAGGAGACACATCTCTCAGCTCGGTGCTTTCTTCAGCTCCAGCCCGACAACAGTACCTTGACTTGGACAAAACCCACAACAGTTTGCCCTGCAAACGCTAAGGCAAAACTGAGTGTGCTGGGCAATACTGCTGAGCTTGGTAAATACCAGTTTCTTGGTAATACTGGACTGGTGGAAGGCTTTTTGGACTTGTTTTCAGCCAAGGCTGTGTATATGGGACACTCGGGCATTGATATGCACACTGTGTGTGTTCAAAATAAACTTTGCAATATGTCCCTTGAAGAAAATGGTATAACACTGCTTTATGGGCTTCACACTACTGATAATAAATTGCTGCACTTTGTTGCTCCAAAATACACTGCCAGAATGCTGTATGATGGATTGCTGGAATTGACTAAAGCTGTAAGAAAAATGAGGAGATTCCCTGATCAAAGACTGCAATGGCTACGGAAACAGTATGTCAGCCTTTACCAGGTAAAAGATGCTGTGATTCTCTATTAAAAAGTTCAAAGATATCAACAGCTTAATGTAATGCAATTAGTTTCTATCATAAGTAAGATTGGATTAAAGATTAACACTAAATCTCTTATGTTGTAACATGGCTTAACCAGCAAGATCCAATTCTCCACACAAGGTTGTGTCAAATCTTGCAAGTTTTGAATATATTGTGGTTTTTGTTTTTTTTTCTTACAAAGATCTTAATGTGTTTGGAGTTTTGGAATTTTATTAGAGAAAAAAGCAATGACTGTACTTAAAAAGGGCACCTAAATAATGAGTCATAATAGTTAGGGCCAAACCATTACCAAAGCAGCAATCAAAATAGCACTGGGGAATTCACTCAGTAATCAAAAATTGCCTCCTCTTGATTCCTTTCATTGATTCCTCAGAGATGTCTACATTACTGCTTTAAAAATGTGTCCTTATGCTCCTTGTTTTGTTAACACTGAGAATCTTTGTAGGAGGATGGAAGATTTGAAGGCCCAACCTTGGCTCAGGCTGTTGAGCTGTTCGGAGGCAGGCGATGGAGTGCAAGAAGCACAGGCACAGGATCTCTCACCAAAAGCACTGAGAAGCCCAATGTGCAGAGAAACAACACTCTGGGAATCAGCACAGCTAAGAAAAAGAAGAAAGTACTCATCAGGGTAGAATATTTTGTTATTGATGTGTTTTGTTTCCTTCTTGCAGTCACTGTGTAGCTGCGTTCTGAAACAGAGAAAAGAAGCTGGATGATGATTTTAAGACTGTTTATTGTCGGTTCAGGTTTGAGGATGATAGTTTTCCAATAGTTTGTTCTTTTCTCATGCTTGCAGCATTGTTAGGACATGTAGATGTTGGGGCTAGCAGAATGGGGCAGAATCTTCTTACAACTTTTAGGTGCTATTTCAGTATTAAGATAAAAGACTGGTGGTGATAAAGATCTTGACATGCAAAGCGGTGTGTGGAGGTTGGTGTTATTTTTTTTTATCCTTTTGTTTTCATATTTTGAAAAAAACTACTGTAGTTTTTCCACATCACATTAGCACCCATTTTATCTTGTGTGGGTGACAGAAACATGACCTAGAGTCTGGCAGTCTCCTCTTTTCCTGAACAAAACTACTTTCAACTGTAGGCAGGAGAGAGGAAAATGCAGGAATGGCACCTCTACACTACCCACATTTTCTAGTGGGCAGGTAGAAGGATTCTCAAATTACAAGCTCCATCCTCTTTAGAGCTCCAGTGCACCAGTGAAATAGTGTAAAACCAGCTGCAACATTCTAGAGAGGCACAAGCATTGTCACCTTCTGTGTGATGTCAAACTGAGATAACACCAAGAGGTCCCATGCTTGACTATGTATCTTTTTAAGGTGTCTCTTCTTCTGGTATTGGCCTCACAGGAGTCTGTTTCATAAAGAATAGCTGATTTATCTCATAAATAAGAGAGGTTTTGTTACAGATTGTACTGAAATGAAATGGAAATAGTGGGTTTGGGATGTTTATTATGGTGCTCATTATTTCTAGGGTGAAAGTGGAGAGGCCACTGATGATGAAATGGCAACTCGGAAGGCAAAAAGCTGTAAGGAATATCGTAATAGAAGTGGTTCAGATCCTCAAGATATTGATGAACAAGAAGAACCAGGTAAATATATTACTTCAGTACTTAAAGATCTATCAGGTTTCTCTCAAAGCCTTTTTATGCAGATTTTTTTTAGTGTTAATAAACTTATAAAGCTACTTTTGCAGTTGAAACTCCAAATCTGTGAACTCTGAAATTAATTTCTTTAGTTGTTTGTGATTGTTCTTTCATGTAGTTTCAGTAGCATTCCCTTTCTGTTCAGATAAAATGCATTTGTAAATGCTGTTCAATATGTACTTTTTGGACTGTTTTGGGAAAAATCTTGAATCCTGCTAGTGTCTTACTATGTTTTAATTAATTTTCATGTAGGTCTCCTGGACAAAAGCATTTTTATTGGGCCAGATATTGTAATTGTGATGAAAACCTTTGTTTTCTCCTTAGATCAAAATATTATTATTAATGCTTCTCCATCTAACAACCTGCCATCAAGAAGAGCTCACTCTCTGACGGCATCTGGATCTCCCAACTTAGGAGCTACATCACCTTCACCAGCAAGACCAGTCTCCTCTCCTGTAATATCATCAAGCAAAAGTCAGTCTAGGTAAGGGCAAAACCCATGCTTTCATTTAAAAAGAAAAGAAACTACTATTACTTATTTATTATCAAATGTGGGGTTTGTGCCAAACTGGCAAAATCTGACAAAAACAGAGCCAGAAATGTCATTAGCCTTTTTGTAGACATCTAAAACACATTGTAGAGCAACACAAGACATTTAAGCTGAAATGCCATGAATCTGAGGATGGCTTTGTAGCAAGTCCCTAAGCAGCATGTTTCAGTTTATATCTGTTACAAAAGCAGATTGGAATGCTGTTCCAAAACTACACAAATACAGACTTTAACTCTTTCTCCAGATCTTCTCCAAAACATAGTTATAAGCATTTTCTGTATAAAGAAAATCAACAGAAATGTTATAATTGTGTGAACTGAGGTTTCTCAGCACAAATAATTTCTACCTGAGGGAGTAATAACTTGGGCTGACATTCCTGGTGATGACTGCAGTACTGTCTTGGGAATTGGAGAAAAGTATTTGGAATCTTTCTCTTACAGGTCTCTTTTTCTTGAACATTCATTGCTTTTGTGCCACTTAGGCAGTGTAGAAGGTATTCTGTTGGAAAATGTGCAGCAACATAGTGCACTATTATATTAATTCTATAAATACTAATAGTGATGGTAGGAGTAATTACATGGTAATTAATGGTATGTCAGGGATGTGGGCAGTACTTTAGGACATACAGGAAGACAGTCTCAACAGAGACCTGTGCTACCTGCAGCTGCTACTAATTGAAATTTTAGTTTTTCATAACAGTGGAGTTTTCTTGGAGGTGTTTGTTTTTGTTTTGAAAACCTTTTGTTTGTATTTACTTCCTGTTACTCTGGAAGGTAATCTTTAGTGATCAGATTGGGTGAAATGCTGAGCATTTTTTTCTGCTCTTGGTCTCCCATTTGGTACTCGGCAGTTCCAATCTCTTTTCTGGAATCTAGAGACTTTCCTCATCATGGTTTGTTTTTCCTGTCTGATAGAAATGCTAGGAATTATTTTAGCTAAAAAGAGTTATATGTAGTATGTCAGTACTTGCCATAGTGATGTCAAATAAATCGAATATTGTCAACTAAAATAGGTGGTACTTTTTAAATACTTTTAACCCATTTTGTTTTCAGTTGCATGCATCCATCCCATGCCAGGAGTAAACTCAGGAATCTGGACTAGCATATTTGTGTAGAAAGACACCTGCTTGCAGGCATGTCTTTAGGAATACTGGACAACAAGCTGGTCCTGTTTTTCCATCACAGCTGTCGGAACTGTCTGTACTGAACCTGATGGAAAAAAATCATAGAATAGTGGATCTGTATATTTGAACATTACAGAGCAGTAAAATCTGACACATGGTCTGGTATTTTGAAGGAAATACTGTAGCTCGTGCAGCTAAATATGGTTTAAACTAGATGGTCCTTGATATTTGTGTAGTTGCTTGGATCCTGCCCTTTTCAGGATGCTATTGCTGGCAGATCCCATTCCTGTAATGTGTGTTCATTGGTGTTTAGGCCCAGGAAGGGGCTCAAGAGCTCAGCCCCTCATTGGAAGTTACTCCATGTAGTTCACTAAGGACTTGTTTATACTTCTCAAGTCAGGGCCTAACTGTACTTACTGGTGTAAACCCTCTAGAAGCCTAAAGATTTTGGGATGTGAGTTTTGGAAATGTGCTCGTTCTACTTCAAAAACCTCGTTCAGCTGCACATCTTAGATTAATGATTGTAGTTCGAAAACAATCTTATTATTTCATCTTCAATGTACACAGCCTGCATTACAAGAATGCTGGCATCACTTTCTTTTAAAAGGAAAATTAGTGCTTTCATTTGTGCCATGTGCATCAGGCCTTTTTCCACATGGAAGTTTTAAATTGCTTAATATACATTATTCATTCTGATAACGTTTGCAGTTGTCTTGAAGAAAAAAGAACAGCTGCTATAGAGCAAGAAGGTAAAAAACATCATTATGCATCATGTAAGATGGTACTTTATTTGCTTCTTCCAGATATTGGTAATAAATGCACTAAGGAGAGCACAAAGAAACTAATGCATAATATTTTAATTAAGTAGAAGGTTAATGTAACCAAACTACAGCAGTCTTTTTTTGATTCAGCACATGGAGCAGCAGTAGCTGGCATGGCCGTGTCAAAGGAGGAGGAATGAAAGGATTTCAGAACTTCATGGTGTCCGATAGTAACATGACTTTTGTGGAATTTGTAGAACTCTTCAAATCTTTCAGGTAAAAGATTTTTTTTTTCTGTACTAATTTAATTAATCCAAGTTATAAACGAGCAAAAATTGAACTTTTCTGCCCTTTTTGCAGTGTCCGTAGCCGCAAGGATCTGAAGGACCTTTTTGATGTTTATGCTGTGCCTTGCAATCGATCTGGCTTAGAGCCTGCTCCACTTTATACTAATTTGAAGATTGATGAAAATAGCAGTGGATTCCAGCCTGATTTAGGTTTGTTAAAGAGAAACATGCAGCTGTTGGACTGCTGAGCAACTTCAGTTACTTGCCTTAATAAAATGTGTCTCAGTCAGTCTCATTATCAGTTATAAGTTTAGATAGAGGACTGCTGCCATGCCTCCAACTAGTTAGCAGGTTATAAGACAAAAATAAAGGGAAGGAAAGGTATTCCAGCTCTCCCTTAGCCAGATATATTTGTAACTGGTAATAGCAGAGGAATGAAAGTTGTTGCTGAGTGGCTGAACCCAGGGATCTGTACAGGTTGCAGGAGCCCTGGAAGGGCTAAAACACTGAGCAAACATAGGGAGGAGAAATGAGGAGGCTGTGCCCTGTGTCCCATTTGGCTGTTTTTGTCTTATCTGGTTTCCTAGTGGATCTGCTTTATGTGGGATAAAGGGGAAGGAAGCCTCTATCCCCCTTTACATTCCTCAGTTACCATTATCTAAGTTTGGGACTTTGGCCACATGTAAAGAAAACAGTCTTTGTGCCAAGCAACTTGTGGGGAGGGTGCAGAACAACTGACATATGAAACTGGGAGAAGATAAAGGGTGACTGAGCAGGAAGGGTGTGGGGTTGCACACAGTGAAGGGAAGGCTTTGAGGCTGCTTGTGGTGGTGAGAGGGAGCAGGAGAGTCCTGGGTGTGGAAGAGGCTGTGGATCCATGTTAAAGGCTCCAGGACTTTGTTCAGAGTCATTGGACACCTATACTCCACTCACATGCATGCTTAATGCTCCCTCTTTTATTAGTGAGTATAAACAGGATGACTTTGTTCTAACTTGCTGTGTCACAGTAAATTAGAACAGTGAGACACTTGTGTGTATTGTGTACTACATTATATACTATGCAGGATATGTAATACACAATTGCTTAGCTTATATTTTTATTTCCTCATTTTTCTTTCAAGATTTGTTGACTAGAAATGTTTCAGACCTTGGTTTGTTCATTAAGAGCAGGCAGCAGCTATCAGACAACCAGAGGCAAATATCTGATGCTATTGCTGCTGCCAGCATCGTAACCAATGGTACTGGAGTTGAAAGCACATCACTGGGAGTATTTGGGGTAGGAATCCAGCAGCTGAACGACTTCCTAGTGAATTGCCAAGGAGAACACTGCACCTATGATGAAATCCTCAGTATTATCCAGGTCTGTAATATGAACATCTTGCATTTCCCTTTCACTAGAACTTCTGTTACTTCCATTTTCCCCATTAGCGTTGTATGCTGTTCGGAATAGCAGCTGTGTAGGTATCTCCTTTCACACTGATATTGTCTCTCCAGTTTACTCAAATTTAAACTTTATTACTATCTTTACTTTGGACTAGAAAATTGTATGGAAGTCCATAAATATATCCATTAAAAAATGTAAACAAATAGTTTTGTTAGCTATGTGTACTTTAGCAGGGAAGGGATGTCAGCACCTAGGAAAAGTGGTTGTGACAATTCTTTTATTTCTCTTTCTCTGGGACCAGAGCAATATGATGGAGCATTACCGTACTTTGGAACTTTAAAAAGCACCATTTCCACATATTTTTATTTTATTGTAAAAAAATTCCAGAGCAAATATGAAAATTTTATTCCCTTAGGTACCATGGCTGAAGATTTTAGAAACATTTATGTGTAGAAAACTTTTCATTCCTCCAAACATGCGTAATTAATATACTCCAAAACTAAGCCCCCATTTAGCAGTTAACAAAGGCTAAAAAACATATATAACTATCAGCATATAAGATAGAATTGCAGAGTTTAAAAGATAGAAATTCCAAAGAAACTTCAAGTTGACATACTCTTGTTGAGATGGCGGTATGCCGTATTTAAATGTACTAGATAGGAGTAGGACAACTGATCATAAATATTTCTTAATTTCAATTTAATTGCTGTCTCAGCTTTGAACAGAAGGCTGGATTAGGTGATCTCCCAACATCCCTTTCAACCTGAATGGTTCTTTGATTTATGATTATGATTTTAGTATGTTTGTGTAGTGATTTGTAAAATGCAGTTTGCAGGCTCCTGATTACTTTATCCACAAAAGACTGTGTTTACATACAAACTGTTCAGTGCTATGAGCAGGATACACATAAAAAATGACAAAGACATGTTTCTAAGAATTGTTATTTTATATATCTTTGTTTTCTTTCTCCTTATAGAAATTTGAACCTAGTGTGAACATGTGCCAGCAGGGGCTGCTATCTTTTGAAGGATTTGCAAGGTAATGACTCACCTGCTAGTTTATATATATATATATATATATGTATGTATGTATGTATATATGTATGTATGTATGTTAAAAGGTTATACCAGTGTATTGATGTTTCTCAGAGAGTCTCAAAATGCTCAGCACAGCATAAAATTTCCTCACATCTTCTCACTTCCAGATTTTTGATGGATAAAGACAACTTTGCGTCCAAAAATGATGAATCACAGGAGAATGCTGAGGACTTGCACTTTCCTCTCTCATATTACTACATAGAATCCTCACACAATACTTACCTTACTGGCCATCAGCTTAAAGGAGAGTCATCAGTGGAGCTCTACAGCCAGGTATGCAGGACCAGATTGTTGTGTAGCTTTAACATGAACTTGTTTGTTTTACTGGCAAGTTTCAGAAACATGACCTATTTGCTTTGAAAATCTAGATGTCCTAAACCCCTGCTTGCAAAACGTTGGAAAACATGATGTGTGGGAAAGCTGCCTGTAAGCACAGTTGTGCTCAAATGCCTTTTCTAAGGCAAAAAAAAAAGGGTTTAGTTTGAGATTCATAGCATTTAGACACCAGTCGGTCTGACCCAACCTGCTAAAATTAGACTTTCCCACAGGAAAGACTGATCTAATATTTTAGTTCATTCAGATGTCAGAAACACTACTGAAACACTGTACATTGCACTGCAAAGACAAATTTCAAATAGAACTATAACTTCCAAAAGCGTTACTTCTAGGAATATTCTACAGTTTTAGACTTCATGCCTGATTGGTGGTGATCAGGGAAGGAACAATTTCTCCCTTGGGCTTTCAACTCTGTGTTTGTTTGTGTGTGTGTATATATATCTGTATGTCTGTGTGTTTACAAAATGCTGGAGAAAGCATCAAACTTCCTGTCAGTAGTGTTTTTGTGATGCTGAGAGTTAATGATTCACCATTGAGAAACGACTCCTCTGGTGTCCCATGTGCTCCTTCACCTGGGGCTATAGACAGAGAGGTGAGGCTGTGTCAGGAAATCCTGAATAACATGAGAGCACTGCGTAATGCAATTGCAGAGGTTCCTGTGGTAGCACTGCACAGGGATCTTAGTAATGTGCTGGTAGCAGATGGGAAGTGAGATAGACATCAACTGCCTTCAGAGTTTGCATGATGAAGAGGAGCTTCTTCCTGTCCCTCAAGTAGTTTTGGCAGCTGAAGGGGCACTTCCAGTGTGTCTGGCTCTCCCAGAAGTGGTGGAGTGCCAGCTATGGACACAACTGTCTGAAATCAAATTAATCAGCTTTTGAGTAGAAGTCATTTTTTCTTTGTTCATTAATGGTTTCGCTGGAAATGGGTTTAATTTTGGAGATCCTTCTATTCAGTAAGATATTAAATTGTAGTAGAGATGACAGGCGTGCTAAATAGCGATCGCAATAATAAGCTGGGCTACCACAAGATGGGTTAGCACATCTCTTCCTTCATCTTTCCTCTTTGCTTCCTTCATTAGTTTTTCTAGCAATGGCTTTCTAAAATAAATAAATGAACAATTTAAAAATTGATGAATGAATTGATGATTATAAATAGCTTAATATAATTGATTAAGATGACTTGGCACATTTCCATTTAACTTTCACATAAGTTTCTTAAGACTTCATTTTCAGAATACCTTTTATTTATAAAACTAAAATGAAATTTTAAAAACCCCAGCAAACAAACTGCAGGTGCTTTCCCCATAAGCTGTCATGGGAGCAACCTGAAAGAAGATGCCATGTTGCCTTATAGCTGTTTTTGCAGGTAGAAATATGGGAATGTTTGTCTCTCTGAGAAAAATCAAGCTATACAGCAAGAACCACCTTCTGCAAACAGATTCCATGTGTCCCGTACAATACCATGAATCTCAAGGTTTTCTGGTATTTCTCCCAAGAACATACATGCTTTGCTTAATTTCCCCCCCACCCTTTTTTTTTTTTTTTTTTTTTTCAGTGGGAAATAAGGAATTCAGTTAGGGAACACAGTTAGCTGGGGACTGTACCCTCCCTGGGCTGTTTACTTCACAGAGATTGCTCTTCCCAGCAATTTTGCTGAATCACTGGGCTTTCATTCAGCTCTGCACTGTCTGCCCTCTGCTTTAATGGTGTGATACCATCATGGCTTAGATGTGCTTACACTGTTCCATTGCATTGTAGGTTCTTTTACAAGGCTGCAGAAGTGTAGAATTGGACTGCTGGGATGGTGATGATGGGATGCCTATTATTTATCATGGGCACACTCTTACTACAAAGATCTCTTTTAAGGTATGCTGGTAATTGCAGGTAGAAAAAAAAGTAGAAGTTTTTTGGGGGTTTTTTCCTGTAATGAAGGGATAAAATAACTGCCTACTAGAAAAATACAACTGCCTACTACAAAATACAAAAAAATCATACAATTCTGATGGGCTAAATTCTGATAGATTATAAACTATTGATTATGTAAGGCATGAAATTCTCGGCAGTAAATACGCTTTCAAATTAGTTTGTGTGGCATATGCAATGTAATTTTCTGTCCCTTCGTTGTTACACAAATAACAAAAGTAGGCATTCCCATTTGTGTTGTAACAAGATGCCAGCTTGCTCTGGAAGTGCAGGGCGGCCTCTTCCTTCTCGGGGAGGGGAGCGGATGTCTCTCTGCCCCCCGAGCTCAGCGGGTGAAGGGAGAGCGCTGCCCTGTTCTTCCCACTCGCTCCGTCTCGCAGGAGGTGGTGGAAGCCATCGACCGCAACGCGTTCATCACCTCCGACATGCCGGTCATCATCTCCATCGAAAACCACTGCTCGCTGCCCCAGCAGCGCAAGATGGCCGAGATTTTCAAGGTAGGCCATCACTGGGGGGAGGCATTCCAAGCACCTGCCGTGGGATTTGCCATAATGCGCCACCTGCTCTTGATATTTCAGAATGTATTTGGAGATAAGTTGGTGACGAAGTTTTTATTTGAGAGCGACTTTTCTGACGATCCCATGCTGCCTTCCCCTGGCCAACTGAGAAGGAAAATCCTGCTTAAAAACAAGAAGCTGAAAGCCCATCAAACACCAGTGGATATATTGAAACAGAAGGTAAAGTCCTTCCTTAACAGCGAGCAGTGAGATCTAGCTCCTGTTAGAGGTAGTTCATTTGTGTTTGAAGTTTTCACTAATCCCATATGTACAGCAAAATAATCTAATGCTTGGAAAACTCACGGTGGATTGCAGTGCTTTCAAATAAGTAGACAACACATATAGTAAATTATAGTTACAGCTTAGCTAAATTTTAGCGTATGTTAATTTTATAAAACTTCATAATATTATGATTAACACCACATGCCCTGTGTGACAAACATAAATTAATCTTTTTTTCTGAGGCTATAACATTTACTATTCGTGTTTATTGAGAAGGAGTCATATGCATTATGTGTGTATATTTCCAGTATGTAGTAATTGTGAGGGCAGTTCTGCTTTGTTTCTTTTTTCAAACTCAAGCCAGGCAAATACTTGATTTTTATTGACTTCTTGTAGGGGACTCTGCTATTCAAACAGTGTTTATTCCCATGTGAGATTTTTTTTTAATTTCTAAAAATTAGGACTGCATCTCAAGTAGCCTCAATCAAATAAGGTCTATGGTTAGTCAGCAGTTCAACTGAATCCTTGAAAACTAATTACCATTACCCAAAATGTAAACACAATTGCATTAGACTTAAATTCGTGTTATCAGATGAGTAAATCACACTGATCATACCAATATATGGATAGTCTCCATCTTTTGAAAAAGTATTTAGCTGTTTCTGAAACAGCATATCTCAGACTGGAAAAAGGCAGACTCGGATTTTGTGCAACTTGGATATTTTCCCATCATTAATTAGGTTTCATTAAATGTTTTTCTTGCAATACAAGTTCTCTTGACATTCAAGCCCCTAAAGTGGTATTTTAGCTCGATCTTAACAATCTTACTTATTTCTCACCAATAATATTCAGTGCTTTCATACAAATAAAACAAGTGATGAAATACAACAGTGATGAAAACCCTTTTTCTTTTTGAAATACTTAGCAATAGTTGTTTCTGTTATTGTAGGCTCACCAGCTGGCACATTTGCAAGCACAGGCTAGCAATGGTCCTAGCAACCCCACACCTACCAATGAAGAGGAAGAAGATGAAGAGGATGAATATGACTATGACTATGAATCTCTCTCTGATGGTAACTATGTTTGTTGTTTGTTTGTTACAGCACTTTTGTTAGAATTGCAGTAATAAAACACATGAATATTCTAGTTCAGGAACAAACTAGGTAAGGAGTGTCTTTGCACGAATCTGAAAAGGCTGAAATTCTTCAGCTGCTAAAGAAGAGGATTGAAGGGTGAACTGGAAGCAGATTTACTAAGTCATGAAGTGGTGGATTAAGGGAAGCACAGAATGTTACTTGTGAGATCTAGCAGGTCCTCAGTAAAACAAGTGGAAGAACAGTCTAAAACGGGTAAAGTATTTGTGCAGCTGGTAGGAAACTTCTGGAATGTACTGCCATGGGAAATTGCAGAGCCAAATGGCATCAGCATATTTTTTTAAAAAAAAGGGATTGGACAAATTCATGGGCAGATTTATAAGCAAATGTTATAGGTAGCAGTGCTTGGTCCAACATCCCTATTTTTCAGTGATTGTGGTAGTTGGGGTGGTAATTAGTGGCTGTTGCCACTGGTAGAAAGAGAGTACTGGGCTAGATGGTCAAGTGGTCTGACACAGCTGGGGATGCTCTCCTGAGTGAGCAGTGCTTCTCTCGCTGCACCTTTCGCTCTGGTGGGGACCTGTTTAAGTTCTGGGCGCTGTGTTCAGAGAAGATGTAAGGCTCGGGCATGTCCTGCAGCACAGGACTTCTTTCCACGTGGGCTCTTGTTGACGTTACTTGCTTCTGTGTTTAGTGATGTGAAAAGCAGTCACAAAACTAACTAATGTGGTTCAAGACTTGCTGCTGCTTGTGGAATAGCAATGTTATTTATGAGTTTGATGTCAATGCTGCCTTCAGTCGCATTTTGCCTGAACGCTGGTCTAGCTGGCTACTTGAGCATATTCTTGGTGAGGAGCAGGGTGGAGATGGTGTAATTGGAGATGATGTAAATTCCTGTGAAAACTCAAATCTTTGCTAACAGACTTGCCAAGAAAAATTTGCAAACTGATTGCAGTAAGTGACTTTTGAGCACTGTTCTAGTTAAGAGAAAGTTTGAGAAATCTGTAGCTAGCAAGAAACATTCACACCTTCCAGTATTGAAGGAATTTGCAGCATGGTTTACTACTTTATTGCAATGATTGTTCTTTAAAGTCTTTAATTATGATAATATTTTGTTAAAACTAATCTAAATAATGGTCTGTAAACTTTCTAAAAGAGGTTCAGTTTTATTTTCTTACCAATACTTTTTTTTTGCGTAAGGCTAATAGTTTTAAAACTGACACGTTTCATTTCTCTGGCTCTAAATCTTAATTCCCTTTACTCTTATTCCCTCTCTGACTCGTTTCCCTGTAGCTGATGTCCTTAATGCTTCTCCTGCTCCTAACAGCCAGGAAGGTAAAAGCCACTTGGTTGAGCATTTTAACTGCATGAAACCAGCACTGCATCCTGTTCAGTGTGACAGTGTGAATACATAGATTCTACTGGATATTACAAATGCAAGCAGATATTCTTATATGGCATTGTTGACTGGTCAGGAACTGTTACAAGCCTGCATGTGTGACACGTGTTATGCATAAACAGAATATGGTCAAAGCATCAGGAATATCAGGAAAAAATTGAAACCATTCCTTTTGTGACAACTGCAATATTTTGGTCCAGAAAGACCACATCATTATTAAGCATACTATTTTCTGAAAAATATGCAGCTTTGAAGAGGTATTTCTATAGATGTAAAAAATACTTGTGCATGGTGAAAGTAAGGAGAGAAAAGCCAAAATTTGCCATACAAAATGTGTGCCTATTTGATGGGGTTAATTGTGCTTGGACTTTGGCATTTTTTGTCATTCAGGGATATCAGTTTTTTCAGATGACAAACTTAATTCATTAGATGGTTTGGTTTTAAAGATCTTCTGAGCACAAAAGGATGGGCTTTAAAAGAACGGCAATGTCTTAAATAATCCAAGCATTAAATTTTTAAATAGATGGTTACTACTAGAGGATGATGCTCTGATCAGTAAATGCATTATTTTAGCATCTGATTATTCATATAAGATTCACAGCACCACAAATATTGTTACTTCAAATTAAGTTTCCAGTTGAAATTATTTGGGTTTATGTTTGTTAAAATCCCATTAATTTTTAGATAATATTCTTGAAGACCGACCTGAGAATAAATTATCAAGTGATAAACTGCAGTTTGAATATAATGAAGAGACTGCCAAACGACTAAAGAAGGCTGATTGTGCTACTTACAATAACAAAGGAAAGGTAGTTCTGATTTTTTCCCCTTTCTTCTTGGCTGAACTTTGATACATAACCAGGTTCAAAAGGATTTGGACACTGTAGATAACTGAGACATCAGGTAGAAAATGCACTTAATGAAGAGAAACAATAGAAAGCATAGAAAGACACCAGAGAAAATAGCATAAGTAGAACAAATCTCAAGAAATCTCAAGAAAAGTCCTCAGAGGTTATAATATATCGAGGCTGCTTGGCTAAAAATTAATATTGATGGAACTGAAGAGTTCATCTGAATCTTCAGCATCTTTGTGTTTCACAGTAAGTTTAAAATACCGCACTGCAGTATCAGCTAATCACAGCACCTCTTATTAAGTCATCTGAAAAAGGAACCAGTGTATTGCTGTTTATTTTATTCTCAACATGGATGTGTTTTGTCTAAATGTTTGTAGAACTGACTCTAAATAATTATACACTTTATACACTACTGCAGAATCAGTAACAGGTATTGATCAGAAATGTGCACACGGGAGGGAGATTTGTTAGGTGGGAAGAGAAGCCACATAGGAAGAAAAATATAATATTTCAAAGACATAAATAAAATATGCAAGAGTTCTTCCGCATTCAGTAATACTCTTATTAAATGTTCTTGGTGTTGTCACTCAGGTTTACGACATGGAGCTGGGTGAAGAATTCTATCTTCCACAAAATAAGAAGGAAAGCAGACAAATAGCCCCAGAGCTATCAGATCTTGTCATTTACTGTCAAGCTGTAAAGTTCCCGGGTAAGTACACTGCCCTGTTTTATTGCTTTAGGCTTTCTAATTCCTGGAGACATTATGTTTATGTTTTGAATTAGTTTGAAGTAGTCGAGGAGGTTCGCTCTTCATGATTTGGTAGTCTTCATAATAGCAGCTCCTGGCTGAGAAGTAATGCCCATAAATTATGTGAATACATACTGTTTGTCATATTAAAATGTTTACAAAAGTGAAATTTGCCAGTCTTCACAACTTAGACAACTGCTTCACTGCCAAATGCCCGATGACAGAAAGCTTTATCTTAAGAGCTCCGAGTTTCCATGTAAGGACCTACTGAATTAAGAAGGAAAATATTCTTAAGACCTTGAAGATAGAGGGTGTCACATTTCTCTAAGTGACCTCCGTTTAGTGTGTTTCACATTTGTCTACAGCTGCATTTTCTGTTCTTTCCCAAATGGACAGGAGAGGAGCCATTTACAGGGGTAAAACACCTTTTCATGGGGGGGGTGAGGGCAGCTGCTTGCACACTCTCACTCACTCTTCATGGCAGCAGTCCTGAAAATCAGAGAATCTTCTGTACAGTAGGAAGAATAACTTTTGCAGAGAAAAGGAGGGGGAATAACTGAAGAGATCACTGATAGGCACTTGTTCAGCACTGAAATATGAGGTTGGGTATATTTTGGCTCATGCTATGTACATAAATACTTTTAAATTGAGAATTTATTGTTTATTGATATGTTTAATGTTTTGAATGAAAAATCTGCTCCTTAGTGGAATGGTTCTCTGTGGAAAAGTTAGCAATTGTGCCAAATCATGGTCTTACACAAACAGAACTATAATCAGATTAGAGAAGCTAAACAAACATAAAATAGTGTCAAATAGGCAAGATAAACATGCTGAAAAATGGACAGACATTCTTTTATAATCTTCTATAACTTTAAAAATTGTAGGTGTCACTTGTAAAAATAAGGACTTCTAAAAATTCAAATCTGATACTCTTTTTAATGAAATTTGCAATGAGATATCTTTCAAGTAAAATATTTTCTTTTAAAGAAAGATATTTAGGATTAAACATTGATAGTTTGGGTTGTTCCAAGCATTTTAACACATACAAAAATTCTGATGTTCTAAGAAAACTTTGAAATATTTAATTTTTAATGTAATACTGGTTGTTAAAGAAATAAATATTTTTCTTCAGATTTCTTCCTCTTGCTTTAAAGGGATCATGAATAGAGCAATTAAGTAAATTCTCCCTTTCACAGATGAACATATAAAGCTGTAGAACTTGCTTTTCCAACCAACTCTGTCTCCTTTGAGACAAATACTCCTCCTCTGAGGTAATGTAGGCTTCCACCTGCACCGTGCCACTGGTTGGACTCCTCTGCTCGGCTGGAGGGCACAGATGTGGTGCAGTGCCCTACCTAGTCCTGTCCATTAATGATGGGAACAAGGCTGGCAGATCCATGCCTATGTGGCTCTAGAGCCTGTCTTCCTAATCAAATCAGAGAATGCAAGAGTTTTGGAAATAGGGAAGGCAGAATTCATGTCTGATCAATGGCGTAAATACTTTATTTCTCCTGTCTTAATATATTTTTGTTCTGTGTTTATACTTGCCTACATCCCTGAATGTTAATCACTGATTTGTGACTATAAAAAAGGACAAGGACTATAATGTTAGCTTACCCTAACCTACTGGGTAACACAGCCTTCCCTAAGTGTTCCCTGGTCAAAACAGAATTTATCATGTGAAGAAAATAACATTTCTTGTTTATAAAACCTCTGGTGACAAGGAACTTACCATGGCTCTTGTTGTTTCTGTGCTCTTTGACCTTACAGTCCTTGCTTAACTTGAATTTCAGTGTGTTGGGTATCACTACACCATTATCTGAGAGGCTGAAGGTCTTCTCTCTGAGGTCACCCAAGCTGAGGGCAGTGGAGCACCCCTGAGCACAGCTACTGGCACATGGCTCGTCACCTTGGTGCTGAGATCCTTACACAATGAGTAGAGAAACCGAGTACATAAAAGCAGGATTTGCACAATCAAGTGGAGGGAGCAGGGAGTCTCCTGAGCTCACCAGCATGAAATTTGGTCACCGTCTCCATCATATCAGATTATCTGCCCCTATGGTATCACTTTTCAACAAATTAAAGTGCACATAAAATGGGGCACCCTACATATAAAAATGCTCCCTTTTAAGGTCTGCAGACTTTCTGTTGGTGTGAAAAACAAGGTGAGAAGGTGGCAATCACAGCTTGACCTGATATGTTAGTATGGTGAGAAGGAGAAGGGCAGGGAAGTTTGCACTCCTCTATATTAAGCCCAAAAGCAGTACAGCAATGTGCTTATATCTAACACATGGTACAGGCACTAAATTCTGTAACTCAAAGAAAATGGCACAGGGATTGTAGGGAAACACACAACATGTACTCTGACACTGTGGTAGTACAACAGGATTTATGTTCAGTATGGTGGGATCCAAGCTGGTCCTACTTTGATCAGAGTTGGACCAGATAAATTCCATATCCTCGTTGCCTCTATTATTTTGCAAATTGATGATTCTGTGAAGTGGTAAAGCTATATTTTGAAGTCAGGTTTAAATTGGAGGGAAAAATTGAGCTTGTCTGTGGGAAGAGATGTGCAACACACAAAGCATGGGAAAGACTGAAGGGAAACTCCCAGCTGCAGTGCACCCTGTGGCCATCACACTGGGTTCAGTCTGCCCTAGGGCTCTGCACTGCACTCTCTGATAATTTATGAGCTTAGTTTGTTTCCTCAGTGTCTGTCTTCACAACAGGATTTTGAAACCTGGATCTTGCCAAATCCATTTGATCCATTGAAAACTGGGTTCAAATAGTGCTGGAAGCACACAGTGCATAACTCCTCATTCTTCTAGTCAATTCATATTCCTTGATCCCAGTTTCTACCATCTTCTGTGGTTTATGTGTATGCTTTGGCCCAAAGAGACAATACATCTCCAATGTGGAAAACATTCATGTATATTCTGAATTTTACTGGCCCAAGCAGTATTATTGAAACTATGTGCATAATTTTAGTGAGTACATGTACACATGCCATGAAGATTGAGAGCTGAAAATTTGCAGCTGGGGACAAACTTCAGTCAGAAAGAGGCCAATGTATCCTCTTCCTGATGTACATTTGTATTTGAAATATTAGTATTAAATCAGAACTGTCTTTAGGCAGGTGTGAATTGATGTGAATTAATGTGGAACATTTTAGGAGTCACAGTTAGGCATATAACAATATATTTGCTTTATATTCTGTATCACAAATACATCTTGGGTCTCTGAGAGCATTCCCATATCTCAGTGCTCTGGGTGTCAGAATAATTATTGTGCACTTTAATTTTGATCTGCTGTATGCTCTCTCCAAGCCAACAGAAAGAAATTGATCCTTAGTGGGATTAAATCTGTTTACTTCACTGGGATCCAGGTCATGATTTTAATGATTATGTTTCTATAAGTTTGAATAAGAGCTATACTAGAGCTTTCCAGCTCCACTCCTAGTACATATTGGCCATTACATATGTAATGGATTTTGCACACCAAACTGTATTTCCCAGCACTGAAATACAAATAAACAGAAGAAGATGACTCTGAAAAAATTTTGAAGCTAAACTGCTTAACCGACAGCATTTGGACATTATATTTGATTATGTTATGTTATATGAATCTTTAAATCATAATCTTGCATCTATTTATGTCGGTATCATAATCTAGATAAATTCCATGATATTCACTGCTATACAGATTTATTGCTTCTGTAGAAAATATTTTTATTTTTAAAAATTATTCCTAGGATGAATGAATGGGACTTTTACTGCAGATTATTTTAGTACCAATTTGGATCATTTAGTAATTTGAGAGAAAGCCTTTATCTTCCTCAAGCCAAAAAGTAAAATGGAGAAAAGTTACATCACAGAGAGGGAACTGTACATTGTATTGTTTCACATGGGTTTCTATATACATTATATAAATGCATACATAAATGCATTACATATGAAACCATACATAATATATACATATAAAAATGTGTGTATATATGTAAACATGTTAAAATAAATTGTGGAGAAAAATACACTGCTTGTCCTGTGCGCTACATAACAGGAGTATTCATGCCTTCAAAAATAATGTAAAATATGGTGGAAAATGTCATGCCCTCTTGGTCATGTTTTTTGGCTCATTTATTTTACATTTATGGGAACAGGCTTGTCGACTCTAAACCCATCTGGCTCTAGCAGAGGAAAAGAAAGAAAAAGCAGGAAGTCCATTTTTGGCAGCAATCCTGGCAGGCTGAGCCCTGGGGAGTCAGCTGCTCTTGCCAAAGCATCTGGAAAAGGTAAAGTTAGCATCTTCTTTCACCAGTCACGTGGAGTGACACTGTAACACATGCACCAAACCAAGTTGTTAAAGATCAAACACTTTGCAATGTGTAAAACTTTGGAAAACGCGTTAAACTTTGGAATGGTTTTCTGTTAACACAGCAGCTATTACAGTACCATTATTACAACTGAAGCAGTGAGCGTGGAATATTAGGATTACTTGATCAGAAATATGATGACCATAAGTCATAAACAATTCAAAATTAATGTACATTTTAAGAATCTTTAAGATTATATTTTAAAAGATATAACTGTATATTTTCAGAGTAAAGATATAACTGAATTTTTTCATATATTTTCTAATAACAGCCAGGACTGTTGGGCTGGTCCAGAAAAGAATTTTTGTCGTCTGAAATATAACTTAGCGACCTAAAATTCAGCCAAGTCCAAATGTGTAATTGTGCAAATTGGACTCTGCAGGTGATTCAGTTTGTGAACCTGGAAATTGTCCATCTGCCTATGAACAGATGTAAAGAAATACAAAGAAAGTACGGGAAAGGTTCTGGAGTAGGAATAAGATGCAGATCCCCTGCCTTTTAAGTGATAGTCATAAACAGATATTTTGAACTCATTTTCTGGCTCAGGGAAGTTTGTATTTCTTGCAGTCCAAGGGCATGACAGCAGACAGGAGAGATTTTCTTCTAGAGGCCAGTGTCCTAAAAGTGAAGTGTGGTGCCTAATTCTAAAGCATATAAGTATTTTGCTGCCTTTTCCCCCTATCTTTTACAGTCTCTGTAGACTGCTAGGAAAATTAGCAGGTGACTTTCAGTCTTGCCTCTCTTCCTCATGTCAAATGCATAAATGAGAAGAAGGGAATTGTATTCCTTGATTTCATTCAGGTGAATGGCAAATAGGTATTCCTTTATGAAAGTGGTTGCTAGCACATCTAATCGTGGTATTATTTCAATACTTGGACGTTGTTTCCTCTCATGGATTGTTCTTATCGTGTGAGGACTGTGAGCCTTGTCCTGAGTAGGGTCATTTTCCAGGATCACCTTTTTCTACCATAAACAAAGCACACACACACTCCACTAGAAAACACTGAGGTTTCGGAGTGTCTGGACCTGCAGCTGTACCTTGAGGCCACTGTTTATTTTCCAGGGCCTTTTGATGTGATGCGGCAGACGTGGGAAGATCCTTGCTCTCCTTACAGCTCTCCAGCTTCCCTCAGTGCCATCATAAGGACACCCAAGTGCTACCACATCTCGTCCCTGAACGAGAACGCTGCCAAGCGGCTCTGCAGGCGCTATTCCCAGAAGCTGATCCAGCACACCACCTGCCAGCTCCTGAGGACCTACCCCGCCGCCACGCGCATCGACTCCTCCAATCCCCACCCCCTGATCTTCTGGCTCCACGGTGTGCAGCTCGTGGCTCTCAACTACCAAACAGACGGTAAGGCTACACAAACCCGGGTTTCAATACCTTGGAAATGGGATAGAAGGTCCTAAGTCGTCAATTTGTGTTTTCCCTGTTTACTTGTCCCTGCTCTCCCGAGGGGGCCTTCCTGTATCTGCACCCCAGCACAGGCAGGTTCATACCACAGCAGTCTGCCCCTCGGGAGCAGCAACCTCAGAGTCCAGAGCTTTATGCCAATGCACCAGGTCCCCTGATAACCCAGATGTGCCTGGACAGCAACACTTCCATTTTTATATTTCTTCTATTGTTGAAGGTTGTTTTTTTTCTCCCTGTTCAAGTAACTTATTCCTTTCTGATAATTTCAAGCATTAAAAGGTACTGAACTGTTTTTCACTTGGATATGCTGCCTTAGATGCTGGTTCAATGTTGGTCAAAACGTTTTTTGAATATTTGCTATCCTGTCTTTCGTTCCTTCACATTTTTGGTGGAGGATCCCTTAAGTGATCTACAATGCTCTTGCATTCTACAGTTCAGGGCACACTCCTAGAAACTTCTCTGAGAAATGGTGTAGGCAAGCCCTACAGTTCAATAAAGACAATGGAAAGGAAAAGAATGAACTGTTCTTAGAGTTTTGTGTAATTACTGGATAGATTGGATACATAAATCAAAGCTAGTTCTGAAAATCAGGAGTAGTATACAACTAAAATAACTTTCAAAAAGATACTTCAAACATGACTTTGTCTTCACTGTTATGGTTTTTCCATTGTACCATTGCTCTCTGTCAGTTTTGGCTGCCTTAATTTCACAGATCTTCCTCTGCAACTCAATGCAGCAATGTTTGAGGCTAATGGTGGCTGTGGATATGTTTTGAAACCTCCGGTTCTGTGGGATAAAAACTGTTCAATGTACCAGCAGTTTTGTCCACTGGAAAGAGACCTTGATAATAAGGAGCCAGCTATATATTCTTTAACAGTAAGTACATGAAAAGGGAATTTCATACAGGCAAACAGACAATGTGTAACTACAATCTTTAACCAGCATTACACTTTTGCTTCTAAAGGAAAAAATTGAATCAAGTGTTGCTCCCAATGGTCAGCCTAACTAACAGAAATTGGAGAGGAAAGGAACAAAGATTTGTCTTTATTTTATTGTATTGGCTGATTTGTATCCGTAGTTACTTCCCCTGCTTCCTTCACAGTATTTGTTGAAACTCAGTCCTGAAAGCATTTTCCCTGGGACTATACAACTGTGTAAAATTACACATGTGCCTTGATGTTTTACACATTTGTGAACACTTGAAAAACTGCACCAAAAGCCATTATAAAAAGCTGTACTGAATCTTGAAAAAATATTTTTTGTGAGTTATGTAACAAGATACATAATTCATGGATTTGTGGCCAAGAAAATGTACTCTCAGAAGCGTGTCCTTTCCAGGAAATGTGTCAGAAAAGTGAGACTCATAAGAATCAGGATTCTCCCACCTGTGTTAATTGCACACTTAATTCTTGTGTTGGGTATGCCAGAGCTCAATGCCATCACCCCAGAGTAATGGAGAAGAAAATGTGATCCTTTTTGACTACGTTACTGGTACATTCTTTCAGGATTACTGTTCAGATGCCTCAAACAGTTGTATAGTGTGTTTTTTCAGAGGAAAGATACCATAGCAGTGGTGGGAGGGTTGAGGGAGGTCTGCTTTTGAACTTACTGCCCCGGCCATCACAGAAGTGAGTGTTGTAGTGAATTCAGCACGTTAACAAACTGTGCCTAGGGGTGTGCTGAGCAGCATTTAGCTCAGGATCCTGGCGGCACAGGCATTACTCCTCTAATGGCTGTCTGTACTCCTCGGCTGCAGATCGTGTCCGGCCAGAACGTTTGTCCCAGCAACAGCACGGGCAGCCCCTGCATCGAGGTCGACGTGCTGGGGATGCCCCTGGACAGCTGCCACTTCCGCACGAAGCCCATCCACCGCAACACGCTCAACCCCATGTGGAACGAGCAGTTCCTCTTCCGCGTTCACTTCGAAGATTTGGTCTTTCTCCGCTTCGCGGTTGTGGAAAACAACAGCTCAGCTGTAACAGCCCAGAGGATCATTCCCCTAAAAGCGCTGAAGAGAGGTACAGTGTAGTTCGTGCTGGTTCCCGAAGCAAAAATGGTCCAGCAGATTCCTGGGCTGAATCCTTCCAGGGGGAAATGTTTAACCAGTTGTGCTTTTCTAGAGGAGACAGGGAGCAAATAGCAGACGACACAGCGTGGCCTGGCAGCACAATGCTGATCTAACACTCTCTGGGAGCTGACAGCCACCCCAGTGATTTGTAAAAAGTCCAGTCCTGTGCTGTTGTGGAGGCAGGGGCATGTGGTGCACACCTGCTCTGATCCTGCAGGTGCTCTAGGGGCTATGTTCACCAGGGGACTGGCTCCCCTTAGGAAGTTTGAGGAGTTTCAATCCTGCCTTGTCCTTCGCCCAGGAAACTCCTGTAGCAGCTGATCGCTGTGCAGAGGGGAACTGCACTTCTTGCAGCCATAGCTGGAGGGGAGTTGAAGAAAGGGTGAAAACAGGAAACATCACTAATTGTGTGACACCTGGGGGAAGGAGTTTCCATGTTGCCAGTAGATTTTATACATTTTTCTTTGTGCCACTGTAACATCACACAACTGTCTGGGTTGCCATATGAGGAGGACATTTGGCCATACCCATCACATGCATTTTCCTACGAGAATTTGACCTTGCTTTATTCACTTTCTGATGTTTAGATATTTTATGCGTGACTGTATTGAATATGATGGTAAATCAAAGGCAGGTTGCTCCATGAGCCACTCAGGAGTAGGATTTGTGTTACATTGTTGTACAGTGTTAATGCAGTGTTTAATGTTAGAGTGCCTCAAATCCTACCTGTGTGGCAAAGTGTAGCTATGAACACGGCAAATTTGAGTTTTCCATTTATGAGACTTGTGTCCTAGGATGTGGCAAAGTATTTACAGAAGGATTTTTCCTCTTTAGGCTACAGACATGTCCAGCTCCATAACCTACACAATGAAACGTTAGAAATTTCCAGTTTGTTCATAAACAGTCGGAGAATGGAAGAAAGTCCCTCTGGAAACACTCTGCCTGCATCTATGGTAATTTAATTTTTGTTTGTGTGCGTGAATTACCCGAATTCTTGGTTTAATAACTACTGTGATGTGAAGATTTATAAGGCCAGAGTGTTCAAAGATGTTAGCCCTAAGCCTGCATATTCTTCAGACATACCTTGATGCTTTTTTTTTTTTTCTTTGGTGGAAACAAGGTTATCCCACCTGGATAAAACTGTGGGAAAGTAAATATTTTCTTCAAAGTCTGGCTCCTCTGCTGTATTTAGGTATAGAACAAGAAATGTGCACCTCGACTGGGGGAATGTTAATGAGCAGTTAAAAAAAAAAAAAAAAGAAAAGAAAAGAAAATTGATTTCTACTACAAGAAAAGATGAACTCTCTAGTTCCATAAATACAGACAAATTTATATATGTGTGTGCACATCTGTACAATTATATGTACAAATATGTACACATATATACAGATATTTGTATATCTAAAAATACTCATGCATAGATGGGATTTTTGTTTAAAAACCCTTACTGTTAGGTTACCTGGATTACTTGTGTTTTGGCAACTTTAAACATGTGATTTATCATTTTGCTGACTTCTAAAGTGTTAGATAAAACTTTCTGAGCTTCCGTGTGTCCAGCAGATGTGTTGCAGATATTACCTTCTATGAATACATGCCAAACTTGTATCTTGGTGAATTACAGAGTAGAAAGGAAGAACAAATAATTTGCAGGTTAAAACAAAGCTATAGCTTTTCATCCAGTAATCTGTATGCTGAATCCAAACATCTGAGCTCAGTGAGAATGGGGAATGAGTGATGGAGGTTGGCCCTTTGCCCAGTGGCAGTTTATGTATTCCCACTGGAAAACTTCCTTTTTCTTCCTTCTCTTTGGCTTCAAGATACGGTGGAGGCTTCTGGAGGGTTTGTTGGGGGTTTTTTAGATGCCTCGATCCGTAGTGTAAGAAAGAGCCATGTATGAACTGAACAGCTTTGCTTTGTCAAGGCCCTTACAACTTGTGTGTACAGTTTATTTTAAACAACCTAGAAATAACATGCCTGCATAAAAAAACATCCAGTAACCTGTTGAATGTTGTCTGAACAGTTGTTTAGCCTGGGAGAGAGGAAAGCTGCCATGACTTACAAAGTGACAGTTCATGGAATTCCAGGCCCGGAGCCTTTCACAGTTTTCAGTGTGAGTGCGGGGACCACGGCTGCCCAGCTGCTCCATCAGGTGAGCTTCCTGCTGACCTGCAGGCTCTCCACTGCCAGGGTCACACTAACACCCTTCTGCACCTCTGTCTCCCTGTGCTGCTCACACACGGGGCCGTTCAGCACAGCAAGGGGTGCTGTTAGCAACGCATCGCTGTGGAATTAACTGCACAGCCAACACAGAACACAATCAGGGGAATTTTCCCAGTCTTGGCTTCAGAGAATGGGTTTATAGTCTTAGGACATATTCCCTATTAATATTTTAAGCTTTGGGCATATGCAGATGAGAAAAGCAGTCTCTCTAGTTGACGGGGGCAGTAGGTTCTCTGTACAACAAAGGCAAACATTTCTGCACAATTCTTTGAGCTGGAGCACCGTAGGAACAGAGAGTAAAAGTTAGAGGGCTAAGGTCATGAGTAGAAAAACCAGTTAACTCAGCAGGGATTGTTATTCTAGCAGTGGGAAAAGACTGTACTGTCCTGGGATTATGAATAAATTTTCTGGCCAGCCAAAAAGGACCGAAATAAGCTTAAATAGTACTGCCTTGTCTGGAATAGTTGAACTGCTTGGCTGGGCTAAAGAGAACAGGACATTACCCTGGAGTAAAATATCTGAATAATAAATAGCACATCAGAAATCCTGCCTGCACTGTCAGAATAGTTACGGATTCTTAAAGCTTCCTTATTCACTCTCATTTATAACTACTAATTATGCAGTGTTTATATTTAGCATTCTAATTGTTATGTGTTGTCTGTCTTAGCTCTTGGCTACCATAAAAGGCACCGAGTCATGTGCTGCAGATTATTTTCTGATGGAAGAGAAAAGTTTTATATCTAAAGAAAAGAGTGAATGCAGAAAACCCCCATTCCAGAGAGTGATTGGTCCTGAAGAAGGGCTAGTGCAGCTTTTAAACAGCTGGTTCCCAGAAGAAGGATATGTTGGAAGAATTATCTTTAAAACCCGAGAGGAAGTAAGTCCGGTTTAGATAAATTGTTATTTACAAAAGTAGCTAAAAATAGCTCTTAGGACCACGAAACAAAAGGGTGCAGTATTTGTTTCACTACTTGGTGAGTAATGTCAGTGCTGTTGCATTATTTAAAAACAAACTTAACTCTTGAGTGAAAAGCACAACTGGACTTTATAGACCTGTGTGACACCCACTGGACCTCCCTCAACTCCAGTATCAGCTGTGTGGTGTTTATTTATCATGGCTCAGTCACCAGTTCAGTGACTCTCTTTGGAGTGATAGTTCTAATTTAATGCAAATCTAGATTATGTCATGATAGGGAATAATTATAAAGATAATAGTTGATACCAAAGGATCGTAGATAACAGAACTCCAGAAAACCATCATCAGTTCAAATGGCAGCAACTTCTCATCTGTCTAGAAAAATTAGAAATAATTCTAATATTAAAGAATAAGTCTAAAAGCTTCAAAGGATGATTAAATTATCATTATAGGCTAAAATAATGAAATAGGTGATTTATTTTAATTTAAAGGAGGAAGATAACTTCAGTTTAAACTATGAGCAAAGCATCTACAGCTTAAAATATGCTAGTGTCCAGGCTTGTGAGACAGAGGAAGAAAAGCAGGAGAAAGACACTTAATGATCCCATTTTCAGAGGCACATTCTTTGGTCAGTTCAGCAAATAAAAATGCTTTCTTAGTACACAAATTATATACATATATATATATATATTACAGAGGTCCTCTGGTATACTTTAAACTGAAAAAAAATTATTTTTGCTTTTTTTGACAGAACTTTTGACAAAGGTTCAATTTGACAAATTGCTATTATATGGCACAAGTCCACATTTTGGCTTCCTTTATATCTAATATTTGGAACAAAAATTGACAAGGTCGAAATTTGATTGTGGAAGTAGTAGCCTACTGAATTCCACTGAGAGATGCACTGCCTCTGTCAGTGCACGCTGCCACACGTGTCCTGCTAAGCCCCATTCCATCAGAAAAAGTGTTAAAATCTGCCTTAGCACATGTGGAAATTGTGCTGCTGTTCTGTCCTGTGGTGTGAGTACCTCAAAGCATTATCCATCATTTTGAGCCTTTCTGCAGACAGCAGCACCTCAGAGCTTGGAGCTAGAAATGAAGCTGCAAATCCGACTGGAAAAACAAGGAGAGGTCCAGTGACAGGGTGCAATACACAGCCCATATTTACAGCTTGTGAATCCAAGCTGTGTTCCAAGGCATTGGACAGAAATGCATTCTCTGAAAGAAGGTTCAAAGGAGGATTTCTGTCTAAAATCTGCAGTAGTCACTGAAAAGGGAGAGAGAAACACACAGCCTTCCTCTTGCTCCACTCCACAGGAAAATGTTTGCTCAGATTTTGTCTCTAAATTCTTTTAGCTTTAGTGCAGGGACAGGAAAGGAAAGAACCCTTTCCACCATCTCCCACTGCACTGGCACCGTTACATAACAAAACATCACTTTGTATATAAGGGGAGGAGTTAAGGGACCTTTTTTGTGAAATACAATGCTGTGCAAACATCTCCGTTACTCACCTACTGTGAAAGGTATTTCAGATATTGATTTCAGAAAACACGGGTATTTACTAGAATTATTATTATTTATTATTAGCAATAGTGGCTTTTCAAAACTGTCTTGGATTTAACACAATGGAGCCGAGACAACCGCAGAGTCTCCAATTTCCATGTAGCAAAAGCCTTGTGTGACCACCAGCTATTAGTTACCTCTCTGAAGTAAATTAATTTGTCTGTCATCGCCTCTGTAGAATTTAAATGATTCAAATGTCTTTCAAGAAGCAAAGGAAGAAGCAGCTATCAGCTCTGAGGATGACAGCTTCTTTGTTCAGGTACACGATGTCTCCCCAGAGCAACCACGCACCGTGATCAAAGCTCCGCGGCTCAGCACGGCGCAGGATGTCATACAGCAGGTAAGGGCACGTGCTCACCTCAGCGTGTGGGCTGGAGGTTGGTTAAGCTAAGGTGGGGTTTGTTCTCAGCACTAGCTGAAGAATCGGTTTTGTAACTTGAATCTGAGGGAATACCTTGGTTTTTTTTGTTTTGTTTTTCTGCTTTTAAACAGACTCTCTGCAAAGCCAAATACTCCTACAGCATTTTGAGCAATCCAAACCCAAATGATTATGTGCTCTTGGAAGAGGTGACAAAAGAGCCAGCAAACAAAAAGTCATCAACATCTAAACCATCTCAGAGGATTCTCTCTGATCAAGAGTGTGTTTTTCAGGCCCAAAGCAAGTGGAAGGGAGCAGGAAAATTTATCCTTAAGCTCAAAGAACAGGTTCAGGTAAAAGATGCAATACTTGCAGGAGGTGGTATAGATGGTGTGTGATCAGCTTAATGGGAACCTGCTTTCCATGCCATGGAGACATGACTCGCTTGAGGGCAGGTGGAGAGGACAGACTAGAGCAAAAAGCAGATTTCCTCTTTTCTCTGAACCTCTTACTTTTTTCCTTCACAAAACTGCATCAGTTGCATCCAGCAACTGATTCTCTCACTGCCTGCAAATCCAGAACAACCTTTATCTGCTACCAGCTTTCTGTTTCTCAAAACCTTTTCTGGCTGTGCATGCCATATTCCCCATCATAATAAAGGACCATTCGAATGGGCAGGACTTAAAAGCTACTGGAATAAAGTCCCCTTTATTCCTGCCCAGTGAAAAAGTTGTTCTGTTGCTTTATCTCAGGCTTTAAAAAATGGCAGGAATGAAGTACATGCCTGCCAGGAGAAGAAGCTGTGTTCTCCTTTCCAGCCACTGTTGCTTTAAAGTAACTGTATTATAAGCACAGATTACCAAATTTGCTAAACATATCTTTAGCAATGCATAACTTTTAATTAATTTATTCAGAACAAACAGAAGGAAGTGCCTGGAAGAACGCACAGCCGTTCTGAATTCCTAAAGGACGGCCCGCTTAGCAGTATGTTAGGTGACTTCATATTCACTCCTTATTTCCCAGCGAACAAGCAGCTGCTAAACCACAACAGCAGCAATTTTTAAATTTCTACAGGCAGCACGAGATGACAAGAGAAAAGGCATCTCCTTCACCAGTGAGCTGAAGAAGCTGACCAAGTCGAGTAAGCAGTACCGGGGCTTGGTGTCGGCCTCGCTGCAGGCGCTGCCGGACGGTCCCCAGGGCAGGGAGGAGAGAGCCGCGTGTGGCCTGGCCCTCAGCGACACCATGGAATAGCCCGGCGGGGCTGCGCAGGTACGGCCCGGCCCCGAGCCCTGCAGAGCTCTCTCTGCTGCCCAGCTGCTCAAAACCAGCCGGGTACCGCTGGCAGGGTCCGTGAAAGCCTCGCGCGCTGGCGTGCACAGGCACGACAACAGCAGGGAGGGGTCCGAGTGAAGCGGGGTGGTGGAGCTGCACCCACTTTCTCTGTCCATTTAATCCAAAACCTTGCATCCCGCTTGATTTTGCGGTACTCATTTTTATCGACCATTGTGCTTAAACAGTGATGTTGTGTTACCCTTTTGCTCTGGGCCACGGCCAATGAAACTGAGCAGTAGAGCTTTTATTGTTTTTTCTTACATCCAGATAATAAAATCATCAAGATTGGTGATCTCTTTTTTAGTTAGAAGAAGTTTATAGCGTTAATTTCTGTCTGCAGAAATTTTGCCAGAAATATTTAAACATTTACACTATCCTTTCTGTATCTCTTCAATTTCTTCCATCTTGCTTGACTTCAAACAACTGAAATACACAACAAAGACCGTCCCGTTTATATGGAGATAGTGAGTGCCACTTGCCCAGCACTGTACACTAACCAGACACTTGCACAGTGCTGGTAAAACTACACTACAGCACTGTGACAGCAGCTGGGGAGTTGCAGCTCGTGGCAAATGAAGAAGAAATATTTTTCAGTGTTGATAATCCCACCTCACCGACGGCCAATTTAATATTACTTTTTTTTCTGTATGTATCTAATTATTAAAGCATTATTTGACATGCACTGTAATGCTGCTGTTGAGTCACTAAATTAACAGAATTCAAGCACTGTTTTCATTTGCAAGGCATTTCAAATAGGAAGGGATTAATTTGATAGCTTATTTCTAGGCTGCTATTACCCCCCTAATGCATTAAAACAATCTGAATTCAAGGAAAGCAAAGTAAATTAGGAGAAAATCAGAGTCACTTTTCCTGCTCTGCATTTGGTTGGTTTTTTGTTTTGCTGGGGTTTCGTTTTGTTGGGTTCTCCCAGTTTTTGTTTCTGGTTTGTTGTTTTGGTTTTTTTTCTTTTTTTTTTCCTGAAACCCAAACCTGGAATTGACATGACTGAATCCTTCTGCAGTGCCTTTAAAGGATCCTGCTGTGGACTGAACTGGTGTGTCCTGTGCTACAGATGCTTAATCCAGGCACTGCTGCTGGATTAACATCCAGAATCTGGGAATCCGAAATGGGATCCTGTAGATGGGGAAGGTGCCTGTCAGCTCTCGGAAGATCCTCTCTTCCCGTATCTTCGCATCTGCTGATCCTCCACAGGCAGATGGAGAAGCTTTCTTGGACTGTATGTTGTAAACAAACACGTGTCTTCACCCTCCCCTTTTTAAACAAAAGATAATTTTAGCTTGTTGCCTCAAAGGAATCTGAAGGCAGAGAACCAGAGAGTTGTTTTATGTGTATTATAGTAAAATAACGCACTTTTACCTGATGATTACTGTTAAACACTGTGTTAAGTGATTGTAAAGAGATTTAAATATACTGTAACTTCCTTTGCATATCTGTTGAACTTTGGTGAATATACACAAAACACTCGAAATTATTTATGTTTTATCTGCATTTAACAAAATAATGTACAATAGCTGAATACACCTTACTGGTAGCGAGACCTTGGCAAGGAACATTTTCTTCTTACAAATTTTCATTTTCCAGGCTTGTTTTTAAAGAAAGAATATTTATTATCGTGTTTCAAAGTACATGCCATTGTATAGTATATTTATCATGTACTACTTTTTAGAAAATGCAAACTTTTTTTTATCTTTCTCTGGATTTAGAAGAAAAAAATATTAGAACGTTTCTGGCTGTTTCTTTTCAGCACAAGGTGTTTAATACCCAGTACTGACCAAATTCAAAACAATGCATTGGTAAGTGCAATTAACATTTCAACATTTTGAATTCAACCACACTTTTCCATGTAGTCAGGAACTCTTTTTACTCGTCTGTCAAACCCAGAGAGTAGAAAGAACTCTACACTATAACTCTCGACAATTCTGTTTACATAGAAACACTGTTGTGAAGTTCTACGTGTGCTGAATTCCTCTTTTGTTATCTCAGTTAGTTGTGGTAGTCTTCTTTTTTTTTCCCTCCATGTGAGTTACTGATGTGTTTAGTTATTTAAAATAATCCATTACAGGGGCACAAATTAAACAGCTGCTGCAATCAGCCATCCCTTTGATCTCCCGCAAGAAATGTGTCTGTGGGGAACAAACGGCTCTGCACATGTTTTTGTTTCACTAGAGCAAACCCTAAACAGATGAAAGAAGTTACAGGCAGTAGTCTCATGACAGTTAATGCCCCCGCTATGAATAAGAAAGTGAAATAAAAGAAAACAAAGTCACTAACTGGCATGTAAACAAGCAGACAGAACCTGCCTTCTGTCACCAGAAACTGTGAAGTTTTTCACTATACACTGCAGAAAATGCCTATAAAGTAGCCATTTACCAAAGCAAAAAAGTGCCCTCTTGAGGTCACTCCAAGCTTTTGGAAAAAATAACCAGACATATAAAAACCAGTCAAATTTCTCAGTGGCATATTCTCACAGAGGCTATGTACTACCACTGCTCATCTTTCACAAAAGTAAAGTTTTGAACTTATGTACCAAAGCAGCGTTTGGCAAATCAGCAACAGGACCCAACCCAAGCCGGGCACTCATTACCAATCCCAAGAGCAGCAGCCCCTGTGAGGGACATGTGCTCCCTCCCACCCTGCCCAAGGAAAAGGCTGAGCCCAAGCAAAATGTTAAGTGACAACTTACACAGTTTCATATGCATAGTTTGCTTTGGAATACTTTGGAATTACTGGGAAGTACACATCAGCCTGCTGCACAATTCAACTAATGAAACCATGTTTTGAAACCTTAGCTTCGTTCTCTGTTGTTTTAACATAGTAGCAGTTTGACGTCACTGAGAATTTTTTCCTTCTGGTGTTTTTATGGCATTTTTAAAACAACACTTAATGTCCTGTAGTTTGCCCTTACCTGTTTAGCTTTTACTTTTTTGCTTGTGTGTTTTTTTGGGTTTGGTTTTTTTTTAATTTTTAGCAGCTCTGAAAATGCTTAACACCACCTGTACTATCACAGTAGGCTGGCAGACACCCTGGCTAATTAACCAGATTCAACACAGAAAGTTCTTATGCCCCTGCTGTCACCCACTAGTGCTTTTCTGTCACATAGATGTAAAAACAACCAAAAAAACCAATCATGGGGAAGCAAAGGGGACATCAGCAGTGCACCCAGGCCTAACACTCGCCTGGTCTTGTGGCCATTTCAAATTTTGTACTATTTTTGCTAACACAACTTTTCTAGCTGTGGGTATAGCTTATTAATATAAGCATCTTCATCATCAATCACTAACAGTCAAAAGCTCCTTTTGCTGCTGTTTCTCACAGTGAAAGAGCAAAATATTTTGATTTTTATTGAAAAACTCAAACTTTGTATGCCTATAGACATCTGTGTAAGGCTAATGAACCTGTTCCAGTATTTTCATTAACGTACATGCATCAATTTAAAGTTAAGGTACTGGTAAATATCCAGGTAAACTTTTCTTGGTGAAATATGACATACTTTGGGGTGAATTTGGAAAAGAATTGCAGTGCCCTTCCTCTTGCTGGTTCCAAGTAGTAGAAACACAATACCACTCGAAGCATTAAACAGCAAGGGGGAATTGTTAACTTTTGTGAAAGCCCAGTTAAAGAGCTTTCATGTGCTAAGTTATTATGCTAATAGGAATGCTTATTCTGTTTAGCCACATATTTTATTTCTGTAGGAATCTGTCCACACATTCCTACGACAAAACTGACAAAATAACTTTGTCCTTTTCTGTGCTTTTGGCTGACTATGGATATCAATTAGGAAAATACATTCATTTTTACATTACAAACTATTTACAGGAAGCAGCTTCCAGGATAAAGTTTGAAAGAAAGGAATGTAAATAATCAACATCTTCCAGAAACACGCAGTCTGTGAGTAGTAGCAGGCCTGGCACTGCACGCTTTACAGGTGGAAACCTCTTGCTTCTCCTGCTCCGTCGCCTATTGGCAGCAACACAGAAGTATTTTATTCTGGACTATTTTAAAACTGCTACTTTTCTACAAGTTTCTTACCCTTTCCCCAGGGAAAGCAGCCCGTGCTGCTTGGAGGAACTGGGGCACTCCAGGAGCTGCTTCCTCTGCCGCCCAAAGGGCTTCCTGGCTCTGTCTTACTGACCCCAGTAAGAGCTGTCAGAACACTAAAAAATGTCTTAAAGAGCCGTTTTTAAAGCCTAGTGACACTTTATTTCTTTCTTACAAATATTACTAGTGAGGTGTCTGAGTAGCTGCTTTTAGAATGATGTCTGCTTCCAGAACTCACAGGCTTTCGAGCATTAAACACTTCAACACAGAAATATCCAAATATTTCAAGAACACCATCTCACACATTCATAATTCATTTTCAAAAAGATAAGACCTTGCTGGTAGTTTTACAGGCTAAGTCTGCAGCTTCTGAAACTCAGCTGTCTGTTCTGCTCTGCAAACGCTTCAATAAACATCTGGTTTTTAATCACTGTCTGTTACTATTCCACTATAAAACTCAGTTTACTTCTAGGGTAGCCCACTAAATGTACCAATGGTGGCAATTTTTTCCTGTCTGTGATAAATATTTTGTAACTTAAATAGTGATAGACATTTGGCTGAGTTAGCAAATTAAACACAAATATAAATAGCAGTAAATAGATTTTGCTCCATTAGATAAAGAAGCTCTTTTCAGAATGACTTGTACAGTTGTCTTCCTCTGCCTCTTCAAGCATGTCAAAATATTCTGACAATGCAACATCACTATGTGCCAGTCTTTATATGTTTGGAAACTATGTAAAATGAACAATTTTTAAAGTGACTTTTCCACCTGGACTGTTTTCTCTCTGCTGACTTGAATAAACTGTGTTTGTATATGTTGTTAAAAAATAAATGGTTTAAGATGTTGACATTTTGTTTTTGCCTTCCTGAACTGACAAAGGTATTGACAAATGACCCCCTTGGAAATTTGCACAATTTAAATCTCATCTGTATTTGCAAACACTTAACAACTGAACTAAAAAGAATTATTAAATTTGGGAATGAATTATTTTGAATGAATTATTCAATTATTCAATGGGACCGAAGACTAAGCCGACAGAAACACGTGTATAACTACCAGTACTATGTATGCAGGTTTGTAGTCTACATAGTAAATATAATATAATACATGTAGGTGTTTTATATGTATAATATATTACATAGGTATTTTCTAATCCCTTAATACACAGATGTCTGTTCTAAAAATGTTTGTAAGTTTATGGTTAATGACTTGGAAGTGCTGAACTAGTGTGATCAATACCGAAAATATGTAATAAAAGAGAAAAAATAATTGTAAAATTATCTAAGAACCGTAAGTCAGATAAAGGACTAAATACCCTAGAGAAAAAAAAAATATTTTCTGACTTAAAGGAAAGCTTTGCAAAACTTACACACCTACCATTATCACTTCACAGATCGAGCACTACAGAAGTGCATTAGCTGTCAGCCAGGGACAGCCCACTACATTCCCCTGTACAATGGAATTCACATAAAGACAATACTCATCTTTAAATTATTTCATATATTTCACCTGCTCTTTGCAAAGCCAACATGCAGCTGAAAATGGATTCCAAAACAATCGGACAAGAAATAATATTTGGAGAATGTGAAGAGAATTACTGACCAAAAAAGACCCCAAACCCAACATTCTTACCTTGTGTCTGTCCAGTATTCTTGACAGCAATGCTTTATTAAAGACACTGCAGTAAAGCATTCAATCATGATGATAGTTTAGAACTGAAATTCAATATTCTTAATTTGCCAATACCAAGATTCATCAGAGGGGAAAAAAAAAATCACAAAATGCAATATCATTTCAAGATGAGATAAAGGGTTAGAAGGCATCAGAAGAAAAATGGGAAAAACACAATACACATTCCAATATAGGTATAGGTAACTTAGACATCAAAAAGCCAATATTATGTTAACATTTTCAAAATATTTATTAAGTTATCCACACAACCCAGTGAGTTTGCAGAAACACTTATGTCTATATCCTGTTATAAAAATTAGAAAAATACATAAACAAAAATACAGTTGTGCACAGTTGCAAACAATTCTTAAATTACCTGGGTTTATATACTTTGAAAACACTGACACGATGGTTCACTGTGATTTCCCAGCCTCCTGAACAGGGCCTTCCTTGATGCTTAGGGGGACAGGCCTGTAACTGTGTGAAAAACTGCTGTTACATTTTCCTATTCACACAAAAGCCTACTTGTCTTCCTTTCAGGATGATTGGTGATTTCTTTCAGCCAATCTTTCTCTGGAATTAAGAGCCCAAGTACACTTGATTAAGAGGTACATTTATGCCAAGGATGATTCCTTCAAGTGCTTAGCAAAATCCAGGGGTTTGTGAGGAACAGTCTGACCGATGTGTTGTTGAAGCTGTTTGTTTAGTTCTTCATCTACAAAAGAATCCATTTGTGAGAAGGTATCCTGAAAAAGACAAAGTATGAGTTGCATTACTGAACTTTTTGCATCAACTTCTTGTTCCACTCAAACTTCCACTTTAAAGCTGTAATGACACTAACAGGGATCAGGATCCTTCAACACGCTGAATCAAATGCTCTGGAAATCCAGCTGTCTTGGCAACTCCCCACTCTGGCTTTTTATTATTGCTTTTTGAACAAACACTAGTTCATCATTACAGAAAAGAGCCAAGAAATCTGCACTGAACCACTGCAAAGGGCAAAATAACAGCTACCATATTCATCTTGCTATGCTAACTGATGCTGTGGGAGGTAGGACTATTTATGCTGCCATTTTTTTCCCTTCCTTATAGTCAGCCCTATCTTATGCCAGTTTAGAAAATACACTTGATGCAAAAAGTACAGAAACCAGAAAGGTGTTCCAATGCCTGGGCACTGCATAGTGAGCCAGCAGATACAGCTTATACTGGTGTGTCACATGGTTTAAACAGGACACAGACAAAAACAGTACCTTTCTTCTGGGTGTTACTGATTCAACAGGAGGATTAAAGGTCATTCCTTTCATGCAATATGTCTCAAAAAGTTCTGTAGCAGACCTACAGTAATTAAACAGTGAAAGCAAAATGGCATTAGATAAATACAACTTCAGCTGATCTCACAGAAACCCCACTCTCCCCCTCTATCACACTTTAGCAGAACTCCTCAGAGTAATGGGCATCACCTGGAAAAGATCAGGAGCCAATGGCTGGGAAATAATGAAAGTCATAGTGAGTAAAATGTGTCTAAATACACAAAAGGAAACTGTTGTCTTCCCAGAGCTCTGAGCTGTACATATTTGAAAATGAGGGGGGCGGGTAAGGGAGGAAGATAAAGATGGTCTAACTGTCACAGTCTGCCAGAATTTCCAACAGTTCCTTGCCAAGGGGTTTTATGAAAAAAACATCCACGGGAGAACAGGGAGGACCATCACAGAAAAAAATGGTTAAAAGGTAGGAAACAGAGGACAGGAGTCCATGGTCATTTTTTGCAATGGCAGGAAGAAACTGGATTTCCACAAGGTTTTTTTCCAGGACCTATACTTTCCAACATGCTCAGCAAAGAGCTGGAGAATACCAAGTTATTTGTAGTAGTAAGAATGAGCCACCTGTAGAGAACTGCACAGACTGTACAAGATGATCAGTAAAATGAAATTTAGTGTTGGAAAAGGCAACTCTACATAAAAACAGTAGACTCTGAGCAGACCACTACCACTTAGAGAAGAAATCTCTTCTTGTTATGACAGATATTTTTATGGGATTGTGACTTTAGTGCTGTTTGGAGTTGAAAAGAAACAGAATAAAACAGAATTTAGTTACATCAGTGTATAAATCCATAGATCATTCAGATCTCAAATACGGCAGCTGAGTCTCCAGTTGGAACATACGGAAAGCTCCTGTGTGAGGTGGATCCCTCCATCCAGGAGAGACAGTGCATGGAGGCAGGATGTGACTGAGCTCTGCCAAGTCCTACGAGGCACAGAAAGAGTGTGATCAGGCAGGCTGTGCACTCCAGCTCCCAGAGCAAGCACCAGGGGCTGCTAAATGAAGCAAACTGGCACCAGGTTCAAAACAAGAGAAAGCAGATCTTACCAAAAGGAGCTGTGTGGACTCTCAGAGCCCTTACCAAACAATGCAGTCTGAGCACACATTCCACTGCATTTGTGAAATGTGTGCTCTGATTCAAGGGACGCTGAACAGTTTTGAAAAGCACTCCATGAAGAGAGAGGTACTAACAGAAAATGGTATCAAGTTTAGGAAACCCACCAGGCTGAAACCTCTCAGAGGCCTGCTCAGAGCATGTTTTATATGCATGCCCTGGTTTTACTTTTCACAAGGCACCTGCTGCCAGCCACTGCCAAAGACAGGATGCTGAGCCTGGATGGCTGTTCTCATGTTTTAACTACTGCAGACCTTACACTGCAACTTGGGTTCTAGGCTCCACTGGACAGCCCCAGTTCAGTGATCCTGATCCACATTCAGATCAGGACTGCTGCTGAAAATGTTTTGCTCCTGGGGGAAGAAAACACACTGCACTTTGAGATGTTTACCCTCACAGCCTGGCAACAAGTCTCCAAGGGAAAAAAAAAAAACAAAACCAAAAACAAGGCAGCCAGCATTCTGCATTCTGTAGTGGCAGAAGAACAAAGAGAGTTTGAAGATCAGAGGCTTTAATTTTATAGATAATTATTTTTAGGAATTCCTTTAATGTAGTGTAAGCAGCAGCTTCCTTTCAGGGCCTATTTAGAAAAAAAGAACCCTTTGATAACTCACCTTTGGCTCAAATCAAGTGGAAGAGCTCCTGAGCCTTCAGTTGGAGCTCCAGCAATAAGGTGAGATGCAAATTTCTGCACTGTTGGATGATAATGTCTCTGAAAGAAAGGAAGAACGAAGATAGTAGAGAGACAGTAAGGAAAAATTATTTATCTATAGAATTTCACATTTGTTTCCATTTCTGTAAGATGGAAGATCTGCTTTTATTTTAGAAACTGAATACCTCAAAATCAGTCAGTGGGATTAAGTGAATGAGAAAGTTCAGTCATGCATTTATTCCTCATATCATGCTGTGAGCATGACTCTCCACAGTTAGATAATTCCTGTTCCCAGAAAATAGGGACAAAGGGCAGAGGAAGCCCTTCCCAAACCCTGACTGGAATGACAGATCAAGACGTCAGTCCCTCTTGGAACAAGGGCTGAGCTGCAAGAAAATGTAACAGATCTAAAAAGTCTCCAAAGGAATCTAATAGAGCAACCTGCAGTAAGAACCAGTGTGGTACAATAGCTCATCCTTCCTTACCACTGTGTGGTCTTCCTCTTCCACTCTGCTGGAATAGGCTCATGTGGGCCAGGATCTGGCAGATAAGCCTGAAGACCTCTGTTCTCCATTTGTGTAAAGCACCGAAAGATCCAGCAGCTGTTTACTGCTGTTACTTTCCTGAGTTACAAACCTGCAGTAGATGCAGCTCCCACAGCGCTGTGTTCTGGGCATTGCAATGCTCTGGTTCATCCAGTTCTGGGAGGTAAACTCCACTGCCTTGAGATTCGTTGTCTAGTAAGAGGTCCATCCTTGGGAATGTCTACAACACCAAAAAAGCCAGAAACTGAGCAGTTTCTATTACCCACCATAACATGGTTGAGTCAGTTTCAGGATTCGTTGCACTTCATTCGGTTTCAGCAGCATTTAAGCATATTCTGTTTTCATCACTCTTGTAACAGACGCTTTAAAAAATTTTTGCACAAAATCATTTTACCAAGAAATTCAATAACCTTGAGCCAGTAACCCAAAAATTTGAACAAGTAAAACTTACTTGCATGAAGACCCTGTTTGTTGCCAAGATCCCAACGCTGGAATTTGGAAGTACATGGAGAGCAAGGATGGAAAGTCGCTTTAGGAAAGCAAGAGCTCGTTGCTGGGACACTTGCTTTCTCCTCTTGGCAAACATGACATCCAGGCACTGCAGCACAATCCCTATGTCCTCATTGGTGCCACCTCAAAAGCAGAATTTCATGCAAAGAGTAAAGAACCCATTCCTGGACATACAGCTGGATACTCTGCTACTGGATGCTGGAACTGAGACCAGCATGAAAAATGGGAGGCTCAGACACCTCTCATGTGATACAGACATTTTTTGGTCAAAATAATCCAGCTTTGAACAGAAAAAATGTACCATTGCTTCTGTGCTCCTTTCTAAGGAAATACTTGTTCCATCAAAAATACCTAATCATTAAACACAGCTACTGTTTTAATCCTAAATGCAGTCATTGTATCATTTTCTGTAAGTTATTAAACAGTGAAAAGACCTAGTCTTTTTACCCATCCAGAACTGCAGAATGTTTAGTTATAATAATTTATTCCTAGTGAATTCCTAGTGAATCTACATTTCTGAAGTTAATTAAAATTATATGAATTTCCAACTTTAAAAGCCTTTTTCTCATCAATTATTCAACTTCTCAGAATTACTGGAAAATTTAGATTAAAACTTAAAAACGTTATCATTATAAAAATCAAAAATATATACTAGAAAATTTTTTAAAAGAGAATTTAAATTATTTTCAGAATTATATTGGAAAAATCACGTGTTTTTTCTTTATTGGAGAGAGAATTAGAGAAAAAGATAAGAACTTTTAAATTGCTACTTAAGAAATAATTATAAGGAAGTAAAAAAATTTAAACTGAGGACAGACTAAATGCTACCCAAGATCAAACACCTGGCATTTCCTTATGAAATGACATGATTAGAACCTGTTACCTTGTATTGGAATAGTAATTCAAGTACTTGTATTGCAGTAATGCAATGTCTAACTCAAGAAAAAAAGGAGGTTAAACCAGACAATAATCTTCTCAGAAATCAGATATCTTTTTTAAAGTGTAGTTTATTATTAAAAAGCTACATATATCAAAAAGCTACATAAAGGCTTTGATATAGCAAAGAAACAGAATAAACATTATGTAGGTGAACAGTGAAAATAAGAGTCTGGAATTACCTGCATGTAGGCTGAACAATGTCTTGTACAGATGTGTGTAAAATTTCATTGGATCAATGTTAAGAACATCACCTAGAAACACAATCCCAAATAAACACATTAACTCCAGATATTTATCAGGCAATATTAGAAAAGTTTGTTTTTAAAAAGCTCCTACCTTGACCAGAGAGTATATGAAAAGCACTGAGAATGCAATGAAGACTCTCACGATAGCTTAAATCCTAAGAACACAAAACTGATTGAGTACCCACAAGAAAGCAATTTTAGGAAAACTCTAATAAAATTCAACTTACCCCAGATGCAATAAGGGAATGAAGGACAATCAATAGGTCATCAAAAAATTCCACATTTATGAGATGAGCAAACCTTGAAGCAAAGAGATTTTAATTTTTAAATTATGGACATTATCTGTAAACTCGGTTCAAAGTGCTCTGAATTGCCAAGATCCACACCTTAAAAAAAGGCTAAATCAAATGCTAACATTTACCATCTCCACAGGAAAGAATAATTCAGCCCCCAACATGCTAATCATGGTTCTTCTTGAGCATTAATGACATGCCTTTAGCATGTGTTCTTTAGCAATTAATCAGACAAAATAATGGAATCACATCACACCCTGTGGCATTTGCACCACATCAATTCTATCACGGGAGATTTCAAATCACATTAAAATGGTTTTGGAAAGAGAGGAAAAATTCAGCAGAGAAATAAAAGAGTTTCAACTAATTTGTCAGGGATTATCTTTTCTCACTGCTTAAATCCCTTTCAAACACAAAAATTTCTTTAGTGCTTGATGTCTTTTTCAACACACACAAAAGAAGGTAGTCAGTTCTTACTTTGCAAGACCTTCTAGCACAGCTGGCAAAAGTGGAGACTTCTGAGCTTTCTTCAAGATCCTGAAGTAAGTTACAAATACAATATTCAAGGTCTCTGTGTGCTGAAGGAAAAGAAAATAAAATTAAACATTTAATCATGTAAACTAGACATTTCTATTTCACCTAAACTCAACTGAAATGCTTTTCTCTGTCCAAGCCTGCACTCAGGCCTTCCAAACCAGTCCTGGCACTGCCATCTCTACTCTTCTTATGCTGAAAAGCTCAAGTCCCCCAGTGCTCTCCTGCCCCTGGCTCTCTCCTGGCTCCAGTCCCACTCCTCCTCTGCCCACAGGCTGCTCGGAGAGGCTGGAGCACCCACGACACAGTGCAGTGGAGCAGGGCACCTGGAGGACTTCTGTCAATGGATTCCACACCATTTTGAGCAGACAGCAGAAAGGAATGGGAATGGCTACGTTGGCCTTCCTGGCTAAATTGAGAGTGTGGTTTACTAAAACCTACATCTCTGGCACAGGGCAGGTGTCAGCTGACAGCATGATCTAGAGATGTGAAATGCTGACAGGTTGGGATGGAGAGAAGACAGTTACAAAAGGGTTACAAGCTACCATTCTGCTAAAATGGGAAATAATCTCTAAATTACTTACCAGCTTCAGTTTCTTTGCTTTACTTTCTGATGCTTCTGCTTCTAGGAGTTCTCGTTCCAGTTTCTCTTCTGCTTTTTTCCACTGAAAAAATATACAGTTGATTTTAAGACAACAGATTCAACATAGCCAACCAGCCTGGCTATCCAGGTTGAAAAGATACCCAGAGAACAAATTTTCTGTGCTTGGGGAATTGCTCAAGGCACCCTGTGATTCTACAGGGTAACCCTCGTCCTAGCAGAAACAACTAATCAAAAGCATTATCAACACAGGAAAGAGGAAAAAAATAGGAAGATAATTAAATTCCCTCATAAACTAGTAGAACCTCATAAATTTTCAAGTACAGTGCCAAAGATCACCGATGCTGAGAGTTAACAATGGCAACAGCAGATATGCAATCACTGCTGAGACAAATTGCTACATAAAGTAACAGAAGTAGAGCAGGAGAAAGCACCTCATACCTTTCTTTGCATTCTGGAAAGATTTTTTCTTTTCTCTTTGTAAGTCATGAACTTTTTCTTTGGTGCAATGTCTTCAGAATCTTTTTGTAATTCTACTTCTTTGATTCTTAAGTGAAGAAATACTTTTAACACCTAGTGTAAAATAAAATAAATACAATGAAAGGTCATCTACAACCTGATAGGGACTAAAGGTAAGAAATCCTGAATTCCACTCCACCTAGTGGGCTTTGCTGGTCAAAGGTTCTTCTGTTTATTCCCCTCCTGTTGCTTCACATGATCCCTGCTCCCTGTTCCTTCCCCATCACTGTCCATTTCTATCCATTCCTCCATCTGCCTCTCACTTCAAGTCTCCCTGCCTACTTAAGCCACGACTCTGGCAGAATCTGATCTCCACCACCAGCCTCCTTCTCTTGTCCCACACCTCTCTAAGTCTCTGGCTCAGCCCTGAACTGCCTTGTGGTCTGACAGAGTGAGGAAATTCTGTCTGGCTATAGCTAGCAGCTGCAGTAACTTTAACATCTGGGGTTTTCTGAAACTCTGACAGGAGAATATTGTGAGGTACAACAGAAGGACTCTTACCTCTGGTCTGACATCGTAATTTCTACCCCTCACAAGGCCAGAAATTACTTTAACTACACCAAGTGAAGCATAGCCCAACTTGTCCTGTTTAAAGAGCTTCTTAACTGCCTCAACACACAGTTCAGAAATCTGAAAAGCAAAACACAGGAATTGTTCTGTAAAGCCAAGTCCACAACAACAGACAGTAATAGATGATACTGATGGTATTTATAAAGTGCACACAGCCTGTAAAACAGTGAAAAGATACGGCCAGAAGATTTGGATATTGTGGAATCTCAGAAACAACTATTTTTCATACAAAACAAGAACTCTTTCTCTAATCAGAAAATCACTTACCATTTTTGATGGATCATTCATGAGTGGAACAATGAGAACAATAATGTTATTGTGGAAGTTGAAGTGGGGTAAGGCCACAAGCAGCTCACACAGACACTTCACTGCCACCTCTGCAAGACCTTTATATGCCTTTAATGAGATGACATTGCTTTTCTTCAACTTCCTTTGCTTCCAATCTGCACAAAATATTATTTTTAGTGATTACTCTTCAAAATGGTGGCGATCTTATAAATATTCAATGATTGCAGGCATACTTCATGCAAGTGTTATCTCAAAGACAGAAAGTACCATTTATTCAGAGGAGGAAAACTGCTGCAAACAATTTTGTCTTTACTACAAAAATGGGAAGTGTTAACTGTACCTTTAATTGTTTGTTCCAGATTTTCCAAGTAAAATTTATACTGGCTGACAAGGCCTTCTTCAAATTCTCTCAATTTCTGTGTTTCTTTCTTAACCTGTAAACATAATTGAACAGAGATTTTATTTGAAGAGCTAAATACTGAAATTAGCCAATGATGAAAAAAAGCTTTAAAACAAATATCAGATATCTAAGTAGTTTTTTCTTCTAGACAAACATTCCTAGAAATGTATTAAAATATTTCTGCATTTTTATACTGATGTGTTCATAGGGCTATTTTCAACTAGGCCTATTTCACTTACAGAGCTTGAAGTAACATTATCAACTAGATGCTATTTTAAAACCATGACTCTAAACTGGACTAAACCTATATCCAAAAAACCTTCTAAAAGACTGGTTAAAAACAGGCTCCAGAAAACAAGTAACTCTGCATTTATTCGGTAAATTGTTGAACACATTTCACAGAAATCTATGCCAGTTAGGTGACAACATTGCATATTTTGCTTTCTTTCTAACTCTCCTTGGTGCAGGACCTTATTCCAAGGTTTATAAAGAAAGTCACCCAGGTTTGGTATACTACTTTCAGACACTACTTTTCCCCTCCATTACCACCTGCAGGTCACCTACTTATTGAAGGAAGTGTGTAAGAATTAAAGGTTCAAAACTAAAACCTCTCTTCCTGAAAGTGACACAGCTTCAGAGCTTCCACAAGTATTTGTGTATTCATCCCCTTTGCTCAAAACCATAAATTCATATTAAACAAGTCAGTCCTAATGCCTGACATAGCTGAAAACATTATTAACTACTCACATACACTATAAACAGATTTGATCTTTCACCTTAGTAGCCTTTTCTGCTTCGGTCAGAGGCCGAATTTTGTACGAAGGTGCAATATCTTTGAATATCTCCATCACAGACACCATAACCAGCTTCCTAACAACCACAGCCACGTTAGGATCCTGTTCCATCAGCATGGCACGCAGCTCCTTCAGCTTCTTAATCTGATTGAAGAAAACAGGCACACATCAGATGAAGATCAACTGCAAACTAAGGGATAAGCATTAACTCGGCAGTTACTCAGACTCTACTTAGTACTACATAAAGAGCCAGGAAATTATAGATATCCTAACAAAATGTCAGTCTCAGGAATGTTCCAAATATCCTGCTATTACAAAATTGCACAAAATCATAGAAAATTAGCAGTATATCCTGAAGCATTGAGAACTACCAGATACAACCCTGAAATCAGAGCTTACGTAAGGGTCATGCTTAAGGAACACGGTAGCTTGTACAGAAAGTAACAAAAGTGATAAAACACTAACCTCTTCCTTGTTCTACCCATAAATTCTTGTGCTTTTGCTACTGTTTGCTCACTCGGGTCTTTGCTGCTTGACTTAGTGCACACCACAGACACACGTACATGCAGGTTAATTAAATGTACCTACATTGCTGTCTGGCTCTGAGAGAATAGCAGATGCTAAGGCAGCTATGTGCTTCTTCCTCTCCTGCAGCTTTTGTCTCCTTTGAGCAGCCATCTCCTCAGGAGTGAGAACAGGCAGGGGTTCCTCATTAAAGTCTGGTACAGGTGTGAGAGTCAGAAAAGAGGGGAGGACAACAGATACCACGTTGCAGATACTGCATTTAAAACACGTAGCCTGGTAAGGCCACATGAGGGTAACACAAGAAGTTCCACAGTCAAAGAAGCTTTAAGAATGATTTTGCTAGATCTTAATTAACCCATAGATTCATTTTTGCTCCACTTCAAAACCTTTTGCTTGCAAAAAAAGGCAGATGAAATATTTTTGAATCTGCCCATGGTGTTCTCTGAGTACAGTGGGAACACAGAAACTCAAAGTATTGCCCCAAGCACACCAAGAAACCACAGTGCTCTGCAACTGATACCAAATTATTCACCGTTCACCTTTTCTTTTAAAAATGCCATTGTTTTTGTCTGTGTTTTATGTAACTATTTTGTTACAAGTATCTCCTTCCTCAACTTCAGATTACAGTTAGAGAGTAAGGACCCAGAAGTCACAATGTTACTTGAAAAGGACCATTAACTCCATAGCCAACTGCAAATGAAAATCTCTGTTTCCTGGTATTGATGTTTTAAGCAAAAAAAAAATTAAAGACAGACACCTTAAGCCTACAAAAGTCTGTGTCCTGAACTGCATTTCAAAATTATCTCAGAGTAATCGCAATAGAACCACACAGATACTTTTTATGTAAGACCAGTATTTCCCTCTTACTAGCAAATATGACACAAAGGATAAAAGGAATTTCATGCAAGCAGCAGTTCTATGTGAAAAACCAAAAAAGTTCTGAAGAAAGAGAATCTGAAGCCAGCTATTCCTGAGACTCTAACAGGTCTTTGAATAATAAACAAGTTGTGAATAATGGTTATGCTTTAATGGCAACATGGCAATGAACGTATTCAAAAGCATCCTGAACAAAATACACTTGAACTGCAAACTCCCTTGGGGAACAGCAAAATACTTCTCAGGTATGTCAGTGACTTGGAAAAGAAGCCAAACAACAAAGCAAACTAAATGTTTTATTACCCTCTGCTGCTTCCTCCATGTCTTCTGTGTCCTCTTCTTCATCATGTGCAACTTCGACAACTGCAAAAACAGAGTATCTACAGTCAAGCACAGAAAAAACACTGTGAAATTTACAACAAATAAATTATAACCTTCTTGGCTACTGTACCAGCTTCAGAATCTGTGTCTTACCTGGCTTTTCCACAGCTTGAGGAATGATGCCACTCTTGTCTTTGATGGGGAGCAGATGGATGAGTTCTTTTTCTGGCTCTGTTTGCAAACGTCTTGGCACCTTCTCGTATTTCTCAATCACGCTTTCATGTTTTCGTTTTTTGATGTGAACAGGTTCACTGAAAAATACGAGGCAAACTAAATGAACCAGCCATGTAATTAGACACGAGCCATGCCTGACCAGCTGGATTAAGTGTCTGCCTCTCACCCAGGCCAGGGTGCTGTTTCACTTTCCTCCCCTTCCATGCTCCCCCAGAGCAGGGGCTCCCCTGGCAGGGCTGAGACCCGTTAAACCACCCCAAGCAGTCCTGCCATGAAGGGCTCCACCTCAACCAGCAGCACGAGGATCCTCTCACTGGGCAAACCGCCCAGAGCCTCCCTCAACGTGTCCCACAGCCTCTCTCTCCCTCGCTGTGCCCTGACCTGTGACAGTGAGTGGCCAGTGGCCATTTGTACCTACCCCACTCCATGGCTGGAGCAGTTTTTCCCACTGCTGCTGTCCCTTTCCTGCTCTGCCCGCTGGCAAGGCCTGTGTCACACCCAGTGCCACCAGCAGTAACACAGGCTGCTGTGTCACCACAGGCAGGCTCCTGAGCTACACAGACCGCTCCAGAGGGGAAGTGTCCACTCTGTGCTGATATCAACACACCATCTGCAAGTGGTGTAATATCTGACAAGTTTTTGAGATAGATTGTAGCTGACCAGAGTAATGCAGATTGAAAAGACAAGTTCTCCAGTTTAAGCCAACACTACGAAAGGAACTAAAAGCCCATAGCAGTAAACCAGGTAAAAGAACAACCACTTTCACTGTTTTCCTACCATTCTAAAAACATTCTGCCATAATGAATGGAAGACACATAGAACTACATTTTGCAAAATATCACTAAATAAAATCGCACAATAAATTTTGAGTTTTGCAAGTCTTTAAACTTATGTCACACCCAGTTAATTAGGGAAAAGGGGAAGCTTTAAAACAAAATTCTTCTAATTTGAGAACTTGCAGTGTGACTAAAGAAACCATGCAACACAACTGCAACTTTGTAAATAAAAGCCATTTACTACTTTCCTTTTAAAGTAGACGAAAGTATTAATTACTAAGTAGAATCAGCATTAACAAATTAAACCACCCTACAGCAGCTAGGCACAGAGAGTCTTTTCACATCCATCAAAAACGGCAAGCTAAGATTTTCAAACAATCATGTGACCAGACACCTCTGCAGAAGTGTATTTGTAAAGACTATTCTACAATTAGGTGCACTACCTTTCTACATATGTCACTGTGAACTCTACCCAATGCCTTAGTCCACGGAACTGGTAACAAGTTTTTTGTATGAATGTTTTTGTATTGTATGTGTTTACAGAACCCTTTTCTTTTTCCCCCAGCAACTTGCAGTGCAATATGTATAGGGGTCCACAGTCCAGGCAATGTCCTGAGTACTCTATACAGAAAAAAAAGACTACAGATTAAAGCATTTCTTTCAGTTTGAGGGATGATACACATCTCACAGCCAGGGACCTCCCAAGAAGGAACACTGCAAAAACAGTATCCTGAAGGTCGGGCAGAGCACTTAAATGTACTGATACACATCAACACATTAATACTGAAGTACTGACAGGCTGAGGAAACACTAAACTAGAGCTGCAAAGAAACACCAGACTGAAGGAGGCCTCCTGATAAATGCATTATTTCACATATTAATTACATGTTAACAACACAAGGCTGAATTAGTATGAAAAGGAAACATTGCAACTCACTTAGAAGAAAGATCTCTGGTTAAAAAGGATGCTTTTTGGGCCAGATCCTCCATTAATTTTAAGTCATCTTCATCCATCATGTCCAGGGGAAGAGCCTCTTCTTCCTCTTTTTCTTCCCATTTTCTAGCTATTTTAGAAGATGTTTACAGATTAAGATCCCATATATACATATGTCATAGTCACCCTTGAAAACCTAACCCTGCCTACACTTTGGAGACCATTTCACGCCTTACTTCTATCTGGAGCTCACTGACCTTTATGCATGCGGGTTTTCTTAAGCAGAAAACTGCCCTACTATGACATCCAATAATGATCAGTGCAAACACATTTCTACCATCTTTAACTGACAGTTCTGTGTGCCAGAATGGTTACTTCTTGTATTTTTCACAAGCCTCCCATTCTTTCAACAGAAACAGCAACTATTTGTATATAGAGAATGAAGTGTTGTCTTCTCGAATTTTGCAACAGGAGCCAGCAGGATATTCAGTAACCCCCATACCTGAGCAAACACTTACCAACTTGTTTCTTCTTGCATTCCTCCAGCGGAAAAGGCTTTCTAGAAATAGCATCTCTGACAGCCTCCCTTAGCTTCTTTTGTTCTTTACGATACTTCTTAGCAGCACTCTTCTGCTTGTACTGTTTATTCTTTAATTTATTGTCAAGTTTTATTTGACTAGTTCTCAGTAACTTGCGAAAACTTGGAACTCGCTTAGTGTTTTTTCTCTAGAAAACAAACAGAAAGCTACAATTCACTGACATGTTAGCAGTTTTTGCAAAATTTATTCCACTGTTTAAGATCTCTGAGCTCCTATTTCTATCAGGACTGAACAATATGTTTCTTGCTAACAGTATCATCAGTTAGCCTCAAATTTACACAGCTGTGTTACATCTCTGAGAAGAGAGCCCTGTGACAAATGTTTTAGAGCAACGTTCTCTGGCAACTTTTTTTATTAAACCCCACGTCCATCACTTTGAGACGCGTGGACGCTGAAGGTATGGCACAGAGTTTGTCAGGGCTCGGTTCTTTGTGTGCTCCCAAGCAATCTGCTCTCTTCTCAGGGCGCTGCTGTTCCTCAGCACACGATAAAGTACATCGGGGCACTTGAACGTCCAAGGCCGCGAATTCGGGCAAACGCCCTCCTGCAGGACAGCTCCCGCAGCTGAGCTCTGCCTTTCTCCTGCCCGGCACTGCGGAGAGCTGGCGAGGCTGCCTGCTGCAAGGCTCCCAGCAGCAGCAGGAGCTGTGCCACAGCAGGGCGACGGGGCCGCAGCCCGGGGAAAGCGGCGGGCGCGGGGCAATGCATGCGGCCCGTGCCAAACCCGCACGGCGCCCCGGGCACGGCAGGGATCGCCTCAGGAGGGCCGCGGGAAGGCGAGGCTGTGCACAGACACCGCGCACGGGAGCGCCGCTCGGGACGATGCGGCCCTTTACAAAAGGGACAAGTGGCTGGATCGGTGTGGGCTTCCCTCGAATGCTCAGCTCGGTTGGTTGGAGCATGGTGCTGGTAAACACCGAGAACGTGGGACCACTCCCTGTACGGGCCAGCCACTGAAGAGCTGGGCTCCACGATCCGTGCGGGCCCTTTCCAACCGAGAACACGCCGTCAATCTGAGAGCTCGGAATTTCTGTCAACTCAACTTCGGCTTCCCTTCTTAGGCTGGATTACCGGGAGGGCGCAGCCCTCGGGCTCAGAGTCGAGCCTGCTGTGCACCGCCGCTGCCCACCCGCAGCACCG